>JAZAVK010000037.1:0-301141 GCA_037954305.1 Neonectria magnoliae
CATACACACACACACACACACATACATGGTCGAGGTCACACACGCCCCCGGGCCAGCAACAAGGCGAATGGGGTCCCCCCTGCTCACCCCACACCGCGAGATGCGACTGACTTTTACTCCACGCGGTGCTGCAGGACAAGGACGAGAGCGAGAGCAAGAAACACAGAATTGGCCAGCAAAGAAGCAGGGCGGACGGAGGCAAAACAGGCACTCCTCGGTAAAGCCGCCGGGGAAATGCAGAGAAAGCAAAAAGGAAAGGGAGGGGGCGTGTGTGGCTGTATAGTTGTGCGGTGTCTACTCGCTCCCCAAGACTGGGTTACACGCAGTTGTCAGTCTGCCCGTGGTCCCCCTCTCGAGCGAGATATCTCCCTCCATATTCCGTCATTGGGCATGGAGAACAGTTCTTTCTTCCGTCCTTTTGCCAAAACCCGACGTACCTGTCCCTGTCCACGCCACTCGCACCCACGCATATTATGGCAAGGGGTCGACCGTGGGAAAGGCCCGGGACGAAGAAGGCCTGGAGAGGCAGTGGCGGAAGAGCAAGACGAGGTGCGGGGACTGCGTACGGGGTTTCCATGCAGACAACCAGCGTACAGTAACTAGCTGACTAGGCCAGGTCACATAGACGGCCGTGTTATGGCCCAGGGAAGGCCCCTGGGTGTCTCTCCCGCTGCGGGCCTCGGCCGGGCCTCCTTTTGGGCCTCTTCGTTCTCACTGTGCTCCTCCTCCTCCTCACCAGCGTCCAGCCCAGTCCGGTGCTGTACAGCATGGTGACGGCGTCCGCAAGGGGGTGCCTCGATCTGCGGCCGCTGTGGGGCCTCATGGTTCGTCCCGAGGACGGACAAGTGTCAAGAAACAGGGGATCCTGACCGCTCAGCATCTGGACTCCCAGCTGTCGATTTCGGTGAATCCCAGGGCTGTGGTTCGCTGCGTCTTCCTGCATCCTTCATGCGGGTGCGGTGACGGGTGCGTGTGCGGATGCGTGTGCGTGTGCTTTTGCTCGTGCGTTAGCTTGCACGCTTGTACTCTCATGCCGGTTCTTGATTGCGTGCGGCTTGTGCTGAGGCTATGCGACGACAGAGCCCGCGAGCGACGGCGACGAGTCGGAGTGAGAGTCAATTTGTCCGTCGTTCATCGATACTATCCCATCTGTTCAGCGACTCTATTGCCAAGGCGCCCAACCATGTTGGTACGTAAGATGCCGCAAACCATCACCTTACCATTAGAACCCTCCCCTTGCCTCGCCGTCACAGCCCTACAGAGTATCTTGCTCGACTATCAAATTCTCCCCATCGTCTTGACAGGCCACGGGACTGCCAACGCAAACTTACAGCTATGGACGGGACTTGCCAGGATGAAGACATAGCCAAGGAACTATCATCTAAGTTTTCTCCCCTTCTGTTTTCTCGCCATTCCCATCAGCCTCATCAATCCTCGTGCCCGCCAACTTAAGAAAACCCCTTCCTCAGGAGCGTCACATCTGCACTGCTCGCTCCGCCAAATGTGGACGTCGTCACGGCGTCCCTTCTTCCGTCTGTCTGTCCACTTGCTCAACGGACCGTGGAAAACATCGCAGCCCGGCCTGGGACAGCTCGGCCTGCAACAGTCCACGTTGTTCGCATACCATATTCCGTGGCCCCCAGAGCTAAGTCAGAGCCAACCAGCAAGGGGCGGGGATTCAACTCATCTACTCCTAGCTGACCGACCACCGGCCCATCCCCATATTCCATAGCCAAATTGTTTCCGTCGGGCTCTTCTCCATGGTGTTCATGCATTAGCTTCCCACGACAACGAGGCTGATTGTTTCTTTGGTGGAGAATGGCCCGGCGGGGAGCAGCCCGGACCAGAACCTCGACTGCCCAACGTCCTTGCGTTTCTCTGCAAGGCCTTACTGCGGCGACAGATAAGAATACAGGGTGTTTGCATGGTTTTCGTGCATGGCTGTCGGCTCACATGAATCGGTATAGCCGTCGCCATTTGGCCATTGGCTTCTTCAGGGGCCTTGTGTTCGTCAACTGTCGTCGTCGTCAACGATCAAAAGCAAATCTGGGAGCAACCAGCCCCGGTTGGGCCAGGCACATGGTCCAGACCAACGTGGCAGCCCCCCTCTGGTCCTCGTGGTAGCCCGGTCTTTGCATCTCATTGTTGTCTCATTCCCATTAGGGTGACAATGACCGTTGTGGACGCTTCCCCCTTGGCCAGATGCACTTCTGTCAGCATCTCTGCCACTTTTCATATACCGCATTCATCCTCTACCGCCTCATTTCCGAAATGCCCCTCCTTCATCTCTGCCCGACGGTTTTATACTTGGGCTTATGATCGAGCTCTGATCGAGTGATGATGCAACAGAGGAGCATATTATCACAATGGAGCCATCAGCTTCGCTGCAAGTCTCCTCCTATTTTTGGCAGCCTAACTGAACTGCCCTGAAAATGAATCAACCGTGACTTCATCAACAGCTTCGGTTATCAGACTCAGACTCAAACGAAGCACTGGTGAATTTCATGCAACGCTGATCCTTTGGACCCCGGTTATAGGATTGAACCCCTCACACGGGGCAGATAGTGGCATACCAAGTTGTCAATGGGGTTGGAATTCTCGCTGCATGTCTCGCCCAACAATGACTTCCAATCCAGGATAACATAGTATGTTACTGATCCAAGTCGCCCGAGTGAAGCACGGATCCCCATACCATCTGAGAGAGTGTCAGTCAGCGCAGTGATGACGGGGTCTGGAACCATTCACGGGTGCACATGGCAAGTCCTTGACCCAATTGAGACACGACCGCACTCAAATCCAAACATTTGGCCCGGCAGGCAGCTTCAGACCCCCTAGACACGACTAGAACAAAGGTTCGCTCGCGGGGAAACATCAAGGAGCATCCGGGGAGTGATGAGCTGGCCTTCTGCTTTGGGAAAGGCTTGCGTCTTGGGCGGATCGAGTCATCTGTGATGACTTCACGGCCCGCATGAGATCACGAGAGTTGGAGTGGAGGAGGGGGCGGAGGATCGAGAGAAGAACTTCTTCGAATTGCGTTGGGCATTGTTGGGCTCAGCCGAGTTACTTGTCTCAGTATCAGCAGTGGTGGCTGGGTTGTGCCAAAGTGTGTGCGTCTGCGTCTGCGCATGTAGGTATGTATGTAGGTAGGTATGTATTCATGTAGGTATGTATGTATGTATGTGCGAGAGTGAGAGGCATGTGTGTGCGTGTAGGCGGGCGCGGATGCCAGTGCGTGTACGTGCGTACGTATGTGTGTATCCATGTTCGTGTAGGTGGCGACAGAACGGGGACACAAACTTCCCAGGGGGGGTGTCCACGGTCGATTTGCTTGCCATGGTCGCAGGCTGAAAAAGGTAAACAAGGAGTGTGGCCGTCTTGGAGACCGTCTATTGCTGGGGTGGTCATCAAACCTTCAAGATACTGTTAGCCTGTGTGGCCACGCGCCGCCAATGGATCATGGGCGAAGACCTAGTCACCTAAGTTAGTCCTCAGGCCCTCTCCTTGCAAGGCCGGACAGGACCAGACGTTCGCTACGGCCTGGTTTAGTGACCGGGCCGGCCCGTTACTAGGGAGGTCGTCATTCTAGGTTTGAACTGTGCTAATTAACCACGATGATGGCACGACGGCCGACAGCGACTCGGCACTTCTGTCTAGGTAGGGCACACAGGGCTCGCAGCTTAGAACCTGAGGGGGATCAGCAATCTTCATCTCATACACAGGACCAGGATTCGGGGGCTAGCGAAGCAGAAGCGCGGCTCAATTGCAAGGACGAGGCCCCAGACTCGGCCTCGCAGCAACGAGAAACACGAGCACGCACATAACGACGTCAAGGCGCAGAGGCGCAGAGGCGCAGAGGCGCAGAGGCACGCTACGGCCGGATGGAGACGGGCTAGAAAACTCCGCAAACATCAGCGCCCAATGAGCCCAGGCCCGTTGAGAGGCCCAGGGCGCCAAGTTTGACGGGTTCCAGCTTGAACCGGATTCCTGGGTTGCTGTACGGATAGGTAAATCATGTGTCTGAGGAATGCTGCATGAAGCCTGCTCGTGAACAATGGGGCGGGAGCGTCCGATCGTACCTGGGGCCAATGGGGCAAACCCGATCTGTTCAACGAGCCTACGAGCTCATGGGGATTAGCAATTGGCCAGCGCTGTTCCCGTCAACCCTCCGGCGAGAGGGTCATTCGTTCGTCCGGGACGCCTCAAGGCGCGTCGTCTGAGTGATTAATAAAGAATCCAGCGGTCGCAGGTCGACGACAATAGATCCACTTCCAAGTCCAGTCCCCCCAATCCCAGGGCCCCGTGCCCGTCGCCCGAGGCTGGATGACGCCGTCGAATCGCAGCGCGGCAGACGTGTGGAGGAGCCAAGTGACAAGGAACCGCGCCAGGGGCTGAGGCGGGCTGAAGCGGGTTGAGGCTGGGTCTTCCCGTGCGGCAGACGTGTTTCCGTTGTCGCCGCATGGGCGGCTCTTTGCCATTGTGATTGGCTGCGTGTCAGGATCACCGTGAGCGGCCATCCCAGAGGCCAAGCAAGGGCGACGGCGCGCAATTCATAGTGCAGTCACCGCAGTGAGTGAACAACTGACGATAGAGCCAACCTGTCCTGACCACACCTCACCCGCCAGATGGAGTAGAGGGGAAACGGTTCTGCTGTGAAACATGGGATACTGCCCCCTTCAAAGCTTTACTGTTGCGGGGCGGATGTGGACACGGGCGGGAACCGGCCATACCCATGGCGTTGACAGGTGAACTGCAGAGCTGGCGAGATGTTGCATGAGGCAGCGGCAGAAACAAGGCTGCGAGGCGCTGAGATATCGTGCCATCGCTCCGTGCCACGATACCATAGCTAGACCAGGCGTGGCCTACATGCGACGCCGTCAAGTCACAAGTGGAGTATCATCATAGAGCTCCCCTCGTCAGGGTCGTCACGACTGCCAGGCTCTGCAGGCTGGAAACATCAACGAGATGCCATACAGTTACAGCGTTGGGCATATATGTCTCGGCCGAGGCGCGGTGCATCGGTGATAATGATGACGCTCAAGGGGTCGAACTCCAGTCCCCAGCCGCGGAGCCGACCAAAAAGGGCAACGACATTCGCCAACCTTGGGCCAAACTTTGGGCCAACAGAGAAGGACCAGGCCAGGCTGCCGTTCAGCCTGATGACTGCCAAGGAAGCCAGGATGGTTGAGGCCCAATGGCTGCTGGATCGGGGCGCAGGTCGCTGTTGCGTGCAAGAGGCGTGGGAGAATACAAGCTTGCAGTCCGCCAACATGACCACTCTGGGTCACCCAATGGGCCACTCGCAGCCTTCCCCCGGAAGAAGAGCATGAAGGAAGAGAGGTGTGATGGGGCGAGGCGAGACGAGGCGGCGATAGAGTAATGACGAGAGCCACCAAACAAGGTGCAACATGCGATGTGATGGACGTGCGTGATGCATCTTGGACCCGTCCGTCGAGCTGGGGCCCTAGAGTGGTAAAGCCTAGGGCTACAGTCTTGAACCGGGGCCTATAGACATTAGACCTTGATCCTCTAGTCTCGGGCCTTGATAGATGGCCGCAGAGTAACGAGTGGACTCCATTTACACGTCAGCATCAGCGTCACCGTCACAGGGCGGCGGCGATGAGGCGCGAGGAACCGCAACCTGCGAGGTGATGCGAATCGGCGTGATGCAATACGAAGCCACCGGCCTGCCTCTATGATATTTCCGGACGTGCATGTGGGTGCTTCAGGCTTGTGAGAAGAGTCGAGTAGGAAGGCAAGTAGGTACCACCGCAGCGAAAAGAGGACCTCAGTGCTAAGGTACGAAGAGCTACAGTAGTCGACACGAGAGAGTGAGTAACGGCACCGCATGTTGCATACCTCATCATGCCCGGCTGCTGCATCGCCAACGGCTTGTGCGACTTCTCGTCCTGTACCCGGGTGGGAAGGCCGCGGAGGATGAAGGCGGAGATGTGGTTGCAGCGAGTGCCGCAGCGGCAGCGTCGTCGATCCGCGCAAAGCCAGCGACGAGGTGGGGTCGTGTCTCTGTCTGTCCATCACTTTTGCAAGCTTGTGGCGAGTGTGCCACAGCATCTTCACGATCTGTTGGTTCCGCGGTTTGTGAATGTACTATGTACTGTTGTCCGGTTGACGACAATCGGTGAGGATGTGAAGGATGTGTCACCCACCCGCCTGGTAGGGCTAGATGTTCCTTAGTGCTGTTGTTGTTGTGGCTCATTTAGCAAGTAGTACCTAAGTAGTACTATAGGTAAGGTAGACAACTTGGACATGAGTTCCTTGCTGGTAAGGCCAACAACAATAATTACGGAAGGGGCAGATGGAGAGCAGTCTCCGGTAGGGCCGGGGAAGTGCGTCCTCAGAAAAGCCTTGGAAAGAACAAGAAGGGAAGGAAGCATGCACACCACCAGGGCAGACAATCCAACTCCACCGTCCACACAGTGCAGTTACCAAACTTTACCGAGAATCCAAGACAGGCAGATACATCGTAGCATCATACATCCACTAGGAATTGGAAGCCCCGGGCAAATTACAACAACATGATGTAAGCCGTCAAGCGAGATTTCTGGCTTCCATTTCCGGATTCCATCATCGGCATGGTAGAAGAGAGATTTAGATTAATCCAGGACGGAATGATGGACCACAGAGGCTGCTGAAGGTTGGAACTTGGACCTGTCTTCAGCAACCCAAACTTCAACCGGACAGGACGCGCAGCTCCACCACCAAGGCCTGCGCCACCGTCTTCACCGGCGACAAAGTTGGAACGGCCATGACACGAAAAGCGAAAGGCAGCAATGCCGAGTTGTTGTCACACACGAAATTCAATTGTTCACTTCTTTTCCGTCGGGCCAATCTTCCGCTTCTCAGTCACTCCGGCTGCATCCACCTCATTCCACCGAGACCACATAAGCTACCGATCCAATTGCAACCGACAGTATCTTCCCACACCGCATGGGAAGCCTTGGCACATACCTCAGAGCCTATTGTAGATGGGAGGGGCGATAGTGGCTCCCACGGCCTGAGTTGCATAGCCAAGTTGCAGGTGATTATCGTCATCGACAAGGATGGCTATTCTACAGTATGGGTGACGTTTTGCCACCAAATGTACTTGATGGGACAGCACGGCAATTGAGCGCTCAAAATCAGCTGCTCTCTAAAGATTGATGCGTGAGAGTAGTGTACAGGCTCTTGTCTAGTAAGGTAGTTTAGTACCTTACATCTCTGTACCGAATGCAGGCTGTTACACGGTAGGTCGCGCCCGCAGAGTTCCGTTATACGAGAAGTTTGGAACCGAGGCTAGGGAGCAACAATCTTGGCTTGAAAGTCTGAGTCAGCTTGTCGCTCCAAATGGCATGACTATTCATAATAAAGAGGTACGTTCAAGGGAGCTATTCCATAGTCGCTAGTCCGAGGACGGGTTGTCGTTTAGCGGTTCGATTAGGCGTTTCTTAGTACCATGTCTCAGCGAGGTTTCTGGTTGGCGTTTCAGTACCCCCGCAAGCAGTGGCGCAGCCACCTTACTTACTACCTGTTGCACAAGGTCATTTCATCCCTGCCTCATACCTACAATTATGACAGCCAATGTGCTTCGAACATTTCTTTTCCCCCATGCGTGCGATCAATTGGATCATTTGTCACGGCTGTGTCGGTGCCCGTCAAGCTGGGCTACTGTTCATTGCCTTGGATGTTTGTCCGCTATATCCCAGGCATTAACACCCGTGAACATCCGGACTACTAGGTACTAGTAGTCTATAATAATATAGTAAGTAGTCTTATTGTACACCTCATCGGGGATTACAAACGTTAGCGTGATTTCTAGGGGTGACTTTCATCCTCATTGGCAAACAAGAAGGGTGTGTACACTTACCTCCTTGCCTCTATCATTTACGCTGGCTGATCCGTACTGCAACAGTGACCTCGGAGCTCGGATTAACATCTCATTGCAAGATCTAAGGTGGCAAGTCTTGAATATCATGCAGCTAACCTTTGTAACCCCGTGTATGTAATTAAGGCCAAGTACCTTGCTTTTGGCGGGCACGTCTATGCTACCTCTAGTATCACTTCCCACAGGGCTACGCATTACGAATTCCTTCGGAAGAAAGCATGGACTTGATTACCCCACCTGTCCACCATCATCTGCCCACCTGCCTGCGCTGGCGGCGACTCATCCCCTCGCTCCTTCCCCCACTTGACCTCACCTCACTCCAACTCTCCGACTGCACCTCCACCTTGACCAAGTAAAGCCTCTTCACCTTTTACCAAATTACGGTAGCCTGAGGTTCTTCATTTTTTTGCCTTCCAGCACGACCGTCGCCTCTCATCTGCCTTCGCTTTCTCGTTCCTCCCCAAGGTAGACCGGGGAAACGGACTTGAAACACTTCCATAATCCCAAACTTCTGCCTGTTTTATACGCGACACCCTCCTCCTACCTCGAGCGTCTAGTGCCTTACATACAGGCAGTATCAAGCTTTAGACAGCCGCTTTCACCCACACTTCACTTCTCTCCATCCCATCTTTCCGCAACTGTCACCTTCTACCGAACGACATCTCCTGCCGCCAACGACACCTCAAGTCACCAGGCAACTCCTGTTCATCTTTTGCTATCCCGGTCACATCCCAATTCAGATCATTTCGCATCTTCGCCCGCCACCTACCCCCGGGCTCCACTGGCCATACTCTCATCTGGCCGCGTCTTCCGCTCGCATCCTGGCCGCGGCCGTCGACTAAGCTCGACCACATATCGCGACCTCTGCTTTTCTTCCACTACGAGCTGCTCACGCGCCGCCCGTTGCCCAGTTGTGTCGTGTCTTGTCGTCACCGCTCGCCTCACCCGGCTATTTCGAAGGTCCCCCTCCACCATTGTGGCCTTGGGAGTCTGGACCTCGGCTGCCTCTTAAGTTCCCGCTGATAAACACCGATTCTGGTGACTCCCGGACCCATCGTTGTTTTTCGTTTCACTGCCGAGCCGGGCCTGTGACGGGTTCCGTGACGTCTGCCGCCGTCCAGCGCCCACCACTCGCTCTCGTGCCCGTCACACTCTCAATCGGATGAGGACATCCTTGCATCATCCCTCACATCTCCCAAAGCGACGACTCGCTTGCTTTGTCCCACCACATCGCCGTTAGGTACCCCCATGGTTCTCTTCGTTACCTACAGCGCCTAGGCCTCGATCTATCGGCAGCCTGCCGCCACGCGGACTGACCAGCTCATCTCGCAGACGCACCGTCTGCCTCTCTCATCACATTGTCCAGATAGCCCCGGTAGGTAGTGCTGGCCTAACCCCCGGTACAGGTACCTTCAGCCTTGTGACTGATGTGGCCGCTGATGCCCAACCCGCAGTCTTCGCGATCGCCCCCATCGCCCCCATGCTCTCGCAAGAGACAGCACTCCCACCCCCCTCGGATGTTGACGCCTGCCTCGTCCATCATTCCATAGCTTGGCATAACGGCCCCGGCCACAGCCTCAACAGGAGCCCCTCCAGACCACTCCATCTCCAGCAATTACCAAACGAGGTTCTCTTCCACATTTTGGGTTTCTTGGATGTGAGCGACCTCCTCTCGACGTCAAGGGTAGGTCCTTTCTGACGGCTCGATCACCAGCCCTTGCGGTTCCTCTCCTTGCAGACGTCCTACAACTTGACCTGCCACGCAAAGTCAAGCCAGATATTCCTTGGGTCCATAGGCACAGAACTGACAGAGACGTAGGCAAGTCACTTGCTCCGTAGCATCTCGCAAAGTCCCGTTCTGCATCACTACCGTCTTCGCCGCACCCGCTCTGTTCTCCTACCTCTCCTCTGGTCTCCCTCGCGCCCATCCCTGGCTGAACTCATCTCCCGCCACATTTTCCTGACGCATACATCAGTTGTCTCACGAAGACTAGCCAGGTCCCTGGTGTCTATCAGACTGTCTCGCCGTCTGGCAACCCGGCCCTCGGCAGCGTGTCTGGTCGATCGATGTGTTCTTCCAAAGGAATGCGTGCCTGGCCTCAGCGGTCACCACATTGCGCCAGCGCTAGTGGCTAAGAAAATGGCCATCGAGAAGGAGAGGGTCAAGGATGGGTTAAGGCAGTGGGTTGCCTCCAAGTGGAAAGGCAAGGTAAGAGAGCGCGAAGAAGGCGTCAAACGCCTAGAAGAGAGTCGAGGCATAGGGCGAGTGTGGAGGTTGCGCAGGTTTTGGGAGCGCGTCAGTCGAGGCGAGGAGTCGGTCGTGGCTGCTGGGTAAGTCTGTGTAGATGACGGTGATGGTGACGGTGATGACGGTGATGATCGTGATATCAGCGGCTAAATATCACTATGACTGCGGGCGCAAGGGATGATATCGTGCTTTGAATGCTGGTCTACGGTACAGTTTGGTCTGTCTAGTTCGATTTTCTGAATTTTGGTCAACTTTGGCATCCTCTCCCTGTTTCCTCACTGCTAAGCCCTGGCGGCTTGGTAGGCGTTGATACCACTGGAAGACCCTTGGAGTATGCGGTTCCCGAGACCATAGCGCGGAGCGGCCAGGACGAAACAGACAAGACCGTTGTTTTTGTATAATACACTATGTAGGTTTTTGTGTTGTTTGTACATGAGGAGGGGCCATCTCCAGGCGCCACTCTCTCGCAAAGGCATCTATCCCCCAGGGATTTGGCTACCTGGTGCGGAACCTGAATCCGTCCCAATCGTCTTCGTCTTCGTCTTCGTCGTCTTCGTCCCCGTCCTCGTCCTCGTCCTCCACAGGGGTTTCCAAGTTCTCCTTGCCTGTGTTAGAGGGTTTTGCCGACGGCGCCTCTTGGCCGAAGCTCTCTCCCCGTTTCCGCAGAGCTTCTCGCTTTTCCTTAAGCCGCCGTACGCGGGCCTCAAACTCTTCCATTTCCTCAAACTCCTCCTCAAGCGCGCGGGTGGCCTCCTCTTTTTCGTCCTCGAGATCCACGTCGGCTTGTTCCCTCCGCTTCCTGGCCGCCTCTTCCTCAGCATCAGCGGCGGCCGCCGTCTCCTCGGCGGTCATGGCTGGGGCTGAGATAACAGCATCCGGATCGTAAGGGGCCGATGCGGCAGCGATGTCGGCCTCGAAGGCAGCCCACTCCGTCTCGTCGACCTGTTGGGATTGTCGGTCGTCGGTGGCCAGACTGCTGGGCTGTCGTGAAGGAAGAGACGCGGTGTTGGCAGTGGTGGCGGTCTGGGTTGCCAGGGGGTTGCCGGGCTGTCCTCCGGGGGTGGAGCCCGAGGATCCATCACGGTGGGCAGGCGTGGCAGGCCGTGACGGGATCTGCAGCTCGACGCCTTGGGACGGCGTGGTAGACGTCCTCCTCGTCAACCGAGGCGGCGTCAGGGTCTGATCTTTGTCGCCGTCCACGTCCACGTGCAAGGCCACAGCCAGGTCTGGTTTGCTCCGTTTTCGCCTCGTGAAGTCGTCCATGTCGACATCGTCGCCATCGTCATCCTTTTCGTTGTCGTGTTTCCGCTTCAGGGCCGTTTGAGTTTGGGTTTCGTGGCCACCGTTAGCCTGTGCCGAGGCTCGCAGCTTGAGGAGGCGGGCCTTGTGGGCATCACTCTGGACATGGCCATCCCAGAGGGACTCCGTCTTGACGAGTTCGTGGCAGAGAGTGCATAGTAGTTTGCCAGATTCCGAGTAGGCAGCATATGGATGTTCAATTCGGCGAGCGGCGCGCTGCTGGCGCAAGAGAGATCGAACGTCGGCCATTGGGGGGAGACAAGATCGAAGGAGGGGACTGAGGATCGGACGGGGACGCAGAGGGACTGCCTTTTGAGTGCCAATTGACGGCAGTGGGAGGGAGAGCGAGGCGCAGTCCACGGGGGCGTTATTTTGAGTACAACGTACTGAGAAGAAGGAAAAGAAGAATGGGATAAGAAAGTGAAGATGAAGTGAGGTGACGATAGTAGTAGAGGACTGACTTTCACGGGCGGCGGCAGGTGAGTGGTGTCCGAGAATTAGCCGGCGCAGAGAGCGCAGGAACCTAAACGGAACGTTGAAGGAGCTCCATGTACTATCACCAACTTAACTCCCGCTACACAGGGTCTTTCCGGAACAACCAAATCCTCGACAGAAAACCAACGAGCGATACAATCCAACAACGTTCCATTCTGGAATTCTTTTAGTGTTTCTTCGTATCGTTCTGCGTCCTCCACTGGATAGCCTGTCTCTCGCTCTTCGACGCGGATCCCCGGCGCAAGCGGACACGAGCTGAGCCTTTCACAAGGGTCTCAGTCCGTTTGCTCACTCATTTACCGTCCGTCGTCCACTACGACTACCAAAAGGAAGGAAAGGCTACGGGGCTGCGGGTCATCTTTTTGCGACGACATTCCATCCATCTCGACACGACGAACCAGTACCGCCTGATTCTCGAGGCGATACAAAGAACGTTGCCCACCTGCCCTTAAACCACACCTCACAACGCCTGACCAATTTCCCATGAGGTGAACGCCCTCTCAACGCCTGAAAAATGGCCGATCAGCAGGAATCGAACACGCTCGCCTCGACCTTCCCCAACCCGCCGTCCTTCTGGAGGGACTTCACCCCCGACAAGCTCGCCCGGTTCGACGAGCTCAAGGCGGCGCACGCTCAGCAGCATGGCGGAGACTCGGCACCGACACGCATCCCTGGCCTGCCCGACGAACTGATCAATCTCCAGCCGCCACTGGAGCCAGCGGATGGACGCTGGAGGGTCTTCGGTGATCAGTACATGGTAGGATGCCACTCTCCAACATCACCCTCCAACTCCGCTCTTTGTTTGAGCAGGTGTCCGTGTCCATGAATGACTGCGCATTATGCTAACCGGACTTCCTCCTGCCACAGCTCGACGACAAACTCCCTACGCTAGAAGAACAAGGCATTGCCAACCTCCCTTCAACGGCGCCGTCCGATTCCAGAGACGTCAAACACTTCGATCGCGCCCTCGAGCTCAAGCGTCTTGCCAAATCCCTGCTGCTAAACTTCCTCGAGCTGTCCGGCACCCTCTCCCGGAATGCGTCGCACGCAGAGGGCAAGGTCCAGGACCTGCGGACGCTCTTCATCAACTTCCACCACATCCTCAACGAGTACCGCCCGCACCAGGCCCGCGAGTCGGCCATCGCCATGATGCAGGAGCACCTCGATCGCACCCGCACCGAGACCATGGCCATCCGGACCCAGGTGGACAAGGCCCGGCGCGTTCTAGATGGCCTAGGGAGCCTGAGTGTCCCGGAAGTTCCCAAACCGCTTGGCGATGGAGACGATGGGGACTGGGAGGCTGCGGCGCTGGAAAGGGAGTCGGACGCCTGGGCTGCGACGGATGCCCTCTTCGCTTAGCAAGACGAGGGGTGTATTCCGACACACAAAAGATTCCACTACCACGATACAATGGCCTTGATGTCGAGTGGCCTGGCCATACCGCCACTCCATGACGTCAGACCCAAAACCTATACGCTTGAGGTAGAGGCAGCGTCGCGAAGATGCTAGCTCGGGCAACTCAACTGTCGATAAAGCAGTGTCCGCGAATGGACCACTAATCAGTGCGAGCCGCGTTAACGATACAACGAGGCCGGCTTCAGAGTTAAGCTTCTAGTTTCAACACAGAAATGCGCGCTCAATACCACGGGGCTGCACGATCCCACGCATATCGTCCCTCCCGCATATCCTTAGAGCAGACATGGTCATACGGTAGACCGCAGCTTATGACCTGGCACTAGTCACTACGTTTGATGGGATAGGAACTAGAAGGCGGAGCAAAACACCATACAACACCCCTCGACCGCTCCCAGAGCATGGGCCGCTCTGAACTATCTGCACGCGAAACACGTGGAGGGGGGGGAACACATATAAGACAGCGCATTGTGCCTGATGTATAATTATACCACAAAAATACTCATGATACGTTCAATTCCATAAGCAGGGACCCAAAAGTCGGACTCGAGAATGTTTCAGCTATGTTGGTCCAGTCATGTCCTGCAACTCCAGTCTCCCCAAACGACTCGCTTCCCCCATCAATCGTGTATCAGCCTTGGCATGCCTTCGTCTCACAGAATAGTGCAGGGGATGCAGCAGCACTCGTAGTCGCCGCACTCGATGCAACGGGTCCTACCGCCGGTGGCCTCGGCCGGCTTGACGATACTCTCCGCGATGGACGTGGCCGCGCTGCCGGGGCCGTTGCGGTTGACGAGGCCAGAGTGCGCGGATCCGCAAGCCATTGTTGCTGAAGCAATTAGAGGGGAGAGGTTTTGGTGGTGGTGGTGGTTTTCTAAATGATGGAGAAGCAGTCAGTATATGGGATAGAAAGGTACTTGGAGAGGAGCAGCGAAGAGCTACTTACAGAGTGTGGATCAAGGGAGGAACTTCCCAAGCGATGATGGATGAATTGAAATAAAAGGATGGAAAAGACACAAGTCTCTAGTAACACGCAATTAATAAATGGAAAAAGGCCAAGCTGCGCTTTGGGCTTCGCGCCGAGTTTCTTGGTTGCCATGTGCCAGGTGTGCTGCGTCACCAACGGTGGGGGGTACGTGTTCCGCTTCATTCGGCGTTGTGGCACAGCACCCTGCAACAACAAATGCATTGGTCCAGCTAAGCCTCACTGTTTGAGAGGCGCAGACTTAGATTGTTTGTTGGTCTGACTGTTCGCAAAGTGTACAAAGTAATTATTCGTACTTCGTACAGTACATGCTCGATTACTCGCTAAGGGGGATCCCTGTGACTGGGTGGGGCTGGGTTATTCGGCGAGTGATACCGAGATTCAGCGATAGCGATGCTGCATACCAACTAAGCTACATAAACGCTTCAGGGATTGACGAAATTACATATAATAGACGAGGGAGCCATATTCGTAAACATGTACGCAAATAAAACCAGAACTAGTAGCTTGCAGGAGGCACCATGGTTGCGCGAATCCTTGTAGTTGTAGCTCGAGCTTGAGCTTCATCGTCAGCGTCAACTCCAGCTTGACATGCTTGCCACCTTGCCATCGTCATAACTAAACCTAACGTTTTGGCAGACAGGCTTAGATGCACACGTACATACATACATACATACAAGCAAACAAACAACCGCACCTCAACCAAAGCATCAAGAATAAAAGATTTTTCCTCCAGCCACCACCCGTAGGTAGTGGCCTTGACATTCATTCGCCCCGTCATTGCAAGTTTTGCCCACGTCATCATAATGAATCCAAGCACATCCGCACCCACTCGTCAAACATGACGGCAAAGGCGCCGAGATAGCAAAAGCCGATAGTACCGCAGTCGACAATCCTCCTTCTTGCCGCATCTCCTTCGCTATGCGTGTCCCGCTTCCGTCATCTTCTTCTCTCCGCCCTCCTTCTCCAGGAGCGACCCGAGATGTATTAGATCCTCCCTTGCTCGAGGATCCCGCTCATAGAGGGCCTTGATCACCTCCCACTCCCTGCGTGTCATCTGGAACGCCTGTGGGAGAAGGAATTTCACCGTCGGTACATTGATGAGCGGGCCGAGTACCTCTTGGGCCATGATCTGCCCGGCTTGTTGCGCCTGGAACTTCTGCGCCTCCGACATTTGTCCCGGCGCTACATTCTGCACGGGAGGTGCTGCTGGCGCCGCCGCTTGGGGTCGGGTGTGAGGCGGCTGCGGGATGGGAACCGGCGTCATCGATTGCACATGACCAGGTAACTGCTGTGGCTGTGCCGGGAACGCTCCCTGTGGCGCCTGAGGTGTTGCCGGGGAGAAGGACGGCCCTGATACCGATGCCGTCGAGTTGCTGCGATGTCCGTAGCCCGTCGGCGTCGGCGTCCCCGGGCTGTTCGTCTCCGGCTGTGTCGAGGCTGAATCCTTGGCCTGCTTCAGCTGCTCCGGGTCATTTCGGTAGACAAAGACGGCCAGCAACATCGGCTCCGGCCGGATCTTGGGAATCTTGTTATCCACCAGGTTCAGCATGAACTCGGGGTAGTTGTCCTCTCCAGCCGGCACCGGCACGAGGTATGTGTCTCGTACATTGCCCACAACCTTGTCACCCACCACGCCATACCGTTTCTTACTAACAAAGTAGTCGATGAGGGCGTTGAATTCAGTATGGGCTGCCGGTGCCACTGGGGTGATGTTGATAACGATAATGTCTGTCAGGCTACTGTACCGTAGACTGCAGAGATACTCGATGGCACTTTGCTGCGTGATGCGCCCAGCCACTGTCATACGCTTCGGTATGAGTTTTGACCACGGACCAACTGCCACAAAGTTTGCGCCTCCAATGTGCTTGGCCGTAGCCGGAAAGTCTGCGATGGAGCTCATCGCCAATGAGCCGCGCCACACAACATCCGGATCTTGGGTCTCTTCTGTCGGTGAGTATGGTGGCGACTCGTTCTCTTCTTGTAGCATCCGGTCCACATCAGCATCCACGCCGGGGCCATTCGACAGGCCCACGGGGGCCGATGGCCGACGGTGTTGCGTATCTATCGGAGACTTGACGCTGGAGAAGACCTTGGTGATGTCGAAATTGGGGTTGCTTGGCGAGTGCTGTTCGCCGTCGGCATGTTGCGCCGGGTGAGATGCGAGGTCGACCTGGTCTCCCCCTGATGGCTCGTTCTTGACCGTGGCCGATCGGCGTGGGCCGGGGGGGACAGGCGGAGCATCGCTACTCACGAAGCTCTCGTCCTCCACGACTTCCTCGCCCTTGTGAGTCCGCCGGACGCGTGGTCCAGTCTCCGAGGTGTATAGGATCGACTGCTTTTCGGCCTTGGCTTTCATCACGGCCGTTTGCTTTTGCATCTCTGAAGAGGCAAGCTGCTCAGACGTCATGACTGCCAGGGCTGACGGGGACATGGTCCCTCCCACGAGCGCGTTGCACAGCTCTGGGTTGTTCTTAAGATTGAAACTAAGAGTTTTGATCTGCTGGCTGTACTCTTTCTGTCCCTTAGTCATGGGGTGCGTGTCAAAAACGGCGCGCTCAATCTGGAGTGAATACGTCTCCGAGATTGACTCGATAGAACTTCCTTCGTCCAGCTCTAGGTCACCTTGCTTCTGCATTGTTCCCAGAACGTGGCTGATAGACTTGATAAGAGCCTTCGCTGGTCCCATCCGTGCGATAGGCAGTTCTGACACTGACCTGGCAAGGTCTGGAGGTGGCGTGTAACTGGCAGGTACTGGGACCGCCTCGTTCTCTGATACACGTCGCATCTTGGGGGTCTAGAGAAGAATCCAGTTAGCACTTGAGCATAATTCATACCCAGCTCGGGGATTTAACGTACCTTGCCCTCGACATCTTGAGAATCTTCGCGAGCCTTCCGTTTCCCTGGCTTCGGGGCCGACTCCTTCTTGTCTTTGCCAGCATCGGGCGCTGGCGACGGCTTGGCTTTGGTGCCAGCAGACTTGTCGAGCTCTTCCTTGGGGTCGCTGTTTCGCTTCCCTTTGCCCCTCCTACCGCCTCTTTTCTTCTTCTTCTCCTCTCCATGGGCCTTTCGCCTAGCCTCCCATGGCTTCTCGCCTTTGGCGATACCCTCGAGAAGCTCCTTATGGTCGTTGGGTCGACATTGTTCGCACCAGTAGTACTCTGGTATTTCGTCCTCGAAGGAGGACATGCCGACACAGACGTTGTGTTGCCATGCGCGACAACTTTCGCATGCGATCCATGCCTCGCCTGAGTCCTCGTCCTGTTCTGTCGCGCCGCAGACGCAGCGGATTATCTCCTCGTCCTGGTCGTCCTCCTGCTCTTGTTCCTGCTCCTGCTCCTGTCCTGGATCTTGTCCTTGTCCTTGCTCCTGTTCCTGTTCGGTTTCTTGGCTCTTGGCTTTCTTGGTCTTTTTGGTCTGCCGTCGCTTGGGTGCGGCCGCAGGCTCGAGTTCATCGAACGACTTTGTGTGCTGGCCTTTGGTGGCGCGCACCGATCGTCGTGGTTCGGCTTCTCCTAGATGAGTTCTGTCAGTACGAGTTCAACCCGTCTAGTGGTCATGCTCGTGGGATGCGCGGTCACGGGGCGTGTGGCTCCCCACGAAACGCGCATGTTAAGACGACATGAAGGGCGGCTGTCGCTTACCAGACATGATGGTGGTGCGTAGAGTATATGTGAAAGCGTTGCTCTAGGATGGGTAGGGTGTGTAGCAGATATTGGTGTTGTGGGTGACGAAGGTGTTGCTTGGGCAGAAGCGACGTCTACTGTTGCAGCGAAGCGCGAGATGGCCTGTCTGGACAGACAAACATTGGGATAATTACGTGGTAGACAACTCTAGAGGTCACGACTAGTTCACGGCGAGCCTCCCCCAGCCAAAATCCGTGTCGATGTCTCCTCCACTGTTCTTTCCTGTGAGGGTTGAGGGCAAACGAATGCCGCTCTTTCCGGTGCTGCGGCTGCTGTCGCAGAACTTGCAAAAAGTGCGCAAGCTTCCGAGAAACAATACGCGACTTGTAGATTGTGGTTGAAGGTGGTTGAAGGTGGTTGGACGCGCTAGGTGGTGACGGTAACGAGCAAAGCTCAGGCAGATGGGGAGAATAGATTGCCGTCGCGTGCACCTTTCCCAGCAAAAGACACGGCTGGGTGGGTGATGTAAGGTCAGGTCGAGGCGATCGTCGAGTCTTAAAGCAATGCTTTCAGTACGCGAACAACAAGAATCTCTATTCTCGTGAGTTAAGAGGTTCCGCGACGAAAAGGCGCCTTAGATGGTGGTTGTGTTTGGTGGTGGCGGCGATGATGTGAGGAGGAGGTTCGCGAGGGACGGGGAAGCTTGCGGAGATGACAAAAACTTCGGCACTACGAATACCTGCCTCGCCTTGGGACGAATTAGTGAGCGCAAGCCCATAGCAGCAGGAGCATCTGCGGGTGGGGGGTTCGCACGGACCCTGCCTCTTTACAATAGCACTGTTCAACAGTGCGACAATGCAGGCCAGAATGTGGCAGATACGTACCGGTTTGGCATTTGACAGATCACTGGTTGATGCCTGATTCGTAGTGGCATGTTGGCCTGAATCATGAGACAGCAATCCCCGCCTCTCGGAGTCGGAGGTTCTGGGGGGAACCATCGGGATTGGTGTGATTAGTCACAGAGCGCGACCTGCGCGGAATAACTTCGGGTGAGCCATCTCAGGCCAGTGCCGGACCGCCCGGCCCCCACTTCCACAGCCTTGTCAGCCTTGCATCCTTCCCTCGAGTCCCGTCCCGCTCGGCCAGCTCCAGATCGGTACGTAGCATTCTTCAAACCTGAGGTATCCATCTCACAGCCAGCACAAACCAGCCAGCAGCGAGAGCTAACGCGGCGCGGCTGTGCCTGGAGCTCACTTGCAAACGACGTAACGAATCTCAACTCCAAAACCCCATCTCCGTCCACAACAGCAGCTCTCCTTCACTCTTCACGACCATTTGGATTCCGTCCAGAGCTTGCCGTTGTATCAACTCTCCATTTCTCTCAACACCCCCGACTTCACCATGTCTCGCCGTTACGACTCCCGAGTGCGTATCCCCGCCACAGCTCCAGCTCCCAAGCGTCCATATACAAGCTTCCCCCGCTGACCGCTTCCATAGACAACCATCTTCTCACCAGAGGGCCGCCTGTACCAGGTCGAGTACGCCCTCGAAGCTATTTCCCATGCCGGTACCGCCATTGGCATCCTGGCCAAGGATGGCATCGTCCTGGCCGCCGAGCGAAAGGTCACCTCGAAACTATTGGAGCAGGACACTTCAGCAGAGAAGCTCTATATCCTCAATGAGTGCGCCACATATACTCTAATATCGCCAAGTGGTTCAGTGGACACCTACTAATGACCTTTTAGTAACATGATCTGCGCAGTCGCAGGCATGACTGCCGACGCCAACATCCTCATCAACTACGCCCGACAAGCAGCCCAGCGCTACCTCCTCACTTACAACGAAGACATCCCCTGCGAGCAGCTCGTCCGCCGACTTTGCGATCTCAAGCAAGGCTACACTCAACATGGTGGTCTCCGACCTTTCGGTGTCTCTTTCATCTACGCCGGCTGGGACCCTCGAAGACAGTTCCAGCTTTACCTCAGCAACCCCTCGGGCAACTATGGCGGCTGGAAGGCCACGAGTGCGGGAGCCAACAACGCAAGCGCCCAGAGCTTGTTGAAGCAGGACTATAAGGAGGACTGCACACTCGAGGAGGCTTGCGGCATGGCCGTCAAGGTCCTGAGCAAGACCATGGACTCCACCAAGCTGAGCAGCGAGAAGAGTACGATATATCACCCTTCTTATCAAGAGAGACGCCAGCTAACCCACGATTGCAGTTGAGTTCGCGACGGTGGGACAGACCGAGGATGGCAAGATCTACCACAGGCTGTGGAGCGCCGACGAGATTACAGCGTTGCTGAAGAAGCACGACCTGGCCAAGACTGAGGAGGCAGAGGACAAGTAGAGACAATAGAATCTTCTGATAGAGGGCGGAGGGAGGACCCAGCCCGTCCCACATTGCCACTGTAACAATAATATCATGGAACGACCAAAAGATCTGACCCAGAGCGGCCCTGCCATGGGAGCAACTCCCAGTACGATGCGGCACAGCACAGTACAATACATTCCCTGGTGCAGTCGCTAACCTCCAACTCTAAACATTCACTCAGAACTTGCAACACGAGTGTTACTATGCCTAATCTCCGATATCAGCGTCGTACGTTCCGCATTTCATCCATCTCAAACCCTACATCTGCGCCCGCCCTAGCTTCTTCGTCATCCGTGACCCGCTGCCAACCAGGCAGAGTGTCCGTTCCCGGTCGTGGATAAGGCTCATCGCATCGCTGGCTGGAAAGTCGCGGCCAGTGTCTCCGGTAACTCCAGTAGGCCACGGTCATGCCCAAGACAGACCCGACGCAGACATCATAGACATCATGTCTATAGTCCTCGCATCGCGATATAGCAATCATGGCGGCGCCGATGAGCGGGAACAGGCACAGCAGCGCCCGACTGAGATCCCGTCCACCAGCCGCGTACCGGAAAACGTGCAACTGCCCAGCCAGGAAGAGACTGAGGAACCCCAGACCGGCAAAGGAGAAGGATGAGTGGCCAGAGGGAAAGGAACGCCACCCATCCTGGAGGGTGTGGCCGTTGGGTGTCGTGCAAACTTCAATGGTGACAAGAGTGTTGGCCTGGGTTCCTGAAGCCGGCTTGCAGCGGTCCAACAAGTCTGGGCGAGGCCGGCCGACGGCGTTCTTGACGATGTCAGTGAGGAAGGTGGTGAGGACGATGGAGATTGCAAAGGACAGGTAGGTGACTTCGTGTTTGGCCGCAGACGACCGCGCCCAGATGTTATAAGCAATTAAAACAGAAAGCGGAACAAAGAGGGCGTAGACGAAGTTCATGACTGTTTCAACGGTGAGACTTCTTGTTTCTGATGGCCGCAGTTGGTGATGGGACCACGGAGCTAGGTGGACGTACCAACAGTGACGCGCTCCTGAAGGGCGTGAGGGTATGAGATAGCAAGGTCATTAACGAAGAACATCCGGTGGAATGGTGTAACGAAGATGGCGATCTATAACAGGACACAGTGAAAGGGCCCTTGTTAGAAATAGTCAAGTTAAATTAAGGGACTGGAAGGGTGTGGCTTTACCAGGATCCATCCACATAATAGCACCGTGAAGCCTACATAGTCAGGTGCGTGTGTTGTCTATGTCGGCGTCAGCGTCAATCGAACTGCATCACAGAGGGACGGACGACACGGAGTCCAGGTAGACAGACCTTCCAATACCGCTTCAAAAACGAGATCGGCCCGCCGCCGACGTTGCCGCTATGGGCTGGTGCCATGGAGAAGACGGGGCCGGAGATGAGATGATGCTTTGGAGCGAGTTGGGGGTATCGCGTGACATTGAGCGACCGAGTTGGAGGAAAGCTCGGGAAGTTGTCAATGGTGAGATAGATGATTGAGAGTCCCGACAATGTACGTATTAGATTGTCATCAATCTCGAGGCATTGCCATTTACGTCAGTTGGTGCCGGTGATCAAGCCGTTGGTCCTGGAAGGGTCAAGTCCAGTTCGGTCTTGGGGTGCGGTTGAAATGTGTTCCTAAATTAGGAGGGCGCAAGCGGAGGATACTAGGGTGAGATGGTCCAGATGTGACATGGCAATAAGAGGTCTCTAACGTCGACAGCATTTACGACCACAAACAAGTAACGAGATAGACAACGAAGAACGTTGATCGGGTTTCCGTATTCATCTTTATTTGATTTCCATATCTGTAGTATTAATCTACAAACTCGTGCAACCAGACTCAGTCCATTTCGTTCCCTGGGAATTTCGACGATATAGACTGTAGGGTAATCGGAGCCCCGCTAGCCAGTGGCCTAAGTACGCTCCGTCATTTCTTTTAGCTACTCGACCTAAGCTAAACTTCAACACCACCCAAACCACATCGTCACTCACAAGGGCAAATCCTCTGTCGCAACTTCAACGCCCGCCCTCCCTGCTCTGGTACCAACGACCCGATACGATTCGACGTCGATGCGATAGCCCGTGGTCGCTCGCAATGCTCAAATCTTCCCACAAGCCCTCCGCGGCTGCTGTAGCGCCGTTGCCTCCAGGATGGAGTGAGCATACGGCTCCGAGCGGCCACACATACTACTACCACGCCGTGAGCAAAGAGTCAACATACAAGCGACCCGGAGTCGAGCCCGACCTTGTGCCCCAGCACCCGTACGCTCCAGTGCCCGCGTTTTCTCCATACGGCGCTGTGCCGTCTCTCGCCGACCCCAATGTCGCGAATGCCTACATGGCCCAGATCAATGCCGCTCAGCAAAAACCCCAGGAACAGCACAATCGAGGTGGCTACGGCGGAGGTCGCGGAGGCAGCCGCGGTGGATATGAGGGCCGACCAAAATCCCAGCCAGTCGATAAGCCTAGGCGGAAAGAGCCTATCCCAGGCTGTGAGCCGTGGATTCTGGTGTACACCAAGTACTCGAGACGATTTGTCTACAACCCCGAAAAGAAAACAAGCTACTGGCGCATTCCTGAAAAACTGATGCCCGGAATCTTGGAACTCGACAAGGCGCGCATCCGTGCGAAGGCAGCTGGGGACTCGGAGGCCAAGGACGAAGCGCAGAAGCCGGAACGACCGCCTGGGCCCTCACTACCGAGCGTCGCCCCGTCTGGTCCTCCCGACGTCGGCCAAGACGATGATAGTGACTTCGAGGAGGTTGAGGTCACCGATGACGAGGGAGAAGGCGATGATGATGGGGGACACCCATCGAAACGACAACGAACTGAGGACCCCGATGTTGAAGAGGGCGAAGCACCCGAATTCACCGAGGCCGACATTGCCATGCAGCTACAAGCGATGGGCGAGGACTATGGTTTGGAGCCTGGGGAATACGATGATGGAAACGCCGAGAACTGGCCCGAAGGCGCGGAGGGCGTGCCTTTCTCTGAAGACGACGCCAAGTACCTTTTCAAGGATCTTCTCAACGACTTCAACATCAACCCCTACAGCCCCTGGGACAAACTTCTAGAGGAGGGCAAGATCGTAGACGACCTGCGATACACAGCGTTGGCAACGACCAAGGCGCGCAAGGAATGCTGGGACGAGTGGTCCCGGGAGAAGATTGCCGAGTTAAGAGAGCAGAGGGCTCGACAGGAGAAAAAGGACCCCCGGATCGCTTACATGGCCTTCCTGCAAGAAAAGGCCACACCGAAACTGTACTGGCCCGAGTTCAAGCGCAAGTACAAGAAGGAACCCCCTATGAAGGACTTGCATCTGTCCGACAAGGATCGCGAGAAAGCGTATCGCGAGCACATTAACCGGCTAAAGATGCCCCAGTCGACGCTCAAATCCGATCTAAACGCACTGCTCAAGGCCCAACCCATCCACGTGCTCAACAACAAATCACTATCAACCGGGCTGCCCATCCAGGTTCTCATCGACGCCCGGTACATATCCCTCGACCCCAAGGTACGCGACCCCTTGATGGAGGCCTACGTTAGCAACCTGGGCCCACCGCCTGAAGACCTCGACGCCGTAAAGGATGACGTGGAAAGGGCGAAGCAGCGCGAGGCGCGGGAGAAGCGTGAGCGGGCACTCGAGGAGAGAAACCGTGTGGTGGAGGAGCAGCGGAGACAGCGCGAGAAGGGCGTCGCTGCGAGCAAAGCAAGGCTAAGGGAGGAAGAGAGGGAGTTGGAGATGGCGATGAGGGTAGGGAAACAAGGCTTGCAGAGCCAGCTGGCAAATATGCAGATGGACGAAACCAAAGATGCTTCATGATGCGTCTCGTCGTGACTCAGCTAAAATACGTAATTGTTGCAAGGCTGGCTAGAAATAAAATACATGTATAATTGGGAGCGGACCAGCCTGCTATAACCCATACATGAAGGTCAACTTTTTATCTGCATATCTCCGCTCATCCAGCCTCTCATGCTCAACCTCTGCCTCAGTCATGACGGCCAAGACGGCCTGTTTCCGCTTGTTTACAGCCGCCAGCAGGAAACGATACGACAGATAACCGACAAGCGCAACGACTAGGAAGCCGAGGGTCACATAGAACGGATCGTGATAACCGGGCGCGAACCGGGGCCGGTACAGCTGCGCGCCGATGACGCCGCCCAGGTTGCCGAAGCCGTTGATGCCCAGGACCAGCGATCGCTTGCCCGGCTCGGGCGTGTTGCCGCTGAGCCAGGCGACCGTCAACGGCGCGGAGACGTAGATTCCCGACAGGAGGACGCACAGCGAGATGTACTTGCCGGTGCACGAGGGGACGGTCACGGTCAGAACCAGGCCGGCGATGGCGACGAGGGTGCCGCCGACGATGTGGTAGCCGCGTTCCTTGCGGAGGTCGGAGCTGAGGGCGAAGATGTACAGGCCGATGGCGCCGCAGACGAACGGGGGGACGGTCATCTTGGGGGGTGTAGCGATTAGACTTGGGTTCAAGAGAGAGAGAGAGCGCGAGAAACACCGCTCACCAAATTGGCCAGAATGGACTCGTATCCCAGCCCCTGAAGCACCAGAGGCAGAAACACCGGGAACGCGCCGCTGGGGACGCTGGCGCAGATGTTGAGCACGAGGACGGACCATAGCTTCCAGTCCTTGGCCGTTTCGACGAAGTCCCTCCTCCGCAGCCGGTCCGTCTCCATGCCGTCCTCGCCGTACTCGTGCTCGACAAAGGCGGCCGTGTCCCGCTTCATCCGCTCCGCGGCGAACCGCCGCTCGTCCGGGCCGAGGAACCAGGCGGTGCCGGGCCCGGCGGGCAGCCAGACCCAGGCGACGACGGCGAAGAGGCACGTCAGGCCGCCCTCGATGATGAACAGGTACTGCCAGCTCTTGAGGGGCCCGCTGTCGAGGTGGAAGACGCCGTACGCTGCTCATCAGACCGGGTCAGTTCAGGGGCCGGGATGAGCAGGGAAAATCCCTGGAGGTACAAAACACACCGATGGAGCCGGAGAAGGCGCCGGCGATGGCGTACTGGCCGTAGAAGAGGGCGAGTCTCACGCCGAGGTCGAACCGCGTGTAGAACGAGGAGAGGTATGCGACGGCCGTTGGGTAAAAGCCGGCCTCAAAGGCGCCGATGAGCAACCGCGTGGCGATGAGTGTCCCTGAGGCCCGAGTCAGAATGGAGAATGAAGCCGGCGCTGGGAGCGGTTGGACATACCGCGGCCCTTGATGTACGCTTGACCGATGGTCACAAGGCCCCAGGCAAACTGGGAGACAATCTCTTAGGCAACCTGTTACGTATACTCGCGGGTCCGTCCCCCCCTTTTGCGAAAAAACTCACCATGGTGATGGGGATCCAGTGCCGGGCGCCGACGTAGCGGCCCACTGCGGCCGACGGGGGCTGCAGAACGACAAAGGTCACGAAGAACAACGAGACTGCCTCGTTGAGGTCGTCTGGCTGAGCGCCAATGTCCCTGGTGAAGCCTGGCTGTCATCAGCCGAGATGATTCAGAAGGAGTCGAGCAAGTGGGAGCGTATATACCTTGGGTTTCGGCATTGCCAACGTTGCCTCGATCCAGGCCGTTGAACAGGTAGAGGAGCGAGAGGAGAGGCAACAAGGCCAAGTCCAGCTTGCGGTTGAGGGCTCGGGTCTGAACGACGTCCATGTCGGTGGGAGTTTTGGGGAGCGAGCCTTGAGCCTCTTGGTCCGTCCCGGGCGTGGTCATGGCGATCTCAGTCGGTGAGGATTATCTGCTCTAAACGAAAACGAACAGAAACTTGGTCGTCTCCCGCGAGTGAGAACCGAAGCAAAAGGGTTTGGATAAGTCTCGTCAAGGCCGGTATGGTCCAGCCAGGGCCGATGTTTTGTATCCGGTTCATCTACTCGGACGCAACCCATCCCAGGCAGAGATGCCCTGCTGCCTTTCCATCGGATGCCATCGCTCGAAGAAGAAGAAGAAGGACAGGCTTCCCAGGATGTCGGTGTAGGAGATGCTGCTTCTCCGTCTTCCCCGTAAGCGGGGCCGTTGAGGAGGCCGATCCGCGAGCGTCATGTTAATTAGCATGGGCGCCGTGGCACGCGGACACACTCTGGCATCATCGTGTATGGGGTAAAGTGGCAACTTAGACTTGGACTCCCCCCCCCCCGTAGTGGATGCGGGCGGCCCAGACACAAACGCTCGAATCGAATCCGGGACGCCGATGTTGATTAGCCCCGCAGACCCGACCCGGCATGACGAAGGTGGTGTGTTTGTCAAACAAGCGGCTTGCTAGCCATCCGGATTGTCGGGTCCCGCGGGGGTTTGGTGGTCATCCACCAAGCAAACGTCAGCCATAAACGAGGCACACAGACCCTTCGGGGAAGTATCGAGGGCGTTGCGTTGAGCTCGGTGACGGTCCAGCTTGGAATTAGCGCGGGGACCTAGTCTTGGGTTGTCAAGTCTTGGCTGGCATCATCCATCATCATCGTCAGCACAGGGTCCTTACTGTCTGGTCTCTATCCACTTGACTCGTTGTGATGGGGACCATGATCCTTGAAGCGAGTCGCAACCCTTGGGATAGAGTCATGAACGCCGTCTGTTCACGTCGGTGAAGGGTGTGAACGTTTGAGGCATGACCTCATGTCGATGCACTCGCCGATGCCCACCCCCTGTAGGGCTGTAAGGCTGACGCACCCCAGGCCCCGTCCCTCAGGCATGCCTGCATTGCATTGCATTGTCTAACGGTCGTGGCATGTGCAGCAATATGATATGATGATATGATGTCATCTCTCTAGGTAGCCATGTTGACAAATTGACAAACTTTCATCCTCAAGCCTAGCCTAGAATGCTCGAATGTTCTCCATTGTCAAGGGTCACGGTCGCGCTCTAGAATAACGCTGGTCGAAGCGTTCCTCGTCAGTGGATGACTTCTGGTGACAATATTCACCTAGCGCCTCTTAGGTGAAACATTCTACCTATTCCACTGTATCAGACTTCTCGGATGGTAATTACTAACAAAGGAAGGTAGCCACTCCCGACATTTGCGTCTTGCCGATTGTCCAACCCATTTTCGTCACAGATCATTAAAGAACCGGTCCGCTCTTTGGCGCACCATCTCAGCCCGTTCGGTAATCCCTTCCGCGGTCGTCGCCCCGTCCTCCGTCACGTAGTGATCGACCAAGTTGGACGCCACCCACTCGAAGTATACGTTTTTAACATCGACTCGGGTACTGGGGTCTTTCTTTGACTGGATCGAGTCTCCCGATTGCCCCCATGTCTGAATAACCTCGCGCGGGTCGTCCTCCTCTTGGTTAGGGGGCTCGAATGGGAGTACCTTTTCCTTGTCAAAAAGCGCCACAACTTTCACTCCCGGCGAGACGTGCTTGGCGACGAGGACCGCCGGCAGCGACCCGGACTTGTTGCTCACGTTCCCCGTCTTGTCAACTAAATCCGCCCCGAGGAGGACGAGGTCAACGTCCTTGGCAGCCGTGCCCACACTGGCGTCCGTGTATACGGTGATGTTCGTCTTGGTGGAGTTGCTGTCGGCAAACGACGCTATTACCCCCGCCATCTTGACGCCCTCAAACAGTGGCCGCGATTCGAGAATTCGGATATCCAGAGATGCCTTTCCGTGTTTCAGAGCATGCGTGATGCCGGCTGTTATCGTAGAGCTGGACGAGAGCGTGAGAATCCTGAGTGTTTCAGCCGCGGGAAACTGCGCTTCTAAGAAGTCCCCGAGAGAAGTGCAGACTTGGGAGCTGGTACTCTGTCGTTGCCGGCCGTATTGCTTGAGCGCCTCGATAATGTCATCCATTGACCCCTCCATAGCGGAATCACCATGCGAGAGTTTTTCCTCGATAATGGCCAAGCTGGAGACGACGACGCTCAGCATGGAACCGCCCATGCTTTCCCTTCCATTCTTCCACAAGTGCCATGCAGCCAACCTTGCGTTCTTCCACCAAACCCCCCGCGAGCCCGTGTCGAGCTTTCTGATGACGTCGATAAAAATTCCGAGCCCATTCGATGCCAGCTGATGCGCACCACTCTCATGGTCCCGCTGTAGGGCTACCAAACCATCACCGAGTACTCTTCCGGCCTCGTCTCCAAGGTCAATGTTGAACCAAACTCTCCTCAAGCTCTCCAGAATGCGCGGGACGCCTTGGAAGTCATCTGTCTCGTTGACGGCGTCGGGATCAAACCACTCATATCCCTCGTGCTCCCAGTCTACCTGGATGCCCGCCTCGCCGCGGCCGCCTTCTTTTTCTGACTTGAGAACGAAACTGAACGGGTTGATGGTCCATTCTCTGCCCACGGACTCGTCAACAAACGAGTATGGCTTGCCCTGGCGAAATAACCGCAAAGAAGTCTCGGTTAGGGTAGTTTCCTCCTTCATTTCCCGCCAGGCTGTAGCGAGTGGGTTGGCGTCGGTCTCCTCGACGCTGCCCGAGACGGGCGCGTATTTGTGCCTGCGAACTATCTTTAAGCACTGGAACGATAAATGAAAGCCGAATTAAATAAACCTTAGAAGAAAAGAAGAAGAAAGAAAACGAGAAACTAAAATGATCCACCTACTTACTGATAGGTTGACACTTTGCCGCTCCTGCGAAACAGCGCCACCTGGGGCTTCTTGGCGGTATCGTCGTCGGGAAACTTGAAGATGAAGCTGCCGGCAACAGCGCGGCGCTTGAGGTGGGACATGGTCGTTGAGAAGCCGCGTGTCTGAGGTGCGCGAGTGCGAGTAAACAAGGCCGACGTGGAACAGGCCCCCCGTGTTGCCATTTTGCGAATGAGAGGGTTGAGATGGAGTAATGTGTGATGCATGTCTGTTGCTGCGAGGTTCCATGCCACGGTGGCTGGCATCACCTGACTGCTTACTGACATCACCGCCAGAGTCTCGCTACCAATCTGTGCATCCGATGTTGACCTCTTCACAGTGTTTTCACATTTATCAATTCGCCTAATTTACGCAAATACACTTCAGATTGTTGGTAATAAATTTGAGGCCTTAAATTTCTGACGTCGGTTTCAGCAGTAAAAGTCTCACACTGCACCATGATCATATTAGATACGCTCCATATGGTTGCCAGTCGTCGTCAATCCAGGACACCAACTCTTCATACAGCGTATGTCCCTGTTCGACATGAATTGGTTGCTGCAAAGCGTCGTATCCAATCTTCTGCGGCCATGGGTGACCCATTTCCACCGTCTCAGCCGCAGCGTGCTTGGTCGACTCGCTCAGCTGGCCGCTCTCCAGACCTTGATCCACGGGTACTCTCAGACGTTGGACGAGGACGCGCAAGTCCCGGAGAACGGCGGCACAATCTCTACCGTAGTTGCTACCTACTCGACTCTCCTCCTCGAACCTGGCGATCACAAACTCGAGGTCGTGGTCTCGTGCATGGGGGTCCTTGGGAGCTACGTCCTTCATGTAGATCAGCTGCTGCAGCATCAGGCAGATGGCCGCGTTGAATATGAAGTGCAGGCCGGCCTGAAGTAGCTTCCTGGGGTGATTGAGGGCTAGAATGTGGCGCGCTAGACGGATGTTGCGTTCTGCAGCGACAACACATCGCTTTAGATGGGAGAGCTGGGGGTGCGAGTTCAACGACGATTGGCGTGTCACCAACTGCTCTGCAAACGTCTTCTTAACGGCGGCAAAAAAGATGGGGCGGATGGTGAGTATGATGAGCTAGAGAAGCAGGATTAGTCGTCGATTCTGGGACGGGTTACGAATTTCTGCACGGCAACGTTGCCGAACTTACCTGATTATATCCCATATGCAACAAGCAGCACGCGGGATCATCGCTGAGGCCATCACCGGACAGCTGGAGGATCGGAGGTAGGCCTTCCAGCCACTGATCCAGCATCCTGATGGCGTCTTCGAACTGCCTCACCGACCTTGTCTTCTCCCGAGGGGACACTCGATACGTATTGCACACAATGTGGCCCGAGATGCGGGATAGCTCAACATGGGCCCTCAGACCAGCGGCTGGAGGCATTGAGCTGCGCGACACGGTCAGCATGCATATACTGCTGCACGGGGGACGTACTGATATCAGCGGACGGGAACTTACGGGGCATCGCAGGGCAAGGGAAGGCGAATGGCATCGTCCATGATGGTAGGCGGTCTGCCCATCAAGCAGCTCAACCAACGGTCGAGCACATACAGTGTCCAGAAGACTCGTTTGCCGCTCTCGTCCACCCATCCCCGGTGGGCGCCGTGCATTATGCTGATATGCATGGCGTTGCTAACATACATGTAGGCGGCGTCTCGTCTGTTCATCTCAATCAAATAGAAGCCCATCAGCGCCAACGCTGCCACGTCGTTGATGGTGAACCTGGTGATGTCGAGCGGATTGCCCAGGAGCAGACAAGCTCGGCCGAAGAAGTCTTCGCTCAAGCCCGTCGGTGGCTCGGGGGCTTGGGCCGGCGTGGTCGAGACCTGGGAGACCAATGCGAAGGCTGTATGATAGAAGGCGAGATGTCGACAGACATCGCGGCGGACGGCGTGGGGTTCTGGTTCCATGGGCGGCAGGCCCGGTGCGGTCGACATGTGTCCCCACCAGTAGATGCCTCCGCCGGGCCAGTTCCCGTTGCCGTCTTGGACGAAGCATCGCAGCTCGCTGAGCATGGCGAGCATGGCGTGGCGGTCGGGCAGCCACAACGGGTCGACGTGGCGGTCGTGCAACGGGCGGGAGTCGTACGTCTGATATCTGCCCAGGCTAGACAAGAAGGCGGTTCCATCGGCGCCCGGGTGGCGGTCGTGGTAAGCAAGGTGGAAGACGGTGCTCATGAACTCCTTGAGATAGTCGAGAAACGTGGCGCCGCTGGTCTCGCCAAGGAAGCGGGCGTGGCCATCGGGGTCGTGGAGGAGCCGGCCTTCCGTTGATGCTTGCTCCTCATCACGGTGGTGGTAGTCGGCGGCAGCCTTGGGTCGAGAGGGATGCGACTGAACCTGGGGCAGAGATCGAGAGTGAGGCTGAGATGGGGAGTTGGAGTGAAGTCGAGGTTGAGCGTGGTGATGGTCTGCGTGAGGGACTAGCCCGACTTCAACAGCCAACGGCGTGCCTGGATACGACCGCTCAGCAGACGGCGTCCCAGCAGACGAAGTCCCCGCGGCCGTCGTCGCCGCATCTCCAACCGCGCCCTCTCCATCACCCTCAAGCAGGGCAAGCAGCTGGTGGCGTCTCGCGGCGTCGGGTACAGTATCCCGCAGCGCCCTCTGCAGGACGTCGACCTTGCGGCGCAGGTCGTCTAACTCGGCGCGCGCGACGGAGACCTTCTCTACGGCCACGGGATAGACGCAGTCGCGCGACGAGGACCGGCACTGGCGACACGGGTGGTCGCCCGAGCACTTGACGCGGCGGACGTTGCAGGCGTTGCATCTTGAGGAGTTTAAAAAACCGCGGTCAGACACAACGACGTATAGCTAGATAAGGGAGAATTGGGTTCTTTCTTTTTCTTTTTTCTTTTGTCTTCTTCTTCCTCTTCTTCCTCTTCTTACAGTTCACTAAAACCTCAGGAGCCCCCCAGACCTTGGACTTTCACTCTCTCTTTCAACCAGACGCGGACAATAAAGAAAAGCTCTCACTTACGCTGTCGCAACGCGTTTCCGCCGCTCCGGAGCCACCTTGTGACGACGCGGGTTGACGGGCAGCCGTTGCGGGTGAGGTGGCGGTCGGCCGGAGCCATCGCCGTCGAGTCGCAGCATCGTCCCCCGTTCCACTCGAATACGTTGACGTTGACGTATGCGTAGCGTTCTTTGCCGGCCGGAAGGTTGTTCGTGTGGCCGCGGCAGCACGGAGTAAGGTAAGGCAAGGCAGGGCAGGTCAGGGCAGGGTCAGGAGCTATGATACGTGCGCGATGGAGAAGGGCCGCCTGCTGTCCGGTCGCCGCTCCCTGGCGCTCCAGGGATTCATCCAGGGACTGACTTCCAGGGACTGACTTCCAGGGACGGGAGGATGCCCTGGCCTAAAACGAGGACCGCCCTGCACTAACCAGAACAGCTCCCCGGAGCCTAGCATAAACCCGAGCCGAAGCGTGCGGCGCTAGCCGTTCTTTATTTTTATCAATCAGTCAGTCAGTCCTTCATCCATCGATCCATCGCGCAACTAATTTCTCCCTTCCCATGAACGTGAGGGATCCCCCCTCCTGCAAATCGCGCTAGAGCGACTGTCCCCGTCTCTTGTACCACCAGATCCATTCTCATGCCTCGGCCTGCGAGATGACGACCCCAGACATTGGCCGGGCGACATCGGCGAGTCACTTGTTTCGGCCTAGCACGCCACCACCATGGAATCAAAAATCCCTTGCGAATCCCGTCAACCACGTAGACGATAAGGGATGTTCTGGACGTTCGATATGCCCCGCCCACATGACGCATCCAACTTCGGCGCTCACATCTTTACTCCCTCATTCCCTGCGTCTGCATGCGCCTTTATACGGCAGTACGTATTGTAATACGGCACTGCTGTCCAAAGCCATGGTTGAAACAAATGTAAATCACAGCCGCTGTTCCTTGAAGAGTGGGCACACCGGAACTCTCCGGCACTGAGACCCTGCCATGACCCGATGTCTTCCCGATTGAGCTTCATGTAGTGACGTAGTACTAGTATCTAACTTATACCAGAAGCATCTCGGTCTGATGTAACCATCCGGCCGAGTGTAGCGAGCCCTTCACGACAAGGAAAGCCGAATTAAGAAGGTCATGGAGCATCTTAGACTAGTCATGGGATCAGTCTCAAAGAGTGAGAGAAAGTGCGCATCCATTGTGAGGGAGACGATATTAGTCTGAATTGTTTTGTACGCCCATACGGGCCCTAACCGTATCTAAGGGAAAAGACAAACACCAAAGAAATTCCACCATTCTGAAAGCTGATATCGTGCGTATGGGTAAAAGCAAAAAAAAAAAAAAAAGATGCTGCGTCTTCTACCGGCTCGAGAGTCCAATATCCACTTCTTCCATCTTTTTTTTCTTTTTCGCTGTCCCTGCTACATTATACACAGTTCGCTAGTTCATGTATTCGTTGTTTTTCTACTGCTTGAAAATTTGGTTGACCATCTCGCCCGACCTGGTAGCCAGGACGGAAAGAAGGGTATCACTCAACTGTGGCAATGCGTTAGCAAAACATGGACTAGTGTATGGCATGTGTCGAGGCATGAACTTACCCCGTGAGTTCCCTCGTTGCAGCCCTGTAGCCAGACACCAGAGCCCTCGGCAACGGTGCCAGGCGAGAACTTGACCTTGTAGTCTCGGCCGACGGCCAGCTTGCGCTCGCCCTGCTCCGTGTCGACGTTCCAGCCGTTCACGGGCTTGGTGTACTGGGGACCGTTGCGCTTTGACACCGTCTTGGGCAGCATGGTCCAGGTATCCTTGAGCATGTTGACGTGGGCGTCGCGCTTGTAGCCGGTGGCAGCGACGACGAGGTCAACCTCCAGGATCTCCTCGTCCGCAGCATCAACGAAACCGTCCAAGGGGACATCGTGGATCTTCTGGAGATGGATCTCGAGCGTCTCACCCTTGCCCTCAACACTGGTGATCTCCCGACCGGCCAGGATGCGATGAGGCCACTGGGTCTCGTCGGCACCAATCACTCGCTTCTGCTCGTACATTGTCTCGTAGAGGTGCTCAATCAAGCCGAGGCGCACGACGCCGTAGTTGGTCGCCCGGACCTCGTCGATAAAGCTCTGGCGAGCGCCAGCCGACCTGGGGTAGACATTGTCGACGTACTCGGGGTTGAAAATGGTGTTGACGCTGTGAGAGGTTTGGTAAGAATTATGAGACGGATTGTTAACATCTGCTTGATAACTCACAAGGGTGAATCGTCGCTGGGTCGGAGGAACTCCTGGCGCATAACCAGGTAGGTCTTGGAGTTGGGATATAGCGCCTGAACGTTGTTGAAGATCTCAGCGGCACTCTGGCCGGCACCAATGACGGCAACGCGGTAAGGAGCATTGGTCTGGTTGAGGATCTGGGGGGCATAGGTGGCGAACTGGGAGGAGTGGAGAACTCGGGGGTTCTTGAGGGGAAGGCTCTTGGGGAGCGAGGCTTGGCCACCGGCGGCGATTAGGACGTGGCGGGTGCGGAAAGACTGGACGTTGCCGGTCTTAGCGTTGCGGGCCTGGACGTTAAAGGTCTTGACGGCACCGGCTTCCTGGTTGACAGGGGTGACGGCAACGACCTCGTTGTTGTATTGGACGACATGGTCGAAGAAGGAGGAGCACCATCGGAGATAGTCCTCGAATTCGGCTCGGGCGGGCAGGAAGGTGTCTAGGTTGGTGAAGTCGATGAGGCGACCGTTGCGGTGGACATAGTTAAGGAAGGTGAACTCGGATCGGGGATCGCGCATGGTGGCCAGGTCTTTAATGAAGGAGATCTGCATCTTGGCGCCGGACAGCAGCATGCCCGCATGCCAGGCGAAGGCGGCCTGCTTCTCAAGGAAAAGCACCTTGGGAGGCTGGCCGTCAGCGCGGAGTTTCTGACCAGCGGCAATTGCATCGTTCATGGCGATGGCCATGGCGAGGGAGGCGGGGCCGAAACCGGCGCAGACGAGGTCGAACTCGGAGTCGAGAGGAGAGGCCTCGAGGTACTGGGACCGCTCCTTGTGGACCTTGGGGCTGGGGACGCTGGTGCCGTTGGTGGTGCTGCCATTGAGGGTGGCGCTGTTGGAGACGCCGTTGGAGACGCCGTTAGAGACGGCTGGGGGGTTGCCATTAGAGGTTCCGTCAGTCTTTCCATTGGTCGTTCCGTTGGAAGTTCCATTGGTGTGAATAGGGAGGCCGGCATCCTCAGAGCCGCTGAGGGAAACCTCGCTATGGGGAGTCATGATGTCAACGGGGTAGGGTATCAAGTGGGTAGTTTATGAAAACAAAATTGAAAGTAGGCAAGACCACGGCATCAACTTTGAGTGATGATAGTCGTAGATGGTCGTCGAGGTCGTTGGTCCCAGAAGCATGTAGCCCAAGAAGGAAAGATTGGGTTCTCGGAGGAGGGTGATGAATATATAGAAGACGCCGGGGCGGAGGTCACCGGTTGAACGGGCAATGGGTCAAACGACTTGCTTGCTTTTTGTCCCGGGAAGTAGCCAGTTCTGGACACGGACAGTAGGTTGCAGCACCGGAGGGTCGAGCAGGGTCAGCGATTGGGGGTTATGGGAGTCGTGGACGAAGTTCGTAGGGCTGTTCCTGAATAGGTATGAAGCACGGGAGACAGGAGGGGGGTGTCGAAATGGGAGGTGGAGGGGGATTCGGACAATTGGGTGAAAGAAACTAGGATATATGTCTCGATGTCTGTATCGGCAGTCGACAAGAAGAGCAGGGGAGGGAGTCGGACACAGAACGGTGAGAAGCTTGGTGGGCGGCATCGGCATTTTGTAATCGTTCGGGACGTGATCTACAGCCCAGCCTTCGCTCGGGGCAATGACACCGGGCTCAGCTAGTCCGGCCAGGGCTGTGCGAGCCGCTTCTCTTTCGGAGCAAAGAAAAAAAAAACTAGACGACCGCATGAGATGGATCAGCCATCGAGGTTTCGAGACGCTGCGGGCTGCGAGGCTGGGTGGGCGGCGTGCAAGCGAGCAAGCGAGCAAGCAAGCAAGACGCCTGGCGGCGTCCTGCGGAAACGACGACACGACGCAATACAGGTACATGGATGATGGTGATGGTGTGGATGATGGGGGACTGGAATTGGGGACTAGTCGGGACACAGCTCGTAACTAGAGCACGAAGTGCTAGAGCCGACCCGGTCTGGATGCGTTCTGTGACTTTTGTCTACCGGCCGGCCAAGGCCGAGAGGAGGGGCCTGGAGGAAGTAACAGCGGCGCGGGCGTGGGGACACAGACGATGAGAAGAAAAGCGGCACTGAACCCTGACTGGATGGAGAAGGTTAGTATAGAGGAAGACGTGTGCGTATACATACCGTGAATGCGTGGGTGCGTGGGTGCGTGGGTGCGTGGATGCTTGAATGCTTGGATGTTGATGTAGGAGGTGGGATAGTGGATGGTGAATGGTAGCTGGTGGATAGTGGATGATGGAAGGTGGAGGTGTGTGATAAAGCGATGGAGGGGGAAGGAGGGGAGGGGGGCCAGCGTATCAAGATCGATGGATCATGATGCTCCACGGACTACGTACCGCACTACGCATGTCTACCCTACTGCTGCTGCGTCTTGCGGTAAGGTAATGTACTTTACTCCAGCCGTTCTGTAGACGCGGATTGTTGGATGTCAGCTGTCAGTGCACGTAGACTACTACATAGTAGTATGCCTTGCCTAAGGTACGTCACTCCACGAAGTAGTTGGTCGTGGTAAGTGAGAAGCTCTGGGAGCTTGGAAAGGACCCCAAAAGGCCAAGAATCCAGAGAGAGCCAAGAAACCGGGAAGGCAAGGGAAGGGACGGGAGAATGCCGATGCCATGGCACCAGATCAGTTCCCAATGGCGGGAGCTCGTAGCCGACGCATGCTCGCGGGACCTATGGTTGTCTCATGCTCATGCAAGCCGACTTTCAGTCCCAGCCCACGCCCTGTTTAGGACCCCAATGCTCCACCCTGGGGGCCACAGGCTGGTTCAGCGGCCCAGCGACCAAGCCAGAAGCAGTAGGAAAGGGAAAGGGAAGGGAAAAAATGTCGCGCAGTTGACGCCTCCGCAGCCAAGCCCGCGGCCACGGCAGACCTCGTGGACGGGGCGAAGACGAGAGGGGGAGTGGAGGTGTGGATGGAGACCGTGAAGTCCCGTAGCGCAGCCTCTGTATGGAGCCAGTCAAGAACACATCCATACTGTGTACAGCAACTGATTAGTGCAGATTAGTTCTCGAGGTGCACACATGTATGTAGAGCTGAGCTTCGCCAGTACAAGCGTGGACTAAAGGGTGAGAGGCCCAGAAGACGGCTCGCTGCAAGTACGCAGTCTTAGTTCTATCCACGTAGCCCGCCCGTCATCTCCGGATGGCATCGTACCAGCTCGTGGCATTCCAGAGGTCCCTAACTCGTCGCCGGCCGGGGCAGAACCCTCCTTGAGCTCCTCAAGGGCCCCCCGTACGAATAAGGCGTTTGGTCTGAGCGTGTACCAGCAGTGGGATATGACAGGATGGAGGAGGGGTGTGCTACCCGTGTCATCACTAAGGTACCTAGGGACTGATCGGTTGTCTTCAAATAAATATGCATATAGGAAGCTGTAGTCGGAATAGGCGAAGACGAACCAAGATGGACTGAGACGAACCAACGAGGGATTCTCCTACTTACATATGATGTCCACCACCGCCACAAGTCTTGAGACAAGTTGTGGCCCAAGAGCTTTGACATAAGCTAATTATGACTCCATAAGCTATTAGCTACGAACCATTACAAAGAAACAGGGAACAGTTGGGAATCATTGGAGAATGGGCTTGAGGGCTATTTCTTCGCATTTGCCTCCATCCAGTAAAAATAGAGGACATGGCATGCTCATCCATAGCATACGTATTTCTGTTTACGTACTAGGAGGACGCATACTCCCCGACCCGAGGATGTCACTTATGTACAGCCAGTATGTCAATGCATGCGCGGCTGAGAGACTCTGCCGCAGTGTGCACTGCCAAGTCGGATGGCATTCGCTCCTTCTGCCGGGTTTGTCTTAGCTGCTGCTCCGCTCCGCACATCCCTGTCCTACTCTGCCCGCTCCTTCTTCGGTTTTCTTTCCATACCTTTTCTAGATACAGTAGCAGTAATTCCCCATTCTCCTTCACCCGCGCAAATTTCTGTGTTACCTTCCGGCTCCGTCTTTGCTGTCGCTGCTGCGGCTGCCAGTGGGGTTTGGTCTGGATGGCCACGCGCGAAAGCTGGGGTGTCTTGGCCCTTTGGGTTCTCGAAGACCCGGACCGGCGGAGTGGGGGGTACAGGACTACGGAGGACAAGCGGAACCTATGGGTGATCCTGAGTGGGGGACGAGAAAAGGATGGATGGAGAAGAGAAGAAGAAAAAAATAGGAAGCACTCCGAACCAGAAGGCGGCGATGGAGCGACCTCGGGGATGATCTTTGATCAGATAAGATTGCGAATGGACCAGGGCCACCAAAAACAAAAAAACTGGATGGTGCCGGCGCCAGTGGTACCAGTGTGTCAGCGCCAGCGCCAACGCCAGCGCCAGCACCCTGGACAATCCATCCAGACAAGGACAAGACCATGGCGATTGATCACGGGCCCTGACATCGTGGCGTGGGCTCATGGGCTGCTCGTAGGTTGGTTCACCCCGACGCTGTACATTCTACATGGCCAATACTTCGGGCGCCTTTGTCCCACGGCACGTAGTGCTTAGTGCCTCGGCACTCGGGAGGGGAAGCTTTTACAGAAAAGAAAAGAAAAGCGAAAAAAGAAATCCTGCGGACTGGTGGTTTGGACGGCCCTGGTAAGACCTGGCCTGGTTCCAGGCCCCTGGCATGGTGCCAACGCTTGGCTACTGGCAGTCCAGTGTCCGTACTGAGCACTTCCTACAGCACAGCTTAAGAGCCAAACAGCTTGGGCTATACGCCGTTGTGCGCCTCCGCCGGTATGAACTCTGAGAAGAGCATATACAGTAGAACCCGGCCTGGCGCAGCAGAAGACAGCATGAGGAAGAAAAGAAGAAAACAGGGACCTTCGCCGGCGCCATCGGGGCCGATCGCTGTTGTCATGCGATGCCCGGAGGGGTTCCGCAGGGGCAAAAGACCGCAGACCGTCGGCGTGAATGACTTGAAGTAGCCCGAAGGATAGCCCGAGGGGTGAGGTGGGCGGCAAGCTTAGGGGGCCGTGGATGGAGATGGGCGGGTGTGATTTTGTCGGTGGGTGGAGATTGAGGGAATTATCTGATGATCTGATAAACCGGATCTGATAAGATCTAGGTAATTAACAGGCCGCCTGGGCGCCAAGTTTTATGTAGCTACCAGAGGTACGGCTAGGGTATACAACTTCAGTGCTCCTATCCATTCTGCGCATACCATGTACGATTTACGCACGACGCTTGCACAGTGAAAGACTGGAGTGCCCGGTTATGTACCGATGCGCCCTAGAAACCAGGGTCCTTCCAATGCCTGTCCAATGCCTGGCCCGAAGCTCCGCACTGGTATCCCTGTTCCTCCTGCTTTGCTCTCCAGGTACCGATCTAGTGCCGAGGGGTTAAGGAAGACGAAAAATTTTCATCCCTCTTACCAGCACATCGGGCTCTTTCTTTTTCGTCCTCAGTTCTCGTTGGAGGTCTTTTTAATGGAGACCTGTCTCTTTTGTGGTTTTCGGGGGTCGTCACCCTGTTCAGCCCCCAGCGCCGACGACTCCAAGCAAGGTCCCCTACCTACAACAAACTCCGCTCATACATTATACCGACATCTGTGACACTGCGTGCAGAACTGGCTAGCCTATCGTAGACTATCACCTCGGGATGACTTGGGACATCGTTCGTGTTTGTGCAAATATGGCACGACCTTACTACACCTTGCTCCGAACTTGGGCGCTCGGCGCCGCATCCCATGGAGTGGTTGAACAACTCCCATGTGCCGGGATCGCGGTTTCTCCTTTTAAGTTTGGCTGACGGAAGTTGAAGGAACGTTACAGGAGAAGCCAGGTGATACGTATTGCGTGTCTCGGGGCATCGAACGTGCTTGAGGTGGAAGTTTTATTAGGGTCTTAGGTTGGTAAGTATTACTGCACGAGTATCCGTCGATTCCACTAGTACCCATCCCCGATCCTCAACCCCGGGTCACCCTGGACTCTTTGCTGTAAGTTGTATGTATGTGCCCTTTGTGCTCGTGCACCCTTGGCCCTGCTGCTTTCTCAGAATGGCATCGAGTTTCGTCTCTTCTCTCGTTCTGTTGTCTCTTCGCTTCGTGTTGTCCGCTCCAGGCACCCTGCTTCCTGCTCGGTCTCCGACTTCTAATCCGTCCACATCGACCAATATGACGAACTAAGCCACCTCCATAAATGGACAAGGTGGCTCTCAAGAGGGGCGATTTACGTACAGAAGGTTACGGGACGGCCCACAACGGTAGTTCCATAGGCGGTAGAGATTTGCCTCCGAGGAGGTGTGCGAAGCAGCGCGGTGAGCGCGTGTAGGTTCTTCTCCTTGTCTGGGTTCATACACTTACTCTAGCCTCGTTCTGACGGTGGCTACCTCGCCGTAAAGCCGCCATACCTCGAATCATCCTAGGTGAGGTGCAAAGTGTGCAACGACATCACGAACCCCTGGTCTGCCAAGGAGCAGACTTGTTTCAACGTTCATTGCGCAACTCGCCGTGGCTCGACTATGGTCAACCGGCTTTACCTCAAGCGAGTACTTCGCACATATGGCGAGATGAGTTGTGGAGTTTAGGCCCAGTATGGGTTCGATACCTACCTGTGGCCTTGACCATATCCATTTCCTATGCCGCAGCAAGCGCGCTGCATTCAAGCTAGGTCTTTTGGCTAAGCGGCCATTACGCAGTAATAGTCCCTAGGTGCTACTGCTTCTAGACTGCCTGGCTGACCGACCGAATGCGTTCTTGGGGTGAGAAATTGAGAGGGAGCTCATGGAGGCCATCCTCGGCGATGCCAAAGCGCACACGTTACCTTGCTCTGAGAGCACCCGACTGTTACGAGCTTGCTCGGCCCTGTTAGGCGCTGTTCGTCCTGCTAACCATGCCAACGGAACCCTGCTAACTCACCTTGCTAATGGAGCTCACTCTCCACGGGCTGCTAGACCTAAGCACCGAGGACTGCTTATCAGGCCGGACTCCGGTGGATCCTCCTCAGTCCCGAACCCCACGCCCGCCCACGCTGGCCCACGCCCATAGGGCCATAGCCCACACCACCCATCTCCACTATTCATCATCACCACCATGGATGTTTTGCCATCGATGTCTACTCTATCACCTTCGCCATCACCATCGCCATCAACCATCTATCCGCTCTCCGCCATCCGCCTTCTGTCTACTTTCTGCGCCTTGGAATATGGCATCGATCTGGTCGTCTCAAAGCCCTAACCAGAGGCCGTATCGTCCCTTCCCCAGGCGGCGACGCAATACTACTCATCTACAATTGTTGTAAAACTTTAGGTCTCCATAACCACGCAGCTATCCCGCTTCCGCCCTTCCCATCCTCGTCCCGCAGTGAATTATCAATGCTAACACTAACGCTTCACACGTGCTCACGCAGATGTAGGCAACGACACCTCAGCTGCGCTTCACCTCCGAAACACCTCCTCCGCAATCACGACAAGACCACAAAACGCTCGGGTAACCGAGTACGCGCTGTCTGCACACCACCTCGTCGCTTACCTCGCATTTCCCCTCTTCTCCTGATTCCTTCCACCCTTCCATGACTCTTCCACCCATCATATTAGCCCATCCATCTCGTTGCTGCTGCGGTCATTATTCGCAGTGCTTCCTCGCGGCTCGTCCCGACCACCTCTTGCTATCGTTCTCCTTACCCTCCCGTCATCATCTTCCTTGTCCCTCGACGTCCTCATGTCATTCCATTCATCCTCCATTACCTCTTCTCTACGTCACTTCGTGCTCCTCGTCCATGCCATGTGCCGCACTTCGATTTAAGGCGGTCCTGCACTGATCATCCACGAAATATCAATTCATGTAGGTACGACACGTAGGTGTCCACTAAGATCAGTCCGAACCCAAGCCATGCATCATCGTCATCTTCAATTTCACCCCTATGCTTGTTCTCACCCTGCCGCGCCGGTACTGATGCTCTGTTGGCTTGGCCGACGGTTGTGGCTGATAACCCTCTTCCGGGAGGGTGTCATTGTCGTTATCTTCATCTTGCGCATACCCTCCTCGTCTTTCGTCTTGTCTCACTCCGAGAATCTCGAAACTTCCCAGCTCCTCGGCTCCTGGGCGGAACCAGTGTAGGCGCCTGCGCAATGAGGCTGTCCTGCAGTACATCTGTGCTCGTACAGCCATGTGGTCGAGAGCCCCGCAACGGGCGAACGCTTGCCGGGTCATGTAAGTGGCCAGGACCGATATACTTGCAAGATGCTCGGGAGGCTCCTAGTCGCGCCGTGTCTGGCCATATTCTCGCCTGCCGCTTACACTCCCTCCCACACGACATCCAGACAAGCGAGCTTAGGCGGGCCGGTCAACGGAGTCTCTTGCGCAAAACCGCCGTCGGTCGTGACCCAGCCGCCTTGGCCGCCGTGGAGAGACCCTGAACCCCTTGAGACGGCAAACCCTTGGATCCTTGAAATCCATCGAGGGAACCGGCAGGGGCTAGCTCCCCTTGATCGGGGTTGGTTCGTCGATCCTAGGCTGGCCGGCTCAGGCAGGTTGCCCAAATGGGAGGCAACAATCCAACCGCCCGCGAGATGGATCCGAGATGGCCCCTCCCGCCTCTCTAGGCTTACGCTGCTTTTACCCAGTCCAGACCTCCCTACAGCACCGGTAGCGTCGGTGCTCCACGAGCTCTGGTGGAAGTGCTAGGCGGTACGGTAATCGTGACGCCATTGTTGGTTCATCCCAAGCCCTGGAGTCCGCTCCGCCAGGCCGCCGAAGCCACCATCCCACGCTCATCCCAGCCTCGCCGTGACGCTCCCCACGACTATACGACACACCGGCCCACCCGACAAAGAAAGCAACTGTTCCGGCTCACACCACCCGCGCCGGTGCGCCAACCTGCTGGTGATGTGCCATGTCTTACCTTACTTGATCACTGCCCACTTCTCATCTGCCCGCTGCCCAATCCCGTTCGTTCTCATTTGCTGTCGTCGTCGTTGCTGCTGAGCTCCGCTGAGTAATTCCTTGACGCTGACAGGCTACAACCAAATCTATGACCACGCACACTGCTGCACGCCCCCCGATGAAGCGAGCCACGCCGTGCAACCTCCAACCTACGCCGTCCGGACGAATCATCACGACTCCGATTCAAACATAGTTGACGATTGTTTGCTTTACCCTCATCCTCATTCGCGGCCGTTGTCCCCTCCACTCGCCTTGTCCCCTGTCCATCCCGCCTCTTGGCCCCGCGTGGTGGAAACGTAGAAGCAGCCTGATGTTGGTCCGCCGAATCTAACCTGATGGCGTGGTAGCCGACTGCCTGTGCCCCAGAAAGAGGCGCATGACTTACGGCAACATTCCCCAAAAGGGCCTTGTCTTCTGCATACAGAGATCTGTTATTTTGGTTGTTGCTATTGTGGTTGTTGCTTGTTGGCCCTATCGTCATCGCCGCATGCCGCCTGCGGACTCGCCCCTACACTCACCCTCATCTTCACCTCGCCTCTTCGGTGCTGTTCATCACCAACATTCTCCGCGTGCCTCTGATTAGCAGCAAAACACAATACCATGGATCCTGCTGGTCTCTCCGTCCTCAACGAGCTGGCCTCGAGGCTGCCTGGACCGAGTCTGTTGCACCATCTCGTCAGCCCTCCTAGCAAACTCACAGCACTGGATTATATGGGAAACGACCAGAGATTTTCCTTCAACTATAGTCAACTCCACGAAGCAGCAGATGCCTTAGCAGCGCGCATAACGAGAGCCGCGGGCTCTGTTCGAGGAAATTTCGTGGTTCCAGTTCTCGTTCAACAGTCTCCTCTCCTCTACATCTCCCTCTTAGCCATCCTCAAGGCCGGCGGAGCCTTCTGCCCCTTGAATGTTGATGCGCCCCCTGAGAGAGTAAAATTCATCCTCAAAGATGTGGATGCGGCCGTGGTTGTGGTTTCTCGGGAACTACTACCTGGAATTCCTCAGGACGTTAGCCCTGCCATCCTAGTTCTGGATCAGGAAGACTGCCTGGATTCCCCGACTTCAGGACCGCAACTGAAACATCGAAATCCTACCCTTGAAGACCTCGCCTATGTTATGTACACATCAGGATCTACGGGCACCCCAAAAGGCGTTGGTCTTTCTCATGATGCCGCAACTCAGGCACTCCTTGCCCATGATAGACACATTCCCTCCTTTTCCCGCTTCCTCCAGTTCGCAGCCCCTACCTTTGACGTTTCCGTCTTTGAAATCTTCTTTCCCCTTTTCAGAGCAGCCACATTGGTCACTGTTCACCGGGCAGAGATGTTGAACGACCTCTCTGCGGTGCTCCGAACTATGGAAGTGGACGCCTGTGAGCTTACCCCGACGGTTGCGGGGAGTTTGCTTAGGAAGCGAGAGAATGCCCCGAATCTGAAAGTCCTGTTAACCATTGGTGAAATGCTCAACGCACCAGTGGTGGAGGAATTTGGAGGCGATGATAGCAAGCCTAGCATGTTGTGGGCCATGTACGGACCAACCGAAGCTACAATTCACTGGTACGTAAAGTATCCCTCCTGAAGCAATTCAAACATTAACACGGAAAACAGCACTCTCCAGACAGCATTCGCGGCCGACTCCTCAACGGGTAATATTGGTGTCCCCCTTGACACCGTTTCCTGCTTCATCGTTGAAGAGGCAACGCCCGAAGCTTCAGAACCAACTTTTAAAGTCCTGCCACTAGGCCAGGTTGGTGAGCTCGCAGTCGGTGGTTACCAACTTGCTACTGGATACATCAACCGCCCAGAGCAAACAAACGCAGTTTTCATACACACACCATACGGAAGGGTTTACCGAACTGGAGACAAGGCTCGCCTTCGACCGGACGGAAAGCTAGAGTACCTTGGTCGCATCTCAGATGGCCAAGTTAAGCTTCGAGGCCAGCGTCTCGAACTTGGTGAGGTGGAACAAGCTGTTCTCAGAACACCTGGATGTCACAGCGCAGTAGCTGCAGTGGTGAATTCCATTCTGGTGGCTTTCTGCGCAGTCGATTCGGGAGTATCCGAGGAGACTGTCCTGGAAAGGTGCAAAGACTGGCTGCCTCAATACATGGTTCCAGGCGAGGTGGTTTTGATGGATGAGTTTCCCAGACTTCCAAGCGGCAAGGTTGACAGAAAAGCAATGAAAGCCAACCACGAACAACGAAAAGCAGAGCTAGCAGATGACTCGCTGGACTCGGAGCCTACAGATGAGCTTGAAGCTAAAGTCATCGGTGTTGTCTCTGATGTTTTGAATTTCAAAGCCAACAGGACTACCTCTCTTGCATCTGCAGGCCTTGACTCTCTCAGGGCGATTAAGCTGGCATCGGCTCTTCGCGAGTTAGACTTTGATCTGAGCTCTACGAGCTTGCTGACAATGAAATCGGTTTCGGATATTGTTTTTGCCATTCGACGACAGCCAACGAGACAGTCTATCAACTCCACGGCAAGTCAGATCAGTTTGTGCAAGGATTTGAACAACATTGTGGCACTGAACCCGGCCCTGCAAGAAATGAGCGAGTTGGTTGAAGATGTGATACCCTGCACACCTCTGCAGTTGGCTATGCTAGCCGAGACAGCACAGAATTCCACAGCTTATTGCAACGAGATTGAGCTGCAAGTTCCACAAGGGTACACAGTGCAAAACGTATCAGCAGCTCTTGCCGAGCTGGTTCGGCGGGATGATACTCTTCGCGCTGGCTTTGCGACTTGGAACGACCGGTTCGTGTCTGTCCTCTTCAATGACCTTCGAGCCCAGCAAATCAGCGTCGTGGACGAGTTTCATCACGTCTTCGCTATTTCGGAACCCGCAGATTATCTCCACCCATTGCGAATTCAAATACAACGCGAGTCGGCAACTGCTGGGCCCCGCGTACTCATTCATTTGCATCACGCAATTTACGATGGCTGGTCAATGGACATTATGTTGTCAGATCTATCGACACTATTGTCTATCGGCTCTGTGGCATCTCGCCCACCCTTCCGCGATGTTGTTGAAGTTTACCTTGCTCCCGAAAATCAGGAAGTTGATGATGCTGCACGGGTATTCTGGACCGAACATCTTCTTGGCTGGAACAAAGTCCCGTTCCCCAAACTGGGCCAGAAAATCGGCGTATTGGATCGAATCAGTTCAACAAGAACCCAGCTGGCCATCTCGAAACAGAAAGTCGACCTGGAGACTCGGAGGATAGGTTGTAGTACTCAAGTGCTCTTCCAAGCATCATTGGCTCTTCTTTGGAGTGGAGTCATGGGAACGCAGGACGTTCTCATCGGCTCCGTGACCTCAGGAAGAACAATACCCGTTGCAGGGATCGAGAGGATTGTTGGCCCTTGCATTGCATCTCTTCCTTTGCGGGTGGACTTCAACACCTTGACTGCCAACCTGGACATTCTGAATAGCATCCATGCCAGCAATCGCAAGGCAATGCAGTATTGCATGCTGCCCTTGGCGGAAATCAAGAAGCTTGCTGGCCTGCAGCCCGGTGAGAGCTTCTATGACGTCCTATTTGCATATCAGGAATCGCTAGACAGCTCAGCACGCACCCACAATCTGGTGAAAGAGATTCGACATCTGGATCGCATTGAAACTCCAGTCTTGTTTGAGGTTGAACCAACAGAAGATGGTTTCATTCTGCAGGTGACATATCGACCACATCTCATTCCCTCCGAGCTTGTCGAGTGTGTTGTCGAACAGTTTGAAACGTTGAGTCTGTACATCCTCGAGAATTCTGCGAAGGCTATCAAAGCAACAACACGCAGCTTCAATGCTCGTTTGTCGACTTACAACACTACCCCCGAATTTGGCGAGGAGTTATCAGACTTGTCGAAGGGGTTCGAGACGGCAGCATCCCAAACCCCCACTCTCAGTGCTCTCTGCTTTGCCGAACAGCTCTCCGGGGAGCGCCAACTCATGACAATGACGTTCCAAGAGCTGAACAGTTATGCCAATCAGCTTGCTCGGTATCTAAGAAGCCAGGGTACTCAACTTGGAGAAGTGGTTGCCATAGTTATGGATAAGTCACCAAACTTGTATCTCTCCATACTGGCCATCGTCAAAGCCGGCTGCGCATATCTTCCAATCTTACCCTCGACGCCTACTGCTCGTACTCAGGACATCTTGAAGCAAGCCGAAATCAAGTTCTGTCTTGTCGATCATATTTCATCTCTTGCTCTCCCCTCTGCCTACGGAGTTTGCTTGATAGACGTCGAGTCTACTCCTCGCGATGATTTGCCAAGCACAAACCTCAATATACCGAGTGATGGATCCCGACTGGCCTATATCATCTATACCTCTGGTACAACCGGGGTTCCTAAGGGCGTGGCTGTGCAACAACAGAGCATCATGTCTAATCTCTCAGTCCTCAAGTCAAGATATCCGACTAGCTCAAAGTCACAAGGCCGCCTCTTGCAGACTTGTTCGCAGGCCTTTGACGTATCCGTGTTTGAAATTTTTTACACCTGGCATATGGGAATGTGTCTCTGCTCAGGAACAAACGATACTGTGTTTGAGGATCTTGAGAAGTCAATCCGAGAGCTCGATGTCACGCACTTGAGCATGACGGCCACTGTGGCATCTTTGATCGAGCCTCGCAATGTCCCGAGTGTGGAGTTTATCGTCACAGCTGGAGAGCCGTTGACGCAACCTGTTCTAGACAAATGGCAAGACAAACTATGGCAGGGCTACGGTCCAACCGAACTCACAAACATATGTACCGTCAAGAGGATGGCCTCTGACGACAATGTTAGGCATCTGGGACATTCGCTCTCGAACACCTCAGCATTTGTCCTTTTCCCAGGAAGCCTTGAGGTCTCTCCTCTTGGTTGGGTTGGAGAGCTTTGCTTTGGAGGTTCTCAAGTAGCCCAGGGCTATCTCAACACACCTGCATTGATGCCGGAAAAATTCGTTCAACATCCTCAGCATGGTCGTCTCTATCGGACGGGTGACATGGGCCGGATGTTGACCGATGGCTCAATACTCATCCTTGGCCGCATGGACAACCAAATTAAACTCAGAGGGCAACGCATAGAGACCAGTGAGATTAGTGGTGTTGCTGCTTCAAATGGGATGGTGAGCTCTGCGGTGACTCTTCTGGCCCAGCGGGATGTGACGGCAGCGGAACAGCTGGTCTTGTTCTACGTGCCACAGACGGGTCATTTCGATTTTCGCGAGATCGAGGTCGATTCTGAGACTCATCGGCTTCTGTTTGCGCTCTTGCAATCCCGACTGCCTGGCTACATGGTGCCCTCGTACCTGGTCCCTGTTTCGACCATCCCGCTTGTACCTAGCGGCAAGGTTGATCACCGGCGACTTCGTGCGTGTTTTGAGAACCTTGGGCCGCAATATCTTGAAACCGTTTCGGGTTTGTCGCATGATTCACACGACGATGGCGATTGGACATCAATGGAATCAGCTGTGGCCGAGACCATCGCCAGCGCGACCAAGTCTTTGAGACAAGATGTCGGAAGGTGGACTCCACTTACTATGCTGGGGGTGGACTCTATATCGGCAATCCACCTGAGCCGCGAGCTAGGACTTCAACTGAAGAGACGAGTTGCTGTGTCTGAAATTTTGCAACATCCTACCGTTGCACAGCTTGCACGTCATCTCTCAGAAGAAGCTCAGGTTCAGGACGAGACGAACTCTGTTGCGTTTTTCTCCTCTGCGTTCGTCGACACTGTGCGAAAGACTTTCGCTAAGCAAGGAAAGACTGTGGAAGACGTTTTGCCATGTATGCCTCTACAAGAGGCGATGCTTTCGCGTGGACAGAGGAGTTACTACAACAGGATCCTCCTGCGCTTACATGTTGAGCCTGAGGTTATCCAGTCCTACTGGAAAACCATGGCTCAACGACATGAGATCCTCCGCACATGCTTCATCACCACTTCTGATTCTCAAAGAGCGATCGCACAAGTCATTCTTGAGGAGTGGGACATTCCCTGGATGAACTTGGAGGTGAGCGAGCCGTCGTTTGATGGCGCGGTCCAGGAACACCTCAAAACTCTCCCAGACCCAATCGATTCCTACAAGCCGCCCGTGTCTCTTGCTCTTTTGCGATACAGGGGATCAGTGTTCCTCTCGTTCATTTGTCACCACGCTCTGTATGATGCTGTTGCAATGGAACGACTTCTCAAAGAAGTGGAAGCATTGGCGGGAGGCATCCAGCTACCGCCGCCCACATCGTACAAGCAGTTTCTCCGGACAGCAATGAAGCTGCCTAATGATGCTGAGCAATTCTGGATCGAGCACTTCCATGGCTATCGCCCATCAAGACTCTTTGCTGCAATGACCAGTGGGATGGATCAATGCACTCACACGACATCTCTCGACCTCCCCCTGACGGAGCTCCAAACACGAACTCGAAATCTCGGAACATCACTGCTGGCCGTTTGTCAAGCCAGCTGGGCAAATGTGCTCTCCATGGCGCATAATCGCCCTGATGTTTGCTTTGGAAATGTCGTCAGCGGTCGAACCCTGAGCGTAGAAGGGCTTGACAGACTGATCGCTCCGTGCTTCAATACCATCCCTGTTCGAGCCGACTTTTCTCCCAGTTGGAGCAACATTGAGATGGCAAAGCACTTACAAAATCTGAACGCTAAGCTTCTGGCATATCAGTTCACCCCCCTGCGTCTCATCCAGCGCAAAGTGAATCGCACGGGCAGACATCTATTCGACACCCTTCTACTGGTTCAAAAGCCCTTGCAGGACATCGACAGCAACGTCTGGACCCTTGAAGGTGATTCTGGAGACATGGATATCCCACTGGTCTGCGAAGTTGTCCCGTGTCCAAGCCTGAACTCTCTGGTTATCAACATTCATCGCGATATGAGTCTAGTGACGGGAGACGTTGCAACAGCTTTGGCAGAAGCCTTTAAGCTCTTGCTCAAGTCGACTGTAACCTCACCTCATGCAATTCCCCTGGACAAAGACCACCTCCCCATCGCGATCAGTTCTGGTCTGATCGCACTCAGGCCTCGACAGGAAAAGTCCGAAGCAACGGCTCCTTCTCAAGAGAGCGCGGAGGACTGGAGTGTGCTGGAAACTCAGGTCCGCAGGGTTCTCGCTCGACTCTCCGGGATGGCCGAGTCCCAGATTCATCGCCGCACAACCATTTTCCAACTTGGCCTGGACAGTATCAATGCGGTTCAGATCGCATCCATGCTGCGCCAAGAGGGCTTCAATGTTTCAGCATCGGATGTGATCGAGTGTCCCACCTCTTCCAAGATAGCAGCCAAGCTGCTGGAGAACTCCACGAAGAAAGATCCAGGGTCACACCGTGTCTACGATTTTGACCAATTTTCAAGACAGGTTTCCTCGCAACTGTCAGAAACCCTACCTATCGATGTGGATGTTGAAGCGATACTGCCGTGCACACCAGTTCAGTCTGCCATGATTGCATCTTACCTCCAGTCCAATGGAGACCACTACCTGAATGCAATTCACTATGGCGTGGATCAAAGCGTCAAGATTGACGATCTGATGGAGGCATGGAAATCTCTTCAAGTAAGCCACCCGATGCTCCGAACCGGCTTTCTTCCCGTCAACCATCAAGATACCTCATTCGCAATGGTTAGATACCGTCCAGGATCGACAGAACCTCCGGTGCAGATGATACGAGCATTCCAGAGTAAAGATCCGGATCTTTTGCTGCAAAAGAAGGATATGTTAGATGCCATGCAGGGCTCTCTACGTCTCCCGCCTTGGAAGGTCGTACTGATCGAGAAGGAAGGTCAAACCAGCATGAGCCTCATTATCCATCATGCTCTTTATGATGCTTCATCGCTTCATCTGATGCTGAACCAGCTTTCTAGGCTGTTGACCAATCAAGAGCCCCTCGGTTTTCCCAAGATCGAACCAGCATTGTCTGTCATCTTATGCAATTCCCTGGAGGGAAAAGCGCAAGACAAGGAGTTCTGGGAAGCCAAGGCGGGTCAAGCAGTTGTGAACAAGTTTCCTGCAATGACTCCTCTACGCATTGAGAATCGTGTCGTCAAAGCGGACGCAATCATATCATCTCTAGCATTCTCCAGTCTCCAACAAGCAACGCAGGCCTCAAACATCTCCATTCAGGCCACCATACAAGCTTCTTGGACGCGAGTGATGGCGTCTTACTTGGGTGAAAGCTCCGTCGTCTTTGGGGTTGCCCTATCCGGAAGAACGACAGACGAGACGAAGGACGCCCCGTTTCCTTGCCTGAATACGGTCCCAATCGTCGCGTCCAACAAGGCATCAAATGTGGATCTCGTCAAGTATATGATGGAGTACAACCAACATCTCCACAAACACCAGTTTTCACCTCTTAGACAGGTTCAAAAATGGCTGGGCCACCCATCTGGGACCACCTTTGACACTCTCGTCGCGTACCAGAGGATGGACACTGCGGAATCGCCTGTGGCCCCTTGGAAAGCAGTCGCGGACGAGGCGATGGTTGAGTACCCTGTCTCCCTGGAGGTCGAACCGATTGAAAATGATCAACTCCGTCTCTGTATAACCTACTACAGCGATGTTCTCCCCCAGGAACAGGCGAAGCTGTTGGTTGAGCAATTCGAGTTGTCTTTGACGGATATCGCCTGCAATCCAACCGGCCAAGAGGATGATACCTATACCAAGGCACCACAACTTTACTCAATACTACCAGCAGCATCGCCAACCCTCGCGGCTCCGGTGCAACTCCTTCACCAATTTGTCGAAGCAGGGGCAATCTCCACTCCCAACAAGACAGCTCTTGAGTTTGTGTCTGGGTTCGATGGCGAAACTCCGATTAAGAAAGAATGGACATACAAGGAGTTTGATTGTCTAGGCAACAAAGTGGCAGCCATGTTGAAAGAGAAGGCAGCCCCCGGAAGCATCGTGGCGATACACTTTGACAAGTGCCCTGAGGCGTACTTTTCCATCCTCGGTATTCTGAAGGCAGGCTGTTCCTTTGTTGCTTTGGATCCGACTGCTCCAATGGCGCGGAAGCAATTCATCCTCGAGGATTCCAAAGCCCCTTGCCTGTTGACTACGGATCCGAGCTCCCTGAATTTCGAGGCCCAGTGTGTCGTAGTTACTATCGAGAACATGTTTCTTGAGGTCTTTGAACTACCTCAGCCTAGATACAAACCAGCCATTGCACCCTCGGACACTTGTTATTGCCTGTATACGTCGGGTACTACAGGCACACCAAAAGGATGCGAGATCACGCACGAAAACGCCGTGCAGGCAATGATGGCCTTTCAGGAATTGTTCAAGGGACACTGGGATTCCGATTCGCGATGGCTACAGTTTGCTGCACTACACTTCGACGTCTCCGTCCTTGAGCAGTACTGGAGCTGGTCGGTAGGCATCGCTGTTGTTGCAGCACCCAAGGATCTCATCCTGGATGACTTGACCGCCACGATTAACAGGCTTGACATTACGCACATTGACTTGACGCCTAGCTTGGCTCGTCTCACCCACCCAGATGAGGTGCCAAGTCTCTGTCGCGGAGTGTTCATTACTGGTGGTGAGCAGTTGAAGCAGGAAATCCTGGATGTCTGGGGACCTAAGGCCGTCATCTACAACGCTTATGGGCCTACAGAAGCAACCATTGGCGTAACCATGTATCAGCGCGTTCCAGTCAATGGCCGGCCGAGCAACATTGGGAAACAGTTCCCAAACGTTGGTTCATACATCTTTCGCCAAGGCACCGAGATTCCAGTCATCCGTGGCGGAGTTGGTGAGCTGTGCGTGTCGGGCAAGCTGGTGGGCAAGGGTTACTTGAACCGACCCGAGCTCACAGAGGAACGGTTTCCAACCCTGGAAGAATTCGGCGAGAAGATCTACAGAACGGGAGATCTCGTTCGAGTGCTTTATGATGGTTGCTTTGAATTTCTTGGTCGAGCAGATGACCAGGTCAAGTTACGTGGACAGCGACTGGAGATTGCTGAGATCAATCATGCTATTCGTACTGGCGTCAGCGAGATCCAGGATACGGCTACCATTGTGACTCGACATGGAACAAGCGGCAAGGATGTGCTTGTATCCTTCGTTGTTGGCCAGGATTCAAAGGACAGGAACCTTCGGGTCCTTTCTGATGACGAAGGGCTGGGAGTGAAGGCTAAGGAGGCTTGCCGCGCGCGGCTTCCTGGCTACATGATTCCAACCTACATCTTTTCGCTCCCGTACATCCCACTCTCTTCAAACAACAAAGCTGAGGTCAAAGAACTTAAGAAGCTATTTGGCGATCTCTCCCCGGAGCTGCTCATGGAGCTCTCTCACGCCGCCGCGACACCTGTCTCGAACGCTGCTGTTGAGACTCTCGGCAAATTGATCGAAACTCTTGCTGAGTTCAGTGATGTGAAGCTTGAAGATTTGGCCTCGTCGACTAGCATCTTCGATGTTGGTGTGGACTCAATCACTGCGCTGAGACTCTCGTCTCTCTTGAGGGCCCGAGGTATGAAGGCTGCTTCACCAGTTGTCCTGCTCAAGTATCCAATCGTTGGAGATCTTGCCAATCATCTGGCAAAGACCTATACGGTTCAGCAAGACAAGTCCACTCGCGAAGTAAAGCAATCGATACAGGCATTTGGTCATCGGTATCGCGGAGTGGCCTGCCGCGGACTCGGCATGAAGCCTGCGGACATTGAGTACATCGCTCCCTGTTCGCCCCTTCAACAAGGCATCATATCTCGGACTATGACTAGCGACTTGCACGATGCTTACTTTAACACTTTTCAACTGGAGCTTTCAGAAGCAACATCTGCAGAGCTGCTACGTGCTTCGTGGGAACAGCTGGTGCAGTCGGAAGCGATTCTCAGAACGGCTTTCGTCCCAACAACAGATGGTTTCATTCAGGTGGCCTTGAAAACCAGGTCTCTGGCTTGGATGGAACACACTCTCGAGGAAGACGAACACCTTGAAAAATACATGCAAGAACGGAAGCAGGATTGGATCCAGCAGAATACCTCGCTCATCGTCACACCGCTACAACTCACATACCTCAGTACTCCCCATTCTAGAAGACTTGTCATCCATATCTTCCACGCCCTTTATGATGGAAACAGCTTCGATCTGATGATGGACCGGCTCTTGGAAAAGTACAACGGCAGAGATGCACCATCTGGCCCGTCTTTCTTGGAGGCGCTCAGCCACGGCCCGTTTTTGAGACACGTCAACTGCAAGAAATTCTGGGAGGCACACCTCAAAAACTGGTCCTTCGCGCCTGTACCACAACTCGGGAAACATACAACGACAACTTCTGTCACAGCTGTGCGAGAAATGCCGGTAAAGACACTGGAGCCGGTTCGATCGTCACAAAACGTCACCCTCCAAGCAGTCTCATTGGCGTTGTGGACTGCCACGCTTCAGAACTACTTGACAAGCCATGCAACTATTGGCGTCATAGTTTCGGGGAGATCAATTGAGCTGGAAAACGTCGAGCACACGATTGGTCCGCTCTTCAACACAGTCCCATTCCACTCCAAGCCCTCCCAGAAGCAAACCTGGTCATCGCTCATCCGCCAATGCCACGACTTCAACACGGCAGTTCTCGACTTTCAGCACGTTCCTCTAAAGAATATCCAGAAGTGGTGTTCAGGCGGCAAGGCATTGTTCGATAATCTCTTTGCTTTCCAGATTGAGACACCTCGGGACAAAGGTTCGCTGCCATGGAAGATCGTTGACAATCACGGAAGCCCTGACTATCCACTCGCTCTTGAGGTCGTCTCTTCACGCAACGGCAATATCCGATTTACCCTCGTTGCCCAAGGTCACATGGCCACACCTTCCAAGTTGGAAGAGCTGCTTGATCAACTCGAACAGAACATCATCCTCATGGGAGAGGCTCCAGAAAGCGAGGTTCCAGTCATAAATGGGCGAGGGAACGCGATCAACCAATCCTTGGAGGTTACCCGTGTCCCGGCCGAGGTGGTCAAGGAGTTCCAATGGACAGAGAAGGCTCTCTCGGTACGGCAGGAAATCGCCCTCCTTGCCAACATTTCATCACAAGACGTGTCGGAATCGGTGACCGTCCTGGATCTTGGACTTGACAGCATTGATGTCATCAAACTGTCGGCCAAGCTCAAGAGACAAGATGTTTATCTAGCACCCTCGCGAATCATGCGATGTCAGTCAATTGCAAAGATCGTTGAAGAGTTGGACAGGTCAATCTCAACCGGCACCGAAGCTGCCAAGACCAAGGGCTCGCTCCAAGACACAAAGAGCATGCTGTGGCAGTATCTGAAGAACTCAGGTGTCGATTTGGAGAAGATTGAAACGGCGCTCCCACCTACGCCCCTTCAAGAGTCGATGGTTGCCGGGATGATCCAGTCTAATTTTGAATCGTACTACAACCACGATATCCTCGAAATTTCTGAATCCGTGGACACGAATTGCCTGCAAGATGCGTGGGTGGAAGTCATCAACCGGTCCCCAATTCTGAGGACGAGCTTCTTCGAGGTTGCCGTTGACGGTCTAGACATGGCGTATTGTCAAGTCGTATTTAAGAGCCACGACGCTAATATTCGGCATGTCCGTCTCGATAACTTTGACGAGGTCAATCGCATCACTGGCAAGGCAACGGAGTTGGCGAGGGAGGGAAAAGCACAAGACCAATTGTTCCAGTTGACGTTTGCCACACTTGGGGTTCGTCGATTCGTTGTTCTCTCAATAGCACATGCCCTTTACGATGGGTGGTCCCTTAACCTGCTCTTCCAAGACCTCGAAGCGGCTTATCATGGAAATACAACGTCGCGAGCCTCGGTGGATTCGTTCCTCTCCCATGTCACAGCCATTGAGGGCTCGGACGCGAAGGATTTCTGGAATCAATACTTGGAGGGAGCCGCGCCTACATTTCTACCCAAGAACAATGCTGGACGTGTCGGGCACATGATCGAACTGCAGAGAGGAGAGCAATCGTCCACCCTGCGTCTCTCAAAGATCATGTCCTTCTGCAAGCAACAGTCTATTAGCCTCCAGGCTTTGTGTCAGGCTTGCTGGGCTATTATTCTGGCCCAACAGATGCAGACGCTGGACGTGACTTTTGGAGTTGTCGTCTCCGGTCGCGACTTTGATGAGGCCCAGAATCTCGTGTTTCCAACGATGAACACCGTCGCGCTACGTTGTGTTCTGTATGGGTCTCCGTCGACATTCCTCCGGTACTTGGAAGAAAACATGGGAGACATTCGCGAGTTCCAAAACTACCCTCTTCGAAAAGCCCAGCTCGCTGCCAACGTCGACGGGCTCGGGCTGTTCAACACCCTGTTCATCCTCCAGAGATCGCCCGGGAATGAGACGACTGACCCGATGTTGAAGTCGGTCGGGGGATCATCAGCGACCGAGTACCCCGTATGTGTAGAGGCTGAAGCAGTGGCCGACAGTCTCATCTGGAGAGTTACTTGTCAGCCCGAGTACTGCTCAGCGCAAGGGCCTGGATCATTGATTCGGGACCTTGACGCAATAATGCAATTTTTGATAACGTCGGACGCATCGGATATTCTGTCCTTTGAAGAACAAGGAGTCTCAATTTGTGGCATGATGCCGATCTTGCTCAGGGACGCCGTCTCAACCGAGAGATCTGCCGCCGTGGAAGAACCTATTGACGAAAGCGAAACGTGGGACGAAACTACTTCGGGAATACGGGATGTACTTCATCAGGTCTCGAGTGTTCCAGTCACGTCAATCAGGAAGTCCGACAACCTCTACAACCTCGGACTCGACTCCATCAGCGCCATCAAAGTGGCATCGCTCCTGCGCAGGAAGGGCATCAACCTACGTCCCCAGAACCTCATCAGAGCCACGAGCATTTCCCACATGGCCGAGATCGCCATCGCTTCACCAGGTAGTAAAATACAAGCTACTACAAGCCTTCCGTCTTGGGAAGCGCCCAAAGATATTGAGATTGACAAGCTTCTTGCCAAGTTTGGCGTGCCCAAAGATCAGACTGAGCTCCTCCCAGCCCTTCCAATGCAAGTCTACATGTTGAGCGCGTGGGAGAACGCAGAGGGATGTGTCTTCTACCCGGAATTTGCATTAAAGATTGAAGGCCCGACTGAGTTGGGGACTATCCAGGCTGCCTGGGACAAACTCGTCACTGAGACGACACTCCTGCGAACATGTTTTGTTGCCACCGGTTCCAAAGAGGTTCCATTCGTACAGGCAATTCTCAAAAACCATTGCATTCCATTGGTGCCATCGTCGACACGGAATCACGAAGCAAGCCGCCAGCTTGAGCCGCTAGTAATGGCCCGGGTGGAACAAGACGAGACGGGCTCGTGGGCCTTCCATTTGAGACTGCACCATGCCCTTTATGACGGAGTCAGTCTCCCGGCTCTGTTGCAGCGGTTCTCAGACTTGTTAGGCGATGCCTCTGTGAGCGCCGACTCTGGCATCTCGCAGTGGAGACAGTGGACTGTCGATCAGATATCCTACAGTGCCCGCGAGGCCAGACGAACATTCTGGACGCAGTACCTCAAAGATACCCCGCCACTTGCACAGCGTACATCTCCAAACGACGTCAAGGAGCGGGTGTCATACCTTGCAAAATCTGCGCTCTCTGACTTGACCACCATCAGAAAGGCTGCTGCTCAGTCTGGAATCTCCACCCAGTCTCTTTTCCTGGCAGCATACGCCAAGGTCCTCGCCAGGAGGGAAAACGTCGCGTCGGTCGTCTTTGGCATATACCTCGCCAACAGAGCTGCGGAGCATAGGCTTCCAGCAACCTATCCGACGCTGAACCTGGTCCCGCTCAGAGTGGAAGCACACAAGAAGCTGTCGCTCGTCAATGTGGCTGCGGCCATTCAGCAAGACATCCACCTGATCACCTCAGAGGGCCGAGCAGACGTTGGTCTCTGGGAAATCAGCAGCTGGGCCGGGGTCAACATCACGTCTTTCGTGAACTTCCTGAGTCTCCCAAACAAGCCAGAGATAGGGGCTGGGCGGATCAGGCTGATGTCAGATGGTGCGCCGGAAGACTCTGGTCATGGGCCAGCTCTCCTCGAGTCCTACGCGCAGATGCAGGATAATTTAGTCAAGAAAGACTACCCGGTAGGTCATTCCACCAGCATATCGTTCTACTAGCAGAGATACTAACATCGTTGTGCAATAGATGGCAGTGGATATTGAGGCCTCAGTCCAAGACTCTGGACTCGATATTGGAGTTTTTGGATCTCGCCAGCAAGTATCGGGCGCCGATGCAAGGGAACTTGTCTCGGAAATTGTACTAAGGCTAGAAGATATTAGTATATAGATGAGGAGTATAAAAGAAACGGCGTTCTGGGTTATTGGAAATGGAATGAGTCATGTAATAAAGATCATTGTCAATTAAATGCGATGCAATGATCTATCCCATGAGGGGCCAGAATCATCAAAGTCTAAACAGTGAACGCCCGATTGATGCAAAATATGCCACGGTCCTATATATGCACACATGTCTCTTGTATTTTCCAATACAAGTAAGCCGGCGTGGTCGCAAATGAACAATGGGCCACTAGCGGCCGCTTACACGGAATACCCAAGCATAGATCGGTCTGGGAAGAGAATAATATTGGCCAAGCGAACGACTTCGGCCTCGGCATGCGAGCTAGATGAGGCACTTGTCAAGCTCTTCGTCTCGACCTCAGCCTCCATCTCAGTGTCATCGTCCTTGGATTTGGGCCTGTCACAAGGTGGTGTGCCGGCGCGAGTCCCAGCAACCTCCCAGGGAGCCAGGCCCATTGCCTGCAATGCGGCAGGACCACCAAATTCAGCAATCTCCTTCTCACCAGGGCGTGTATCGGCATCCTCCACCACCGCTCCCAGGCCGGTAGAGTCGAAATCGGGGCCTGGATGACCCCGTTGGAAGGCCTTCCTCTGGCGGGCTAGGTAGAGGGCATTGGTTTGGGTTAGAGGGGCCGCCGGGACGTACAAAAGCATGCTGACGTTGTCGTTAATACCGCTCGGGGTCTTGAGGCCATAGTTGTTGCTCGAGAGATAGTAAGGAAGGTCAGGGTGCCAGAAAATGTAATCGCCGGGTTGAAGGGTAGGAAGAGTAATCATGCTTCCTCTCAAATTGAGATGGGGATGCCAGTGCTCAGTGATTCTCTGAGCGTGACCGGGAACAGCCCCATGTATGATAGAATCGGGATCTCTCTCGAGCTTCCAGTTGCTCGGATCAAGGTATGCTTCCCATTCAGGACCGCTGCGGATGTCCGGGGGTGGAGTTCGGGTGCTGAAGAACGGCCGTAGTAAATAGTAGGCTGTTGCGAGCTTGGGGGATGGCAACAGTCGGACCATGCCAGGCTCCACGTTGGAGAGTGCCAGGACGCCCTGAAACATGCGGAATATAGTGCAGGCTCCGTACCCGTTGTAGAGATCCATGGTGGCTGAGACACGGCTGGCGCATTCCCACGGATCGTAATCTTCCCAGCGGCCATGGAAAACATGGTTGTAAGTTCCTGCTTGCTGGTAGCCATCGGGTTCCCAGCGCTCGAGAGAGCCGTTGTCGACCTGGGCGATGATGCCGGCGGAGGACTCGAGAGCCTTGATCCAGTCATCGGCCGATTGCGGGGGTTCAAGCGGCGGAACGTTGAGGTCGTGGGGCCGGGCTTCGCCGGCTCCGTGTACCCGCAGCCGGTCCACATAGGTAATAGGCAGCCGGGTGACGAGTCGGTCGTCGGGGCTGGTTTCCCAGAGGTTCATCATAAAACGCTGGGCGATCAGAACGCTAGGGTGAGCGCGGGCGCGCACCTGGGCAGGGGTCCAGAAGAAATCGAAACAGGCGGGGTCATGCTGCTGGGCCTTGATGCGACTCTTGCTGTTGAGGTACTGGACAGTCTCACGCACGGCGATGTCAGCATCAGGTTTCGGGACCACCTTTCGAATAACGCCAACGCCGTAGCGCCGGAGGTCACGGCCGAAGCGAGCGGACTGCGACGTGTTGTCTATTTCGGCGAACTCGATGGATGGGATCAGGTGAGCGCCGAGAGCCTCAATGTGGTCGACCTCGGCACGAAGAGCAGTGATGAGGCGTGTCCAGCTCGCCTCAAGCTCAGCCTCGTGACCGCGAATGAGGTTGCGCTTGATTCGGGCGAAGCGCGACGGCAGAGGGACGGGCTTTGGGCCCCAGAAGGAGAGAACGGGAGCGTCGTTGTCAATTGCGGCGGCGGTGGCGGCCGTCATGTTGAAGAGTGCGGAGGAGGGCTTTGACGAGGTTGTTGCAGACGAAACCACGGGCGGTGTCGTTGTCCCGGCTATCACCTTCGCTGTCGCCGTCGCCGCTTGTGGAGTTGATGCTCGAGGGGTCGTGGTTCTGGACAGAGCGGAGGCTGTCTTTGCTGGCGCCGCTGCTGTCGCGGGAGTGGCTTTCGTTGCCTTGGATGTCGCGATTGCTGCTGCCACTGCTGCCGCCAGACTGGTCATCGAGGCTGATGCGGTTTGTCTGTGTCGAGTTTTGGTGATTCGCCCGCCATGTGTATATGCAGATGTCGCAGTCGTCGTAGTCGTCGTAGTTGCAGTTGCATTGGTAGGCGTGGCTTTGGAGGTGGGTGACTGCGCGTGATGGTACGAGGGGCTTGTATTAACCGGACGGCCTGTTAGTGGGCGGGAACGGGATGGAGCGCTCCTCCCCGGACGGGCTGTCAAATCCGTGTCATTTGGCAAGAACCCCCCTCCGCTATCTGCTTCACTTGGTTTTGGTTCCGATGCTGCCGTTAGCGATTCCGGGGTCGCACCTTCCATGTCTTCCGTCTCGCGTCTGTCTCCTCCTTCTCTGTCTCCATCGCCATCCCCTCGTTTTCCTTCTCCAGAAGCTCTATAGACTCCTTCCCCTGTCTGTCCCAAGACATCTGACAACCCATGATGCCCTGCCACTGCCACTGCAGCTGCGCCAATAGCAGACGCCAAGCCGCGGGCACGATCGAGTATGGCTGGCTGCGTGTCCTCCTCTTCGGGCTGTGGCGGCAAGTCAACTGAGGATGTCGCCATGGTTCTGGTTCTGGTTCTGGTGCTGCTCTTGATACTGCTCCTGATGCTGCTCCTGTTGCTCCTTGCGGCGTGGATGGAGGAGGTGTTCACCAAGATCACGGTACTTCGGTATATGAACAAGCACTCGTCTCAGAATGAGGAATTCGTGGTTACAAGTGAAGAAGTAGAGATGGCTGTGTAGGTTGGCCAAACAACAATACCGCCCGAGGTTGAGGATGGAGAAACCAGCTGATGATATTGCTCAGGCCTAGTTAGTCTCGCCGTCGCTTCTGCTATGATCCCGACAAATGACACGTCCCAGGCAGATAGATGATCGGCCAGATTGACGGGCGGCTGGCCGGACCGGGCTTATAAGGGCACCCCTTTTGCCCTCACTCACGCGAGGTCTTCGACTTTGAACACACGACGCCCCGCGTCAGTCGTAAGTCGGTTGGTTTAGGTCAACAATGCGACACCAAACCAAGTGGATCTGATGGCAGTCGTCGGCCCTGACATCCGTCAACCAGATGCCTTCGGTCCAAGAGCCTCCGCCCCGAAATTCCCGGTCAGCACCCCACAAGCGACCCCTCACAATCCATCCCTCCCCACCGTATCCCAGCTGATGGATGCACGGCTCTGCGGCCTCCACGTCGCAACTCTCGAGCCAGTGTCGTAGCTCTATATTGACCACCTTTCCAGTGCATCCAGCAGCAAACCAGGCCGTAGGTCTAATCGTCGGCCGATCCGTGCCCTACATGTCCAAGACACCCTCTCGGTCTATGTTTGCTCTTCTTTCCCGATCGATCTTGTCGGTCGTTGTTCCCGTCTCCATGTCGAAATTATCCGCGAGGCTATCCCAACCATCGAGCAGGGGAGGGAGGCGACATGGGTGCGAGGAGCGCAACCACCTGCATGGATCGCAAATGCACGCCATCTACGAAGTGTAGCCGGTATTCCATGCTTCTCCAGCAACTCATCGATCCATCATCCAGTCTTCTTGGAACCGGGCCCCAACCTGCTGACTTCCACAACACGACTGCCGGCTTAACCCAGCTCAACTTGACATTGTTTTTCTCTATGACCAACAACAACGCCTTTTTCTCTCAACTATTTTGTTTCTCTCAAGTAGCATGGTTCTCAGCTCACAAGCACAGACTCTCGGCTTTCTCCGCCTAGACTCCTTGTCGGCCCGTTACTCCCGGCAACAAGCTCGACCTTATTCTCTTCAATAGGTCCGACGGTCGAACTTGCCGCAAAATCAACGGCCATCACCCGCAGTTCCTCCGATAGTCTGTCTGCCTATCTCCCCGAAGCTTACATACTGACTGCGTGGGCTGCAGCTCTCCATATCGGGGCACCTCCCCATATCGGGGCACCTCCCCTCAACGACTTTATCCTGAATGGTTTCCAACAAGGGTTGCATTCTCACGCAGTGGCTCACGCAGTTTATCCGTAACTTGTTAAATTTAACATCGTTATCTCGCGTTATTTACCCTCATAATACGCTGGTCCACATACGGCTATAAGCGCCGACGCGGTAATATTCTATGATACATGAACTAGCACTTCGAGCCCTGCCGGCCTAATCGAGTGACAAACTATCCATCTTGCGCCATCGCTTACAGGCGGGATCGGTTCTCGAGCTTCCACCCCTCATCCATGGCGATAAGCTCCGCGGCGCGCTCTCCAACAGCCAAAACCGTCACCATGGGGTTAATGGTGGGCATCTCAGGGAAGACGCCAGCGTCGACGATGCGCAGCTTGCCAATGCCGCGGACCTTAAGCTTGGAGTCCACCACAGCCATCTCATCGCGGGATAGGTCACCCATCTTAGTGGTGCCAGCGGGGTGGTAGACGGTGTGCGCGACGCGTCGCGCGTACTCGCTAATCTCCTCATCGGTCTGCACCTTTGGTCCAGGAGCGACCTCGCGTTTAAGCCAGCCCTTAAAGGGATCCTGCTGGGCGATCTTCCGGGCGGCCTTGATGCCGTGAACCAAAGTGGCGGCATCGTATCCCTCGGGGTCGGTAAAGTAACGGAAGTCAAGTGCGGGCTTGACGCTGGGGTCGGCCGAGGTCAGGTAGATTCGGCCGCGGGAGCGGGGACGAGGGATATTGGGGGTCATGCAGAAGGCATAGCGGTCCGGGACGAGGTCATATCCAAGTCGCTCCGTGTTGAGGGTGAAAGGGATCTGGTAGCAGTGCATCATGAGATCGGCGGCGTCGCCATCGTTGCCGGCGGCGTTGGTGGGCTCACGGCGCAGGAAGATGCCAGCATCCGAGTCCATGGTGGTCTGGTTGGCGGGTACGGGGCGGTTCAGCTCCCACATGATGATACTCTCGGGGTGGTCGAGGAGGTTTTCGCCGACACCAGGAATGTCCTTGACGACAGGAATGCCGAGGCTCTCGAGCTGGGCGCGAGGACCAATACCTGAGTGGAGAAGGAGACGGGGAGTATCAACAGCACCGGCACAAAGGATGGTCTCCTTGCGGGCCTTGAGAGTGTGCTTCTCACCCGACTTGAGGGTGAGCACAATGCCGGAGGCGACGTCGTTCTCGACAATGAGCTTGGAGACGTGGGCCTCGGTGAGGACAGTCAGATTGGGTCGTCGCTCATCACCACGCAGGATAGGGTGGATGTAGGCGACGGAGGCGCTGCTTCGGCGGCCGTTGTCGGGGTTGTAGGAGATGGAGAAAAAGCCGGCGCCTTGGGTCAATTGGCCCTTTTCGGCAATCTCGTGGTTGAAGTCAGTGATGACGGGAATGCCCATGGCAGTGGAGCACGACTTCACCCAGTCCTTGCACAGCTGGTTGCGGTGGCGGGGATGGACGGGGGTGATGGAGTTGCGCAAGTTGTCGACATGACGCATGACGGTGTCAAAGTCCCAGCCGTCGCAGCCCTGGGCGACCCAGCGGTCCATATCGTGCCTGAAGGGACGGAACGAGATGAGGGTGTTGTGGGAGGAACAGCCGCCGAGAACCTTTGCGCGAGAGTGGCGGATGTGGCTGTTGCCCATGGGCTGCTCGGTGGTACCGTAGTCATAGTCGAGGTCACCGCCGAGGAGGCTGAGCCATTCGCGGAGGTCGAGGACGTTGTTGAGGTCGAAGTCGGAGGGGCCGGCCTCGACGAGCAAGACCTTGCTCTCGGGGAGGTAGGTGGACAGGCGGGAGGCCAGGACACAGCCGGCGGTGCCGCCTCCGACAATGATGTAGTCGAAGGCGGAGCTTGCGGAGGCGGGCAGGGCGTTGGTGGTCATGGTGTTGAACTGACGGGGGAGATTGGAAATAGTTCAACGCTCACGGATAACCAGCGCGGCCGATGTGGTTCACGGAAGCCTTGCTGCGTTTCGGTGGTTGGAGATTGGAACTGAAGATTGGAGGCTTGGGAGGGGAGAAGGAGGAGGAGGCGTAGCGATGGAAAAAAAAAGATTCAAGTCAAAACGAGGCTGGTCAGGGTGTTTTGAAAGAATCGACTCTGCACAAGCAAGGTGGGGGGGTCCGGGGCCGATCGATGGCTGTGATCCCGGGCTACAATAATACATCCTGCAATCAAGCAATCGAGCAATGCTTGATGGTTCCATGACAGCAGCACAGTACGAGGACGACAAGGTACCTTGCAGTACTAGGCCAGGCTAGGGGGAGCAAGTACCTCCTAGTGCCAGCCAGAATGAATGAAGGCGGAGGAGACGAGGACAATTGTGCCGGCTTTGCTAGGCCCGAGTGGAGGATCGGAGTTGGAGATGCGACGGTGGCGGAGGCGGGGCGGAAGGGAAAAGTCTCTCACCGACATTCACCAGTAGAATTAGTTTACTGAGTGTATTCAGAGAAGAGATCTGGCATAGTACCTAGTCTAAGTATAGGTATTTTTGGTCGGGAGTAGATAATTAGTTAAGTGTTAGCATCGACAATTGCAATGAGATAAATTGCCAATTCCCTATTGTCACTCTTGAACGACCGAGAGGGGGTCCGACAGAACTGGTACATCCTACATCAAAGACTTGCTTATCTACCGAGGAAGCCCAGTACTTCGTACAGCCCGGTAAGGGTAATCCGTACAACGCCCTACCTACTTGATACGACAGAACCCTGGCCAATTGGTCAAATCATGAATCTTTGCGACGGGAACCCATATACTCCAGATGCTCGTGCAACCAACACCGGGCCCCCTTCGGCGCAGCAGCACCAAACAAAACAGCTACGTACCGAGCAACCATTACCGAACGGGATCCTCTCGACGGATCCTCTTCTCGTACGGTTCTTCGGCAAGGGTCCACGGTGGGCGCCGTCTGCGTCATTGCTCGGCGGTCGGGCGTGGCCGTTCTCCAGACCCTCCGTCGCCGTGCTCGCCGCTGTAGCCGCCGCGGTGACCAAGCCGCACTGTGCCCCGGGGCCTCTCCATCCAACCACCGTTCGTTGCTGGCCTGGCATAGGCTGCTGTGGATAGTTGGCAGAGGAATAGTCGTCTCTTCGCAGCTTGCGTTTCGCATCATGTCGCAGGGAGGCGCAGGCCAAGAAGGTGCTTTTTTTTGTTTTGGGAGGGGGGGAATCAGGCACATGACGGAGTTGACTATGGATGACTGTCGATGAATAAGGATAGAGGCGCCGAGACGGCGGGAGGGCAACCTTCAGACAGATACCGGATTCGGCATCGAGACATTGCTCTGCTGTAAGTTAAGTTGCATGTACTTCAGCGATTGCTCTTCCGACCTGCAGTATCAAGCATCGCTGCTCGGTTCCAGATAGGCCCAGATACCCGTTTAAGGTAAGTGACGTAGGCAGTAGCCCCGGCCAGCCCGTGGGCGGTACCGTATCACGGGCGTCGTGAGCGCGCACCGGTGTGAACCGGCGGCCGCAATGGCGTCGAGGCCCCGCCTAGCCCCCGCCGTTATCCGTAGGTGGTTGGGGGGGGGGCGTTGTGTCCCTGGTCGATTATCGTCCGTTCATGACGGTGCGGTACCACGAGAGCACGAAGTACCTACGTACATGCCGAGGCGGCTGAGCGTTCGAACAGAGAGGGAAAAAAGCCTCGTCCGTCAGCCTCTCGAACTGAATTGGGCGATCGTATTGGTCGGTTCCGCCACTGGGTACTTCGTAGCAACATGGGAGGGATCGTCGGGTATCCCAGGCTGCCAGGACCTCTACCGTAGCAGTGGCTTCTGTCTGCTGCAGGGACGTTGCCAGTTTTTTCTCCGCCTTGGATGTATATGTGCGCCTCCCCCATGTGTCATCCATCTGCCGAATATTGGACGTATTAGGTATGGCGGAGTGGACAATTGACAGCTTTGAGCGGCCGTGGTTGGTCAGTTGGCTTAGAAGAGTGTTTGTTTTTCCTCGCATTTCCAGTTGGTAGATTGATTTTTCTTGTCTCGCTAGGGTCATTCTCGTTTCCCGGTGTTTTGCCTACTCCTATCGAATTATTGTCTCTGTTCGTACGCTTCTTTTCTTTCTTCTTTATTTTTTGGTTTTGTTTTGTTCTCTCCTCTCTTAAATAAGACGTCACCTCCAGTACGTAAGTCCGGCTCCAGTTATTAAGTTTGTTTGAGTACCTAATTAGTAGGCGATTGCCGTTTCTCATTCCCATGCCTTGGCTATGGCGGCAAGCAAACCCCGGCTGTATAGTGCATATTGTGTCTCGGCGCGCACTGTATCCGTCTAACTAACACCCAGCATGACGTGAGAGTCCACTAATTCGACCCCGCAGTCTAGCAGCTAGGAGCGAGTGAGTCGCGGTTTTTGCCTTGTCCCTGGTACCGCGCTGTCGGCCTTCCTTGGCGGGACCTGGGTGCTGGAGTCCACCGTTTAGACGTTGCATCTCTAGGTCGCAGTTGTTTACGTAGGGCTTGATGATCTCCAGAAAGTTTACCGGGGGTTTTTTTTTTGGGTTTTTTTTTTTTTTTCCTTCTCGTTTCTTTTCTTTTTCTTTTTTCCTTTTCCCCGTCTCCAGCCGTCAGCAGCTTGGATTTCCAGACCCTCGTGGTCTGACGACGCTGCGTGGTTGCAACCCAACCCCCACCCCCCGGGCCGGTCCTGGGCGGGATGCTATGCGCGCCTGTGTGAAGGTATCTCGACTGGATTAGATGGAAAGTGAACTCGAAGAGTGTAACCGCGCACACAGTATCGAGGGTACCTGGCGCAACTTTCGGCGATTGTATCTCGCACCTTTCCAATGACATGTCGCCTCTCAGTCAGGACGCTCCAACCACGAGCCTCATTTTTCCTCTTCTCGACATCGTTCCCGGTTGCCCTTGTAAGTACTTAGTAGTTGTTCTCGCGATCCAACTGTTCCTCCAGCCCCACCACCCACTTCGGCCAGCGCACTCGGCATTTGGCGCTCGCTTCCTTGATTTTTTGTCCCTTGGCCGTTTTCATTGATCAATTCGTGCTTTTCAAGGGACGGAAGGGGCCATGTTCTGGTCCTAGCTGCCCAAGTAGCGCACAGGTCTGTGTACGACGGGAAGTACAGAGTACGGAGTACCTAATCGCATCTCCATGACATGACATCCCGGGCACCATCCCCATCGCCTTGTGTCTCGCCGTATCTCGCTCCCCTACCTACCTAAGTAGTTAACCCCTACGAATAAGCCAACTTAGATCAATCGGATCGGGTCCTATTGCCTGCCAGCTAGACCGGATTTTATGTAATCACAACCCCTGCGCTTGCGACTCAATTCGTATCTAACCCCAAGTACCTACGTCGGCAATACGCTCCGCTATCGTCATCGGTCGTGCGTACCCTCAAGCTATCGTCCTCGCCGCGGCAAATCTTCACCTCACTCCGAGTGCCACCCTTCTCTGAGGCCGGTTCCCTTCCCCCTTTCCCCTTCTTCCTCCTCCTCGCCCTCTTCTCCCCATCATCTCGTCACACGCAATTCATCATGACATTCTCTACCGAAATCCACACCTTCCACTCGGGCCGGCCCCAACCAGAATCCTCCTCCTCCGCGTCCACCTTCACCTCGGTCGACCCCAGCACCGCGAAGCCTCTCGCAACCATCTACACCACCACCCCAGCTCAGCTCAACGATACTGTCGCTGCTGCCCAGGCCGCGTTCCCTGTCTGGTCTCAGACCCCGGCTCCTCGTCGTGCCGAGATCCTGCTGCGCGCCGCCGCCCTTCTCCGAGAACGCAACGACCAGCTCGCCCTCACCGAGACGCTCGATACCGGCAAGACTTTGTCCGAGACCACCACTGTCGACGTTGTCACCGGCGCCGACGTTCTCGAATACTACGCCCATCTCGCTGCTGGTAGCCTCCCCGGCCATCATACCCGCCTCCGCGCCGATGCCTTCGTCCTCACCAGCCACGAGCCCCTCGGCGTCTGCGCCGGCATCGGTGCCTGGAACTATCCTATCCAGATTGCCTTGTGGAAGTCGGCTCCGTGCCTCGCCGCCGGAAACTGTATGGTCTACAAGCCCAGTGAGGTGACGCCTCTCCACGCAAACGCCCTCGCCGAGATCTATATCGAGGCCGGTGTGCCTCCTGGCGTCTTCAACGTCGTCTACGGCGACGGCCTGAGTGTCGGCGCTCCGCTCGTCGCTCACGACGGCATTGCCAAGGTCAGCTTCACTGGCCAGGTCAGCACTGGCAGCAAGGTTGCCAGCGAGGCTGCCAAGAGCATGAAGGGCATCACCATGGAACTTGGTGGCAAGAGTCCTCTTGTCATCCTCCCCGATGCCGACGTCGATGAAGCCGCCGACGTCGCCATGGTTGCCAACTTCTTCTCCACCGGCCAGGTGTGCACAAACGGAACTCGCGTGTTTGTTCCCGATATTCTACTGAGTAAAGTTGAGAAGGCTCTCGTTGAGAGATGCCGAGAGGGCATCCGCATGGGTCTACCCCAAGATGAAACGTCCAACTTCGGCCCAGTGGTTAGCGCCGCGCAGCAAGAAAAAGTCAAGATGTATATCCAGCATGGTCAAAAGGTCGACAAGGCCAGGGTCCTCTACGATGGCTCCCTGGACGCACAGAAGACACTGCCAACCGCCGACGGCTTCTGGGTACCGCCGGTCATCTTCACCGACTGTACCGACGAGATGCGCATTATCCGCGAGGAGATCTTTGGTCCCGTCATGTGTATCCTTCCCTACAAGACCCGCGGTATGGATCCCGAGGATTACCTGCCAGCCGTCATCGCCCGAGCCAACGACACGCTCATGGGGCTGGCCGCAGGCGTTGTCTCATCCGACGTCGGCCTGGCCCAGGAGGTGATAAAGAAGCTCGACGCCGGCATCACTTGGATCAATACCTGGGGTGAGTCTCCTGCCGAGATGCCTGTGGGCGGCTGGAAGATGAGCGGTGTCGGAGTCGAGAACGGTATTGAAGGAATCCGGGCCTATATGAGGACCAAAAGCACTCTGGTACAGCTCGGCAAAGGAGCTTGCAAGGGCGTGTTCGCCAAGCTGTAGACTATTTCACGATACCCATCTAGAATTGAACGGGCTTTTATGCCATCGCCTTTGTCACCTGCGCTTCTGTTCCGTTCTTAGGTACTTGCGACTATTTTCTTATGATGTTATCGGAGTGTAGGGTACCTCTCACCCCAACGAAGTTGAGATGTGCACCAAGAATTAGGAACAACAGTATTACATTTGAGGAATCATCTGTACCTAGTTTTTCGTTTTGAATGAAGCTAATGGTCTATTCAATACTCTATAGAGTGTGGCAGTCCGTGAACTGCTTCGCCCAATCCCTGGTTTTTGGTGAAGTACTCATTCGCGCTATCTGTTGCTCTTAACCCAGTCGATTCACTTGACGTCTCAAATCCCGTCACCGCCGAGGGACGTCGTGCTGGCCTCGTTTTCGACGGCCTGCTCCGTTAGAAACCGTATCCTAATGGCGTGCTCGTCAATTACCGGGACTTGAACTGGCCGGGAAAGGTGTGTGAGGACACTGCCGCTGTCGACTACATCGGGAGGGCGTCACAGTCGAGAAAGTCCACAGCACCCTTGGTCCTCGCAGCTGCTTCGCGGGCCCTGGCAGTGGCTTTTACGACACGCCATCGACTTTGAAGCCCAGGTTTTTTGTTTTGTTTTTTGCCTTCTTGGGCTCCGAGGCTGGAAAAGGGAAACGGTAGGGCTCCAACCGAACCCCTTGCACATCATGCCTAGCGGGTTAGAGCGAGTTGTTTTGACGGATGCAGCTTCATAGTAACAGACGCAGCGGCTTCCATAAAGGCACAGAGGCGCGAGGAGAAGCACATGCAGTCAATGAGTGCGGAGAAAATGATGAATGCAGCCAAGGAGGTAGCTCAAACTGGCAGTCGGTGACGGGGGAGACGCTGAAAATCGACCCATGTGCAGTCTTAACACAAACAACACACAAAGCCCAAGGGCTAATACACGAGGTGTGAGGCAGAGTTCCTAGTCTTGTGGATATATATTTTTGGGCATTGACTGCCCGAAGAGTCAAGGCCAACGCTTTCTTCATGTTTGGCTCAACACGCAAAGTCGTTGCCCATATTAACCTTTCCAACCGCATTTCAAGAGTCCGCCAGATGTTCATTAGGCTTTGACTCAGCTGCCGTTTCACTGGTGCAAAAGGCTGTTTTTCGATCTTTGTTGCAACCGCACGAATCTGGCTCGTATCATCCGTCACCGGGACCAGGGTGTTGAGCGATTTAGTCTCTACTTCGCACAGCCTGTCATGGAAATGAACCCACAACCCCGAGTCTGGGCAATCCCATATATTACATGTGCACAAATAGTTCAAGGGGCATCTGATTGTCCTGATTGGGGCTGCTCTCGGACGACCGAGGATGGCCATGCCACCATTTTTCCACTGGTGACTCCATGACAGACATACGCAGCACGAGCTCCGTCGATTTTACATCCCAATTAGGCTTTTGCCCGAACATCGACTATATCCTTATTTAGTTTCCCCTCCAATCATCTCCAGACGCTCTCCCCAGACCGCCGATCCCCCGAGTGCGCGACGCCACTCAGCTCTGCGCTACCCCGGCGTCCCCAGGGCCAGAATGAGCCATCTCTTGTAACCGCACCAAAGACGACAGTGGCTCGGTCCAAATACTTGGTTCGGGCAGTACTCAAGCCCAGCGCATCTTACTAACTCGTGTTGGACCCTAGTAGTGCCATGCCTTTATTAAGACTCACCGCTCACTCTTCGACCACGGCTAATCAAATGGCAGAAGACCTCTCTACCTAGAGAGCGACGGCAACTCTTCAGCATGCATCTATTATCAATCCTTACTGTAGTCTTCTCGACTACTATGGTTGTCAGCAGTCCGACGCCTCGCCAAAACACAAACTATGCGGGATATCTCATCTCAACCTTCAGCGACGCCAAGCCCCAAGTACAGTGGCGTCTTTCCAATGGAAACAGCGCATCAAGCTTCAGATTTTTGAATGGCGGCGACCCAGTTCTTGCCTCGACCGTTGGTACAAAGGGTGTGAGGGATATCTTCCTCGCCACCTCTTCTGCAAGATCTGAGTATTTCTTAATCGCGACTGGTGGGTTTCTCCAGCCTAATAAGATGAGCACCACCAATATCTCATGCTTTTTATTCTAGATCTTGACATAAATGCCGCTGGGTTCTCATGGGACCGGGCTACGAGAAAAGGTAGTCGTGGGATTGTTGTTTGGAAATCTTCCAACTTGGTCGATTGGTCTGAGTCTTCGTTGCAAACGTACGCATTCTTACGCTACTCGCCGGTACATTTGACTGATCTGTTCCGTTCAACAGTGTCGAAGGCGACAGGGCGGGCATGGTTTGGGCGCCATCTGCCGTCTGGGATGGCGCGACTGAGCAGTTTTATGTCTTCTGGGCCTCTCGGCTGTACGACTCCTCAGACCCTGACCACACGGGCACCGCCAACCTCGACCGGATTCGCTACGCGACAACTAAGGACTTCGTCTCGTTCAGCCCCCCGGCCGACTACGTGGCCCTTGCAACCACTCCACTGATTGACCAGGAATTCCAGTCCCTTGGCAAGCCCGGTGCCTTTGTCAGGTTTCTCAAGAACGAGACTACCAACCAGGTGTATCAGGAAACTACTACGAACGGGTTGTTCGGAAGCTGGACTCGTATTCCAGGGTACGTTCGTGACCAAAGTCCGCTTGAAGGCCCGGCGTCATTCGCTGACAACCAAACCCCGGGTCTTTACCACCTTCTTCTCGATGATTACACGCAGTATGTGCCTTTCCAGTCTTCTGATATTCTATCGGGAGATTGGGTGCCTTCGGACGCATCCAAGTTCCCCACTGGCTTGAAGCATGGATCTGTCACTCAATTGACTCAAGAGGAGTATGATAGTATCGCTGAGAAGTATCCCGTGTGAAGTGGTGGGAGACTTGATCTGATATCGCAAACTGAAATCAAATGAATCTACCGCCATGATTATTTGCACTGAGCAGCATCTGGTCTTGGAAGTTGCCAGACGTTCATTGCGAAAGCCTCCAGCACAACTCTGTGATCCCAAGTCTAGTTCTCCAATAAAAACATTCTTACAGTAGAACGTAGCATATAGTGATGTTTACTTGCTTAATAATATACAGATTCACTCACATATATTACTTCCTTCCCTTTATAAGAGAACTCATTTCGGTACAATTATTCTGATATACACATTTCTTTCTTTGTCTTGAGCCTCGTTGCTTTTGCAGTTCATTTGTTAACTTTCGCATCTGATCCGAATATATTCACGTTTTCCATCCAGTCGATGGGGTATCAGGTCAGAGGGAGGGACTAGACGGGTTCCAGAAACATACTCTTTCAACTAATCATACTCTAGGTACTAATATAATCAATACCCATCACCAATTCTACAACTTATCCAAGATTAATACTTTTTATTTCTTATCGACGTAAATCAGATACACCTCGATGCATGCAAATCCCCCTTGGTGATTGAAGAATAGTTAGTGACTGAAAAATAGGAAGGCCATTTTGGTAACACTACGTCGGAGGAAGTTCGTATTGCTTAAGTCAAACTATAAGTTGTTGAACGTATTTTTTAGATAGACCCCCACGTCTACGGAGCAGATCTGATAACATAAGCGCTGAAAAAATCTATGCTGCCATTTCAAATAGAACAAACAGCGTCAATCCAAGTTCCATTTTCAGGCTCGCTATGGACGTTCAAAGTCTAGACCCTCGGCTGAGGACCTTTCGAGCGTACGGGTGTCCACCTTTAAAGACATAGTGGTCAATGTCAGCTGTGTTGACATAGTCTGGGTTGGCATCCTTCATCAGGTCAGCAATGCCGCAAAGGCGCATAGCTGTTTCGATTTCGTCTCGGAGAACTGGGTCCATCGTTAGCTCGTGAAGGTAGACATGAATCTTCCAGGGGACAATCTTACTATCAACCGCACGTTTCACACCACCTTGGCCATAGTTAACAGCATACACGAACGGCCTTCCGAGGCCAACCGCAGAAGCACCAAGGCAAATTGCTTTGACCACGTCAGAGCCTCTTCGGAAGCCACCATCAATCAAAACCTCCAATGATTGAAAAACTTCGGGACAATTCCGATGCAGCTCCAATAGGAGGACGATGGTGGGTGTAGCACCATCGGCGGCTCGACCTCCGTGGTTACTCAAAACAATCCCTTGGAAACCTCTCTGCGCTGCCAGTCTAGCATCTTCCCACCGCTGTATGCCCTTGAGCACAAGTGGCAAGTCAGTGAATTGGCGCAGCCAGGAAATATCGTCCCAGTCTAATGTTGGGTCGATGAAGGACCCAGTTTGCCGAGCCAGCCCAGATCCTTTCCAGTCTTTGGCCTCAGCGCCCAGTTGGTCCTTCTTTTCTGCGATCATATCATCAGCCTGGGCCCGCTCATCTGCCTCGCGCTTCGACACAACTGGTAGATCTGCTGTGACGAAAATTGCTTTGACCTTTCCTGACGCGATTATCCGTCGCAGGAGATCTTCCGACTTTCCACGGTCTTTGTTGACATAGAGTTGGAACCAAGCATGCTGGGGCGTAACGTCTAGGATCTCATCGTGGGGGTATGAGGTCGGGGTAGAGATACACTGAATAATGCCTGTCTCTGCTGCGCCTTTTGCCAAGGCTAGCTCTCCTTCGTTCCCAGCAGTCATAACTGCACCAGTCGGCGAAATATAGACTGGAAAGTCAAGACTGCACCCGAATAGCGTTGTTTCCGTATTGACGGTGCCAACATTCCGCAGCACAGACGGCCGGAGCCATGTTCTCTTCAGAAAGGCCGAATTCGCATCACGGGTCAGGTTGTCGTTTGACGCTCCGGCGATATATGCCCAAGCCTTTTCGGAGAGTGTTCGGGCAGCGATGCTCTCAAAATCCTTCAAGTTGAGGATAGTGCTGAGTGGAGGTTTGACAATCGTTTGAACAAGCTTGTCCACGGATGAAACACTTGGCAGCGTAGTCCATTGCGCAGTGGCAGATGAGGCATCTAGCGAGCCGATGACATGATTATTCTTGATGGTTTTGCGGATCGAGGAAGCAGCGTGGGTTTTATTGTACTCGTCGGAGGCGTCCCGCCCGGCAAATTGATATATTACTTTATTCACTGTCAGTTGCCCCTTCAATTCATGTCCCACATGGATGTCGGACTCACTCTCAGGACCTCCCGGGTGCTGCGGTGCAAACTCAGTAATGTCATAGACGGTTCCATTGATAGCGATCCAAACATCACTGGTCTTGTCATGTCGGGCGACTTCGTCTGCGGAGACTGTCCTGGACATGGTCATTCATAGAGAGTGTAGGAAGTTGGCAAAAATGACTGCTTCACGATGATGTTCATGAGGAATTGGATGAGGATTCTATCTCACGTTATCTACCCGAGGTGAGGGGATGCGCAGTACAGAGGGGAAGTCGCCGGTAGTTCAGAACCAATCATGCTGTCGGAATTACAAGTCGATCAGATCCGATCACTACTAGGGAATGTGGAATGCAATGTCAGGTTCCGAGCTTGACCTGGTGGTCCGATTACAATTCTTATGATCCAACTTGCTATATTTCCCATTAGGGGTCTTCCAAGTATTACCTTCATGCACACTGAGAGCGGTGCACACTGAGAGCGATGCATACTGAGAGCAGCAGGACATGTGGGAGACACGCTATTACCTCGCGAGTCCTCGATGACATGGCTCTCCTCGTCAAGCCCCTTAATATTAACTTGCATTAACCATGAACCGTTCCGTGCCGCCTCAGTCTGTTGTAATCGGGGCATTGCCGCCGGCTCCGGCCCACGTCAAGTCCCGAAAGCACATCTTGCTCCGAGTTACCCCTCTTCGAGACCGACCGAGACCGACCGAACACAGGCCCCGATTGGTGGCAAGCGTCTTTCGTGATTCTCCGCAGGTAAGTGAACTTGGTTGGCATGGGTTACTTAAACATGGATATATGATTGGTCCGCTTCCTTGGATACGTTGCGCAATAATATCTCCAGCACACGTCGGTACAACTTGCAAGTACTTAGTAGACAGAACTATAGTGAACCGCTCGCAGCCAGCCTCCCCCTCCTGGGTCGTAGCAAGATGATATTATTTATCATATTAAGCTCTGTATGTATGTAGCTTTCGGGACATCGCTTTGTCGGCCGATTGGGCACCGAGCGCTACCCTGCAATTTGCCCTGTCTGCTGATCTCCCCGCGTTCCTGATCCCGAAGATGCAGGCGGCAGAAATATGGCAACATGATCTAAGGCGATTGGGTGATTGCCTGCGTTAAATTGCTCGAAAAATGTTCACCAGACGGCCCGTTATGCTTTCGCCCGAGGGTTTCAACTGGCCGCAATAGGCGTGGAATCATAGCAAGAGGGCAATGCTCCGAAATTACGAGTAGGTATTCTCATCGACTGGGGGAGCTTGCGTCATCGAGTGTAAAATACTGTTTATAAAACCGACGTGCAGCGCCGTCGACGGAGATACTACCCATCCCATTGAGCACACTGACTGCCAGAGTCTCATTGGTCACTAGGCCAATCCTTCCTACAATGTCGTCGTTAGCTGCCTGCCTCCTCGCCGCGTCGGCCCTCTTTGGCCTTCCGGCTTCGGCTGCGATTGGCAACTACAGCTCCTCGTCAGCGACTGTCCATTGGCTCGGCGAAAATCCAACACTGCATTCAGGCACAACCTTCGGGCTTCCATGGCCACGTGGAAAGCACTGGCCAGGATCTACCCACTTCTCCATCTCGGGCGCCTCGGGCCAGAACATCAACCTTCAGTCGTGGGCCACCGGCTACTGGTCTGACGGCTCCTTGAAGTGGACTGGACACGCCATTCCGGGCCTGGACTCTCCGTCTGAAGAGTACACGGTCAAAGCGACAGCATCCAATGGCTCCATCAACTCCACTGCTTCGGCTCGAGCCGCCAACGCAGGCCCGGGTATCGTTGTCACTGAGTCCTCGAGCGACGTTCAAGTCGACACCGGAAAGATCATCGTCACATTCCCCAAGACTGGCAACGCCGTTGTCAAGACCATTGAGACGAAGGACGGTAAGAAGGTCGGCCAAAACGGAAAGCTGGTCCTGCATTCGCAGTCTGGGGTCCCCGATACTCCAGGCGCTCGCGGAAACTCGTCCATCAACTTCTACAACTTCGAAAGCTCCATCAGCGATGTTACGGTTGGAAAGCAGAACTCGGTTCGCACACTTGTCACTGTTAAAGGAGATCACCAGGCCACGGATGGCTCCTCCCATGATGCGTGGCTGCCGTTTGTGCTGCGATTCTACTTGTATTCCAACTCCGAGTCCATCAAGCTTGTCCACAGCCTTGTGTTCGATGGCAACGCTACGACGGACTTCATCTCTGCGATCGGTCTCCGTTTCGACGTTCCCCTGGAAGGCGAAGAGCTGTACAATCGCCACATCAGAATTGCGGGAGTTGATGGTGGTCTGCTGAACGAGGCTGTGCAAGGCATTACAGGACTGCGAAGGGATCCTGGTGCAGCAATCAAGACGGCCCAATATGATGGAGTCAAGTTGCCCGATCTCGCCACCTGGGACACGCGAGTGGCTTCCAGGCTTCATTGGATCCCGACGTGGGGCGATTACTCTCTCAGCCAACTCTCGCCCGACGGATTCACTCTGAAGAAGAGGACCAAGGCTGGACAAAGCTGGGTCAACATTCCAGGTGGAACTCGCGCCGAAGGACTGGCCTATCTTGGCGGAGCGACTCAAGGAGGCCTCGCGGTAGGACTCCGCGATTTCTGGAAGCGCTACCCCTCTGGCCTCGACATTGCCGACGGTGCATCGGCCGCGGGAAGCATTACACTGTGGTTGTATAGTCCATCCGCACAGCCGTTAGATCTCCGTCCGTATCATGATGGTTTAGGCCAGGACGGCTATGAAGACGAGCTGGATGCACTTCAGATCACATATGAGGATTGGGAGGATGGTTTCGATACGCCCTATGGCATTGCCAGGACGAGTGAGATCTCAATTATCGCGTTCGACCAAACGCCCTCCCGAAAGACCCTGTCCACGCTTGTCAACTACGTCAACAACCCTCCCGTCTTGGTAGCCAAGCCCGAGTACATCAAGGAAACAAAGGCGCTCGGGTCTTACTGGGGCCTCCCAGACACCAGCAGCGATGCTTCAAAGACTCTGGAAGACCATCTCGACTTCCTGGCCAAGTTCTACCAGGACCAAGTTGAGCAGCGCAGGTGGTATGGGTTCCTTGACTACGGAGATTTCATGCATACCTATGACACCGATAGACACACTTGGCGTTATGACATTGGAGGGTACGCATGGGACAATTCCGAGCTTTCGCCTGATTTGTTCTTCTGGCTCTATTTCCTCCGCACTGGCCGGGAAGATATTTATCGATTTGCCGAGGCCTTGACTCGGCACACTGGCGAGGTCGATGTGTACCACATCGGCTCCTGGAAGGGACTGGGAACTCGTCATGGGATTCAACACTGGAGCGACAGCTCCAAGCAAGCCCGAATTTCTCAGCCTCAATATCGCAAGTATTTCTACTACCTCTCAGGTGGTGATGAGCGGGTTGGTGAGTTGCTCGATGAACTCCTTGATACCGAGAAAACGTACGGAACCATCGACCCGAATAGAAAGGTTCGCAAGGATGGGTGGAAGCCAACTCCGAACTCAACTGTGGCGATTGGTCTCGGAACGGATTGGTCTGCCCTCGCAGCCGGATGGCTCATTGGCTGGGAGCGCCGAGGATCACGCTGGGAAGAATCGAAGACGAAGCTCACAAACACGATCAAGGGCATAGCGAACCTCACAAACGGCTTTGTGACTGGTTCTGGTCTGTACAATCTTGAGCTTGGGACTCTGGGGCCACCTCCCGCCGATCCTCAGAACCTCGGCAACGTATCTGTTTCTCATCTGTCAGCCGTGTTTGGCCTCCTGGAGGTTGTGTCGGAAGCTATCGAGTATTATGGCGATACACTGCCTGACGGTTTCAAGGAGGCGTGGTTCGATTATTGCTACTACTTCGGGGCGACATCACAAGAGCAGATCGCGCGGTATGGTATTAGCTTCGGGAAGCTGAACCTTCACCAGGGTCATTCACGTCTGACAGCTTACGTGGCCCGCGAGCTGGGAAACTCAACAGTTGAACTTCGAGCTTGGAACGAGTTCTATGACACTGACGGCTTCGCACCAGATGCTGCATGGAGTACTACCCATGTGAATGGGAGTGATGTGCTAATAGCGGTAGATGAGGCAGCCTGGGTTTCTACAAATGATGTTGCTCAGTATGGTTTGGCGGCTATTGAGAATCTTGCATTAATAGGAGAATCACTTAGTAGCTACCTATAGAAGGGCGTATATCTTTTAAAGAGGCTTAATATTTATAGTTATAATTTATTTACATTATATTTATAAGAGTGCTTTGGGACTATTAAGTATAAGAAGGATTTGACTTCTTATTTAACACGTTTTCTTTCAACTTCAGATCATATTAAGAAGAAGTGGACTGGTATAATCAAATGTGCCTTGCCTACAATCAAGGGATAAATGCCTTAGTCTAAACTATTCCGAGCCAAAAAGCACCGAGCCATTACTAAAGGTGACGTGTCATAGCACTCACACTCAGTGAATCTGAGGAGGACTGGAATCTCCGCTGCGCGAAACTCGAGCGAATGCGGAGTACGATGACTCGCCCCACGTGACTGAATGGTGCCACAACCATGCCCCAATGCGCCGACAGAATAGTTACCTCAGCTGTCGGGAGTCACTCATCGGGGCCGTGATCGGTGCCCCTCTAAATTTTACTCACCGGCCCTTAGTCTTCGCGGTCTCTCTGTCCCAACCAACTCGACGGGCAATCAACACCAGCAAGCTGTGTTGTGCTCCTCAGACAGACAAAAGTCTGTCATCTACCTGTGATTCGACATGGCTGAAGCCAGGGAGCATGGTCCGGTGCGTATATCGATTCTAGGCGAGGCCAACATCATTGTCGAACACGGCTTGTGGCTGGACTTTGTCGCCGAAGACCTCGTTCAGAACATCCCAACCTCGACCTACGTTCTCATCACCGACACGAACCTCTTCAATACCTACGTTCCTGCCTTTCAATCCCGGTTCGAGGCCGTTGCCGCAGGCAAGCCGACCCGCTTGCTCACATATGCCATCCCGCCGGGCGAGGCGTCCAAGAGTCGCGAAACGAAGGCCGAGATCGAGGATTGGTTGCTGTCGCAGCAATGCACGCGCGACACCGTTATTATTGCGCTCGGTGGCGGTGTCATGGGCGACATGATTGGTTATGTCGCTGCAACTTTTATGCGCGGCGTTCGCTTCGTCCAGGTGCCCACGACCCTGCTCGCCATGGTTGACTCCTCCATCGGCGGGAAGACGGCCATTGACACACCAATGGGCAAGAATCTCATAGGGGCCTTTTGGCAGCCACAGCGCATATACATCGACCTGGCTTTCCTCGAGACCTTGCCTGTCCGCGAGTTCATCAATGGCATGGCTGAGGTAGTGAAGACGGCCGCTATCTGGAACGAAGCCGAGTTCACCGTTCTGGAAGAAGCGGCTGCCCGGATCCTGGAATGTGTCCGAGCTGACAGCCCTGGCCGCCTCGATCCGATCAGGGACGTGCTCAAGCGCATAGTCGTCGGGTCCGCAAAGGTCAAGGCTGAGGTCGTCTCCAGCGACGAGCGCGAAGGCGGCTTGCGCAACCTCTTGAACTTTGGCCACTCTATCGGACACGCGATCGAGGCTCTGCTAACCCCACAGCTCCTCCACGGCGAGGCTGTGGCCATTGGGATGGTCAAGGAAGCTGAGCTCGCGCGCTACCTCGGAGTTCTTCGTCCTGGGGCCGTTGCTAGACTGGTCAAGTGTATCGCCAGTTACGACCTGCCAACGTCTCTCCAAGACAAGCGCGTGATCAAGTTGACGGCTGGCAAGAAGTGCCCGGTAGACGTGCTCCTGGATAAGATGGGAATCGACAAGAAGAACGATGGCAAGAAGAAGAAAATCGTGCTGTTGTCCGCCATCGGCAAAACTCATGAGCCTAGGGCCAGCGTCGTGGAAGACCGAACAATTCGAGTTGTGCTTTCACCTGCCATCCGGGTGACCCCTGGAGTGCCGGGCAATCTCAATGTCACTGTCGCGCCACCTGGCTCGAAGAGTATTTCCAACCGCGCCCTTGTCCTCGCTGCTCTTGGATCAGGCACCTGCCGCATCAAGAACCTTCTTCACTCTGACGACACTGAGTATATGCTGACCGCGATCCATGGACTTGGTGGTGCCACTCACTCGTGGCAAGAAGCCGGTGATGTCTTGGTTGTCGACGGGAAAGGTGGCCGGCTGAAGGCTAGCAAAGAGCCCCTTTACCTGGGAAATGCTGGAACAGCATCGCGTTTCCTGACAACCGTGGTTGCTCTTTGCTCTCCATCGGATGTCGCAGGGTCCAGCATCCTGACCGGAAACGCCAGGATGAAAGTTCGGCCGATCGGTCCATTGGTTGATGCTTTGCGATCAAACGGCGTCGGTATTGAGTATCTTGGCAAGGAGAACAGTCTCCCCCTCCGGGTTGACGCCGCCGGGGGTTTCAAGGGAGGCGTGATAGAGCTGGCCGCGACCGTTTCGTCTCAGTACGTCTCATCTATCCTCATGGCCGCGCCCTACGCCAAGGACCCAGTGACATTGCGATTGGTAGGGGGGAAACCCATCTCCCAGCCCTATATTGACATGACCATCTCTATGATGGCCTCTTTCGGCATTCGCGTGACACCCTCGTCCGACGAGCCTAATACCTATCATATTCCTCAGGGTGTTTACCAGAACCCAGCCGAGTATATCATTGAGAGCGATGCCAGCTCAGCGACCTACCCGTTGGCAGTTGCCGCCATCACTGGTACTACGTGCACCATCCCGAATATCGGTGCCAAGTCGCTCCAAGGCGACGCACGCTTCGCCATCGATGTATTACGGCCCATGGGATGCACCGTTGATCAGTCTGACTACTCCACAACAGTTACCGGTCCACCCCCAGGCGAATTAAAGGCCCTCGCTCATGTCGACATGGAGCCGATGACGGACGCTTTTCTCACAGCCTCGGTTTTGGCAGCGGTGGCCTCCGGGAAAACCCAAATTACCGGCATTGCTAATCAGCGAGTCAAAGAATGCAACCGAATCGCTGCCATGAAGGACCAGCTGGCCAAGTTCGGCGTGCAATGCAACGAGCTTGAGGATGGAATTGAGATCAATGGGCGGTCGCGCGATAGCGGTTTCGCGGCACCCAAGACCGGGATCCATTGCTACGATGACCACCGCGTTGCGATGAGCTTCAGTGTCTTGGCTATTGCATCTCCGAGCCCTGTCGTCGTGACGGAGCGCGAATGTGTCGGCAAGACCTGGCCGGGTTGGTGGGATATCCTGTCCCAATTTTTCAAGGTCGAGCTAGGGGGAGAAGAACTGAGCACCGATCCGCACGAAGAGACCGTCCAAGACACAACCAAGGAGCGATCAATTTTCATCATTGGAATGCGCGGGGCTGGCAAAACCACTGCTGGTAGGTGGATGGCAAGATTACTTGACTGGGAGTTCATCGACCTAGATCAGGAGCTAGAGCGACGGGCTGGATGCACAATCCCAGAGATGATCAGAGGGAACCGGGGATGGGATGGCTTCCGAGCAGATGAGTTGGCCCTCTTGCGGGACGTTGTGCAACACAAGCCCCAGGGGCATATCTTCTCTTGCGGTGGCGGTATTGTGGAAACTCCCGAGGCGAGACAGGTGCTCAAGGAGTACGGCGGGAATGGTGGGCGTGTCATCCTAGTCCACCGGGATACCGACCAGGTGGTGGAGTATCTGATGCGAGACAAGACTCGGCCGGCCTACACCAGCGAGATTCGACAAGTTTATAACCGGCGCAAGGACTGGTACGACGAGTGCTGCAACTTGCTCTATTACAGCCCCCACCCGGAAACTTCGGATACCCAGCAGGAGATCCCCCACGACTTTCAACAGTTTGTGTCTTCCGTGTCAGGGAAGAATAACCACCTAGAAGAGGTTATGGGCAAGGACCACAGTTTCTTTGTTTCGTTGACTTTACCCGAACTAGGCGAGGCGACCGACTTGATCCCCAAGGTTGTCGTCGGATCTGACGCCGTCGAGCTCCGTGTCGATCTCCTGCGGGATCGCTCCATCGATTCAATTGTGCGACAGGTATCTCTCCTGCGCTCCTTGGCCAGGATACCGGTTGTCTTTACGCTGCGCACCGAATCCCAGGGCGGCAAGTTCCCAGACGATGCCTACGAGGAAGGCCTCGAGCTCTACAAGCTCGCCTTGAGGTTGGGCATCGAGTACATCGACGTTGAGATGACCCTGCCCGAGCCCATCATCCAATCCGTCACCGAGTCTCGTGGAAACTCTCGCATCATCGCTTCGCACCACGACCCTCGCGGTACGCTGTCCTGGAAGAATGCCTCATGGGTGGAGTTTTACAACCGAGCATTACAGTACGGCGACATTATCAAGCTTGTCGGGATTGCCCGCGGTGATGAGGACAACTTTGATCTAGCGAGGTTCAAGGCGAGGATGATGGCTGCTCAGAATACGCCCATGATTGCCATGAACATGGGCAAGGCTGGCAAGCTCAGCCGCGTCCTCAACAAGTTCCTGACGCCTGTTTCCCATCCGGCCCTCCCCTTCAAGGCTGCACCGGGCCAGATGTCTGCCGCAGAAATCCGCAGTGGTCTTGCGCTGCTTGGTGACGTGGAGCCGCGCAACTTCTACCTGTTCGGAAAGCCCATCTCTACCTCGCGCTCGCCGGCCCTTCACAACACTCTGTTTGGCCAGGTTGGGCTACCTCATCAGTACCATCTGCTCGAGACAGACAACGTCGTAGACGTGCAAGACGTTCTCAGATCACCCGACTTCGGGGGTGCGTCAGTGACCATTCCCCTGAAACTGGATATCATCGCCCATGTCGATGACCTGTCCGTGGCGGCCAAGACCATCGGCGCCGTCAACACCGTTATTCCCGTGGGCGAGGCTGATAGCAACGGGTGCCGGCGCCTCGTCGGCGACAACACTGATTGGAAAGGCATGGTCTACGCCCTTCAGGATGCCGGAGTTGAAACCCAGGAAGGTCCAGATGTCAACCGCGCGGCCATGGTCGTCGGCGCCGGGGGCACAACTCGAGCTGCGATCTTCGCGTTACACTCGCTCGGCTTCAACCCAATCTACGTGGCTGCCCGCGATTTGAACAAGGCAAACACCCTGACTGCAGACTTCCCTGTCGAGTACGGACTGCAGAGCCTAAGCGACGCGTCGGATGCGAGCAAGGTGTCATCCAACGTCCAAGTCATCATCAGCACCATCCCCGCCGATCGCCCGATCGACGCCGGCCTGCAGGAGCTCGTTGCCCTCGTCTTGAGTCGTCCCTCCGCAGATGAAGCACGCCGTGTACTTCTAGAGATGGCCTACAAGCCCCGTCATACACCCATTATGCAGCTTGCGGAGGACGCCGGCGACTGGACAACTATCCCCGGCCTGGAGGTGCTGGCTTCGCAGGGCTGGTATCAGGTAGGTTGACGTCACAAGCTGGAGAAGAAACGTTTTGGGAATGGATGCTAATCAAGGTGGTTGTTTAGTTTCAGAGTTGGACAGGAATTACTCCTCTCTACGCAAATGCTCGTGCGGCCGTACTCGGTTCTTGATTTGTCAATGGCCGGCAGTGTGGAGATATGCAAACGACTGTAACCGTCGTAGATGCAAGCATTCAGCCCGTGCGCCCACATCATCGATTGCACACCCGGGGGTTGTAGGAGAACCAGACCGGCTGTAGGTTTATAGACGTTAAAAAAAAGTGGCTTTACATTAGACATAAAAGTTAAATAGTTTTAAAAGAGACCATTGGAGTCAACACCGGACGACACTAGGATCAGGTGAGACCTGTGCATAATGTACAGTCATTAATCGGTTTTTGGTAATTATATCATACATCGTCTATCTTAAAATCCGCATTCAGGTCCCGCTGGGGTAAGGACAAGTTTTCCCAAAGACAACCCCCAAAATTCATCGTCACCCAGCTTTCGATTTTCCCATCTCGCTCATAACATCATATGACTCCATAATGAAATCCGTTCCAACGCTGCGTAAACCGTGCGAGTGGATTATTTCATCCACCCAGCCGGATGAAAACCCGGGCAATAACCAATGCATAGAAGTAAATATACATGCGATCAACCGTGAAAAGCCCTTTCCTTTTTGTCTAGACCAGTCCCCACCGTGACGCCGCTCCGAGCCCAGGCACTGCAGGCCAGCCATGTCATAGTCAACCTGAGCTCTTGGCGACGTCGCGTCGCGTGTATAATGTAGAGTTACATTGGGGCGGCGGAGGTGACATCCGGTGCCAAATCCACCCCTTTCGATTAGGTGCAACAACCCAGAAATAAACTGGATCGAAGCAAGACAAGAAGCATACCGTCATCCATTGCCGACGCCATGTCATCATCGTCAAGGAGCGACGGTTGTGGTGGGGAAGGGCGGGGCGGTGATGTCAGTGGAGGTGTAACCATGACGTCATATTGGACCCTGCAGGACCCTTTGACCCACCACCCGCTTCAACCCTTGCGCTTGCTTGAACCCACAGTAAAGCGGCCCAATGCCAAGCATCACTCCACGGATGGTCCACGTCATGCAGCATCATCCGTTCCGCTGAGTGAGGCCACCGGAGCTCCAGCCGGCCGCTGGAAAGCTTCTGTGAATTCAGGCCCCTCCGCGCCTCCGGTGCTTTCCCGGGAGTTCGACGTCAGGATGGCACACGCGGTAATGCCTCGTCAAAGCATCCGCACGGCTGAACGTCTTCTCTTCGGTGCAAAGATTGCAACGGACCTTCTGCTTCCGAGCATTGTGGATTGTATCCTCATGGCGCGTCAAGTCATACGGCCGTGAGAAAATCGTGCTGCACGGCTTGCCAGTGCTCGGGTTGATCCGATCACATCGGTGGGGGCCAGCCTGGCTGTTGAGCAAGTTCGACGTCATACCACCCATATCGCGCGGTCGGGGCACACCCAGGGTTTGCGTTTGACGATGACCCTCGCGCTTGTGCTTTTGAAGAAGTGCAGGGGATTCGAATCGTAGCGTGCAACCGTGATATGTGCATGTATAGGTTCCTCCGTCCGCGGCAGTGCCATTGGGTCTCCCGAGGTGAGCAGGGGTATTAGTTCTGGACACCGTTGAGCTTGATCCCGCGGAACTCAATCGCGGAGGAGTGTCGTGAGCAGGCCTGGCATGGGCAACAAAAGGATATTGCTGAGGGACCGGGAGACCGCTTGGCAACTGCGAGTGGAGGTAGTTGAATTGGCCATTGTTGCCGTCGTGACCCATGTCTTGCGACCCTTGTGATGCCATAACCTTGGAAAAGTGCTCCATCTCGAAGGCGGTCGGATCTTGGGGGAAAAGCGGGAAGTTTGAATCTCCGTCAGGCTCATTGAACTCGAGAATAGCATCTTTGGGTGAGATGGTCTTGGGCGTCTCCGGCTCGGCTCTTTGAGTCATCTGTTGGTGCAGGACTTGCGCGTCCTGCTGCGCCTGGTTCTGCTCTCGCACGCGCTGGGCGGTGTTGAACGACATGTTTTGGGCCGCAGAACCATTTCCGAATTCGTGGCTGGGAGAGGGTGCCAGGGGAGAACCCGCGCAGAACGGAGATCGTCCCCGAGAAGTGGTCGAGGCTGGTGAGTGTGCGGCACTGAGGTGCTGGCTGTTGGCGGCGTTGATACGCTGGCTGAACAGATCGTTACTCGGCGACACAGCCATCTGGGTTTGAGAGGGTGGCGTTGAGGTTATGGCGAAGTTGGGGCTGTAGAGCTCGTCGCTGTAGACGTCCGTCATCGTCCGGTCGAGTTTTGGAACGTTGGCGAAGCCTGGAGAAAGAAATTGTGAGTGACCGCTGGCGCAACCGGAAGGGGCGGAGGTCCTACCTTTCCGTCGCCTCTCTGATATATCAGATTCGCCGATCGTCGGGGTGGCAGGTGAGTCACCTGCGATGGAGCTCGCCACCGAGGCAGGATGTGATCGAGTTGAACCAGTAGTAAACTCGGGGGCGGGGATGAAGCCTCTGTCCAGCCGCGGCTTGCCACCAGGCCCTGCAATGGTGATGGGATAGGCCATCTCGGGCATCACATGCTCCAGGCTGCCACAGTTCTGGTATCCCGGGTATGGACCTGTCGACTTCGCCAGGTGGTAGTAGGAGCCTTGGTTGGAAGCAGAGTTGTGGTCCGACAGGCCGTCGTGGGCCGGGTTGGTGATGGCGATCTGAGGGTTGGAGGTGTTATGGGTGAACGGAGAATTGGGAGCAGCGGAAGAGTCCAGCGAAGACAAGGAGGATTCGCGCTGGTGGGGAAACCGGGCCCTGGGAATGTGTTGGGCGAGGGCTCCCCAGTTCTCGGACTGCATGAGTTCGGCGGGGAGCTGTTGGTCCTGGTCGAAAATGGAGAGGTTGTCGTCGATGTTTGACCGGCCGAAATCAATGGGAGCTGATGAGTAGGCGCGATGATATTCGGAGTTGTAGTCAGGAGAGTATGAGTATTGCTGGAGAGAAAGGTGAGGTTGAGGTTGATGTTGGTGTTGATGTTGATGTTGATGTTGCTGGTGATGTTGCTGGGGCAAAGATATCATGATGTTGGAGGGAAGGATGGAGATGGGTTGTTTAAGGTTGGAGACGAAGTGGCAAAAAGACGGGATGGCTGGCTTTTATAAGCTGGGCCGGTTGAACCGGTGCAGGTGCTGGTCTGTCAGGACTCTGTCAAGTCTTGTCTCGAATCTCCAGGGTTCCACGGCTCTCTGCAGACAGAAGAGTGTGTGAGTGGTGTGGAGGTGCGGAGTGGAGACTGGTGTCGATGTAGCGATGGAAGCGTCCCCACAGCCGGACCCCAAGAAAAGCCGACCCACTTGATGATGCACAGACAAGAACCCGAGTCCGGGAGGGAGATGTATGTGGGAAGTGGTGTGAGTAGCACAGTACCGGGTGGTGTTGTCTGTGGGTGTGGTGGTACTTGCTGGGCGTGTGGGTGGTGTTGCGATGGCCGATGCTCGATGCTCGATGTTCGGTGGCCGATTTGATGTTTTCTTCTCTTCTTTGTCGGGTCAGGTAAAGTATGCGTACCTCAGTAGCTCAATCGGGGACTGCTGCTGCTGCTGCTGCTGGGTGATGGTCGTGGTCGTGGTCGTGGTCGTGGTGGGTGGAATGGAATTGATCAATGAGTAATGATGATGGATGACGATGGTGGATGATGGTAGACTGCGATGGAGTGCGATGGTCGGCGATGACTGATGGGCTTGGTGATGGTCCTGGATGGTTCGGCTACGTTCCACTTCGGTGTTAAGTACTTCAGTGCCGATGTCCCGTGGCTTGCGTTGCGTTGCGTTCTTGGACTGAGGTGATGATTTGAAATGGCTGTTCTGAGCAGAGGCACTGGAGGAAGTCCCGTGCCAGATATATCCGGGCCTGCTTTCGCGCGAGTCCGAACGGCGGGCGAGGTCCGAAGCAACGAGGCAGAGGGAGCGCGCGCGAGCGATTGCGAGCCGGGAAGCAAGCCCCCCTTCGAGGGTGGTGGGTGATGTGCAGCGTAGCGCAGCACACCTACACCTACACCTACGTACCGCGAATAGAGCAGACGCGCTATTAGCCTGTAGGGCAGGGCAAGTACCTCCGGGCTGTCCACCTGATTGATGGCTCTGCCGGCTCTGCCCAGAACGGGCCCTGACAACCCCCCGAGCTCGTAGCGCTCTCCCTCCAGAACAGTAGGGCTTGAAGTATCGTTGGCCAATGCCTACCTACCTAGCGTGTATTCGTACAGTACATCGAGCACACCCGCCCAGCCGCCAATCGGGGCCCCGAATCCCTGTGCACGCCTCATACTGTAGTCAATTTCCAAGCAAGGCCCTGCGTCACTGGCTGTGCTTGGGTGGGCTGGCACCAGCTGGAGGACTTGGTTTTTGCCGACACCACTGACCACTATCGGCCTCCACTGACGTATCTCGGGCCGTCGATCTCCTCGATCCTTGCCCAGCGCCGGAACTCCCACTGTCCGCCGCACAGCCACACGTCGTTAATAATGCGTGTCTGTCTCTTGCGCTTTGCTCCGTGTCCATCGTCCGGCGCCGCACTTGCGCCACACTTCTTGACTTCTTTGCGTTCTACCTATTTCGGTCACATGACGATCCTTCCAATTGTCGTGCCGCGCTGGGCTGGGCGGCCGGTTCTGAGGTCACGAGTCGCTGGATGAGGCTATCACATGAGCCGTTGATCGTATGGTCTCAGGGTCGCTGTCTGCAGAGGTAACCTGCCTACCAAGCCGCGTTAGGTAAGCCTAGGCTCCCTCACGGGCTACCAAGTAGAGCCGTTCATCGACTGATAGTAGCACCCATCTATATTTTTTTTTACTGCTACCTCGTCCTCGGTGATGGTGAGTGAGTCAAATCGCAAAGGCCCGTCTCAATCGCATGACACGGGATGGTGTGACACTATTCTGCTAGTAGCCAGCCTCAATCCCTCCCCCCCAACGATACAATCTACCTGGAAAACACAATTCGGTTGAGAGAAAAGAGAAGGAGGAAAGCGGAAGGGGACGAAAAATTTTCACTTGTTCCGGGGGACAAAGTGACAGACCACGCGCGCAGAAAACCGAACCGGTCGCCCTTCCATCCTCCAACCATCCAGCCAGTCAACCCTCCCTCAGGGAGGAAGGTTTCCCGTCAAAGGCCAGCCCAGCGAGCGCTTGGACGAAGCGACCTGGACAAAGCACACCCTCGCACGGAGCACCACGCACGGAGTACCGCGCGCGGAAAGTGGGCACGAAACGAAGAGGGAGTGTGCGTGACAACGACTTCTTCGGCCTGACCGACCGGATCCGACGAATCCAGCCAATGACAGGTGTGGCTGACGTCTACTCAGCCACCAGCCTGAGGCGCAAACGGGCATCCCACTCTCCAATCGACGTCTCCCTCCGTACTGTGCCGTAGTACGAAATACTGCCAAGGTGTAAAACACGACTTCAGGGTCCAGGCCACGACCCAAACCCGCCCAGCCCGCCCAACCCGTGCGTGCACCCTGCAGATCGATCTCGTTGAACCCCCCCCCGGGAGCCCGGCTCATTGCAGGAACCCGACCTTCAACCTTCTTACGACCATGAGCCCCCGATGCGAGCACGTAGCCTGCCAATAGCCTGGACGTAGCCTGGGCGTAGCCTGGACGCAGGCTAGGGTGCAAGCAAGTAGGCCAACGCTTGATGCTTTGTTATACTCATCCGCGCTGCACAAGGGTGTCTCTCCTTTCTCCGGCCTACTTTAAGTCCATCTATCAACAGGGGTCCTCGCGGTAGTTAATGCAGGGAAAAAATTCTGCATCAAGATCCATCATGGATCCGGCCATGCTTGCATACCAACCAAACTCTTAGGTGCCCTGCCTCGGGGTTCCTTGGTAATCCGCGTTACATCCCAAACTAGGTGACCACATTTGAATGCCGCCAGCTGAGCCGGGCCCGTTCCGGCTCCGGCCTCCAAGGGTTAGCATTATAGTACGGATAGATACTCGTACTTCATACAACAATGTAGTCACCATCCAAAACCCAGTGAAGGAGTCATGGGGGCACGCAGCGGGTCGCCGACGGAGAACATCTCCAAGTGCGGAAGTCGGTCAGCAGCCATATTCTCTACGCTCTGATGGATAAAGATTCACCAGTCAACATTCATCCGTCAGGGAGGGAGTGAGGTTAACAACTACCATCAATAGTTAGATCGGGGATCCATGGAGATGAGATAGAACCGACGATGAAAGCAATTACTGCCCCAAGTGTTGTTTCCCTTTCAGTCTTACTTCGTAAAGACCGCCCGGGGCCAGCCGCGGCTGGTGCGGACCCAGCCCTACGCGGGTGATGTGGCCCGTCCTCTACTAGGACGTTGACCTCAGATCCCGCTTCAAGGAAGGCAAAGCAAAGCAACGTAATGGACGAAAAAGGGCTTGACAGGTTACGTCGCATCCGAAAGTACACCGGATTTTTCATCATCCCCGTGTGCATTCGGAGCCTCCAAGTTCGCCGACAACTACTAAGCATCTGTCATCGCTCCAGCTGGCCGAGTTTCCGACTACGGCCGAGCCCGAGGACATGGAATCACCCGGATCACCACCGAGACCAAGAAGGAAAAAAACCAACAACAGATGCCATGTTACGTTGCGGATGGGGAGGCTTGGCTTACCCAGCTATTGAGAACCATTCAGATGTCCGACTATACTATACAATGTGCAGGGGGGTGCAGATTCTGTGTGTGTGTCTGTATATATGTGTGTGTGTGTCTGTGTTTTGTATAGATGTGGTGGATGTGGCATGCATCCCAACGCACCCATTCGACAACTTTCATTCGGCGCGCCCATCCGCTCGCTAAAGGCTTCTATCCGATGCTTCCATCCGGAGCTTCCATGCATCATCGGCCAACAAGGCTGCATCTCCGCGCACCGGCCGTTCTGTTCCGACGGTTTTGGGTTTTTCTTTCGGGCCTAAGTCCAACATGCCTACATTAGCGAACGGCGGGTGAACGGCGGGTGAACGCTGGTCGAATCGGCTTTGGGTCTCGAGCGCTTGGCGTAGTCCCCAGTCAGAGTCCAGCCAGCGCGCTTCGGCTTGTCCGCGTGGACACACTTGGCACCTTACCGCCGTAGGATCCGCTAGAATAAAGACAGGGCACGTACTCCATGCTGTGTGAGGACGAAGTACATACTGCTGTACTGTGGCCGCCGACCAGTGAAAACGCACGACCCCCACCAGCGTGCCGAGGTATCATCAAGGATTTTTTTCCCAGGGGGGACTTCAGCTAACAGCGACGGGCTCAACGAACCCAGGAAGCACCGAATCTTCACGTTGCCGACGTGGCTGTCTTACTTAGATCCCCGGGGTAGATCATGGTTCGCTGTGAGTTGGCCGACTCACACCCACTTTTTTGTTGGTGTTCGATAAGAAAGGGAAAAAATTCTTCTCTTGCATGACTACCTGATCCGATTCCAAGTTCTCACTCGTTCAGCGCCCAAATAGGGTGTGTGGCGTAGCAGCGCGCACCGCGAATGCCCAGGTTGAGTTTGAAAAAGCGACCACCCCCAGATTCCAAGGGAAGGACTGCTTGCAGATCACTCTCTAAATTTAGTGCAATCCACGTGGGCTGGACCCCCAACGGGTAGGAGACCGTGGGCACTGGACTCTTCGCCACACAAGCCACTCCCCCACCGCATCTAGGTTTTTCGGCCGATAACGAGAGGCAGGCTTGTGGCTTCTCGTCGACCTACACGCAACGTACGTACACGTATTCGTACGAACGACGTATCCTGGCGTTGGGATCTAGTACCTTCCATACGGGCTTTTTTTTTGGCCACAATTTACGAATAACCCAAGGGACTGGTCAGTCAGCTGGTTGGTTAATTTCGCTGTCCTCTGCCAATTGGCTGGCTTCTATTTGTAATAACACTCCATTGGTGTCCCAGGGCGTCGGTTCTCGCCACCCGCGCGCCGCAGCTCTCGGGGGTCAAGTGGTCAATGGGAGAGGCGATGGTCACATGCCTACTGTAGTTCCCGTGTGATCTACCTGGTGGCCATGGCATCTTGTTAGCTTAGCCATCTGGCGTGGAGGATCTTGGTCTGCCTCCGCGTCGCCCCCTTCAGGATGCAATGGCTGTCAAGCTGTCTCCGTCGCCGGTAACGGAGTCGCAACACCCTCTGGGAATGTTCAGGAGCTGACGTCAGCGTGCTACCTGCTTTTCGCATCTCCGCGTCAGTCAGCAGCATGGATAGATGCCTGTCTGAGATTTCCAAATCACCACTGGATTCAAGTGGTGTATAGGGTAGTCCACGAGAAATTTCGGAACACCGGCTTTTGTGAGTCTTGGGGGGGGGATTGGTAATCCATCCTAGCCGAATATAGTGTCCGTCTTTGCGTGCAACTTGGAGCGGTTTGTGGATTCTTCCGGATTAGAACAGGCAGATACGTACTCCTCCGGAATCAGGCGGACATGTTTCGAACATGGCAGGATATATAGCTAACCACCTGGTCTACTTGCACAGACAGTACGACTAGTCAAGATGACGTGTTCTTTGAGGCTCAGAAAGACTCCACGGCATCACCCTCTCCAAGGCTCCCGGATGAACAAGAGCATGGCAGCCTCGATAGCGTGGAACTAGGCAATGCGAATATTGCTTGATATGCTAAGCTACGACTACGAGAGGCACACGCATCCAACTGAAGGAATCGGAGTAGATGGTCCACTAGAGGCAAGGATGCACAGTGTGAACTCGAAGACCGAATGCGACCTGGCAGCACAACACGCGACCGGAGTGAAAGGGTAGCCGGGCAAGGGATCAGATACACGAGCAAACACACGAACACAATATAATCAAAATGGCCGCGAGGGCAGAGTTGATTACCCCAAATGTAAACCGGTTCCCTTATGATACAGAACACCCAAAAAGCAAAGACCTGATTCCGTAGTCGTCATAAACACCCTACATTGCCCCGCGCGTCAACGAGCGCGCACACCCAATATTCGTAAGAGACGCGTAAAACAAGACAAGCTTAACCACCGAAACCGTACAGGGTGCGGCCTTGTCGCTTGAGCGCATAGACAACATCGAGAGACGTGACGGTCTTTCGCTTGGCGTGCTCGGTGTAGGTAACGGCATCACGGATGACACCCTCGAGGAAGGTCTTGAGAACACCACGGGTCTCTTCGTAGATCACTGTAGGGGGGCTATGTTAGATCGAGATCCATCTGCGATTGGGAAATGGTAGGTGTACATACTGGCAGAAATACGCTTGACGCCGCCACGACGAGCGAGACGTCGGATCGCGGGCTTGGTAATACCCTGGATGTTGTCACGAAGAATCTTGCGGTGACGCTTGGCACCACCCTTGCCGAGACCCTTGCCGCCCTTTCCGCCTGGGGGTGTGTTAGTAGGAAGAGCGATAGACTGGGACGACGCGTCAACTGCGGACGCGGGGCGAAGCATGTTCCGAAGACGATGCGACGACCCCGTGTGCAGATGGTGAGAGGGAGTAGATATTACTTACGTCCAGTCATGTTGATAGTGTTTGTGTGTGAGTTTAGTGAGGTGCAGATGCTCGCTTGGAGTGATGGAAAGACTGAGGTTGTGTAGTGGTTGAATGGGATGGATGATGAACGGGATGCAGCTGGAAGAGGTGGGAGCCGGCGAGCTTAAGTACAAGTGGGCCAGATTCCAGATCAGTTGCTCTTTGGGCCCACTTCCACGGTTCCCCCTTGTCTGACGCGATCTGGCAACGCAGGCGCGAATTAAAAAATGCGTAGCCCTGGAATAATAAAAAATATGCCCCCCAGCCCCCCATTGTCTGGCAAGTTTCGGGAGTGATGCACTAATGGCAGCGGGGCGCCACTGACTCCTAAGGGTTAGACGGGGCCAATCAGAAAATAGAACACGGCCAGTTGCAGCTTTAGGCAAAACAAAAATAGTCACGAGGCCGCCACGCAACCAGTTGACAGATGCAGGGTAGGTGGGAAGTCGAAATGGTTGATGGTGATTAAGCAGTTGCACGAGGATGCGGATGACGAAGTAGGAGTTTGTATATTGTGTATTAGAATGGACTGTACGACTATTGTGTTTTCTGCCGTGCTTGGGCTTGTCGGCGTGTTAAGTATCATAGATGGTTTGAGTAATTGCTACTGGATGTTGCATTTAAACCTTAGGTCATATACGGATTGAGACGCACAAAACTAATACCACATACAGTATTGCCACTGTTGGGCTTGGAAGAGTTGTCATTAACGTCCAGGGAATCTGAGACAAAGAGACCCATGTATCTCTTCGATGACTCAATCTCAAGAGGGCTGGCAGGACAATTACTTGGTCACCGCGCAAGGCATACCACCACGTTCCTCAAAGGGAGCGGAATATTCACAGGAGTCAATGGCGCTTCGAGCACCTGAGAGCCAGACACGATCCATATCCTCTCTACCATGCTACGAACCAAGGTATCCGAAAGACGTTTACAGAGTAGTACGTCCTGTATCGTAGACGACAGGATCGTCCACCGATGGAGTTTCTGCGTCTCCCCGTCGGCCCCACCAGCCAAGCTGCGGCGTCAGGCAGCGAGGTACAGGCTATCTCCTCCCTCAAGCATGCAAGGTAGGTACGCGCAAATAGAGTCGCAGACACGTCAAGGTGGATGGGCAAGACCGAGAATCTCCAGCAAGGGAAGGGCGGTGGCGCGGACTTCTCGGGCAAGGTCGCGGCAGTGGACTGTGACCCCAGTAGCGGCGATAGATAGTGGGGCCAAATGGAAAAAAGAAGGGAAAAGGCGGAGGGGAGTTAATTCTGGCCAATCGAAAATCAGCACATATGTGGCGCCTTTTCCTATTTTCCAAGACGCCCAAATCGGGACGTGTTTTGGTGGGTGATTGCGCTCCAAGCACCGACGCACGGGCCAGGCTGCCTCCAGATCAGCCGCCGCGCCTGTAACGTGCTAGCCATAGGTATTAAAGCACTCCCCCCGCCCGCCCTCTCTCTCAACTTTCCCTCCTGCATCGCACACCCACTCTTCCACCTTCACCCCCAACAACCCCACCATCAGTACAATCAATACCATCAACAAAACCATCTCAACCATCATCAACAATGGCTCGCACTAAGCAGACCGCCCGAAAGTCCACTGGTGGCAAGGCCCCTCGCAAGCAGCTCGCTTCCAAGGCTGGTGAGTCTTCTCCCTCATGCCGACTATCGCGCACTTCATCCATCACCCTCCAGACATCAGACTAACACTGGACTATCACAGCCCGCAAGAGCGCCCCCTCTACCGGTGGTGTCAAGAAGCCTCACCGCTACAAGCCTGGTACTGTCGCTCTCCGTGAGATTCGACGATACCAGAAGTCGACCGAGCTCCTCATCCGCAAGCTCCCCTTCCAGCGCCTGGTAAGCACACCCACTTGTCGCGTCGAGTTAGGCATGCAATCTAACACCCACACCAGGTCCGTGAGATTGCCCAGGACTTCAAGAGCGATCTCCGCTTCCAGTCCTCCGCCATCGGTGCTCTCCAGGAGTCCGTCGAGTCCTACCTCGTCTCCCTCTTCGAGGACACCAACCTGTGTGCCATCCACGCCAAGCGTGTCACCATCCAGTCCAAGGACATCCAGCTCGCTCGCCGCCTCCGTGGTGAGCGCAACTAAGCTGATGCCTTAAACCGGGCGGTTCACGAATTTGTTTTTGGCACAAGGGATATCATGGTTCGGGGAATAATCATGGCGTTACGATGAGAAACTTGCTTTACTTTACAGTTGGGATGTATACTACTCGACGGCAGCCGTTTTGGCAATGTCAAATGCAACAGACCACAGGTCTATGATCACTTCATCGAATGTTCCAGATGTTTCCTTTGCCGTAGACAACATCGTGCCTTGACCTGGCATAACCTGCATGAACGCTACCGCGACCCACCGTGACTGACAACCTCAATGCGATGGCTCGTATTGCCACATGTCGTGACCTAAACACGGTGCCTGCCTAACCGACCGTACTTCCATCTCACGTGCGTATCCGAACACCTTAATTGGTTGCGACCGCTCGCTTGGTCGCACTAGCCCGGATGCGGCCGAGTAGAGATGTTCTGACTCTCACTGACTGTGCCTCTTGAAGCCTCTTGAAACCTCTGCGCCACCTGACTCTTGTGCCTGAGCGCCTACTGCTCACCAATCCATCAACAAGACCGCCCTGAAATTGGTGCTTGGATTTGGCGATCGAGACCACACTTTGTTTGGGAGGACCTTGGTGGTTGACTCACACGCCAGGAGAGACGTCTCCGCCGACTGCTGCCTATCTTGCCGACGACGAGGAGACGGACGACCTGGTAGACTCGTTAACCCAGATATGACCACGGAGATGTCTCTAGGTTGACACTGTACGGACTTGGTTTAGCTAAACGACGAGGATCGTGACTATTGCCAGACACCCCCATCTTGCTTGCTCGTATAATAATACATGGACACATTACTGTGCCGAGGCACATACTGGGGCAAGGCCATGCACCGCGCAAGACAAAATCAATTGCGTACATATTACATACAACCCTATCTACGCCAGAGAATCAACATGATACGTTGGAAGCTGTGCCAGAACATCAAAACCACCCGTGCCCACTTTTCCTAACCGGCCCATCACCAGGCGACTGCTGGGCGTCGTCAGGTCATCCCAGTCACCGTCCAACACGGCGTCTTTGAGGAATGCCAACGTAGTCTCGAAGCTCATCTTGGTGAACGGGCTGACGTTGCCCTTGATGCCCATCCGGTTGAACGGCGTGAACCCGCCGTTCCTCGTCATCTGGTCTGCAATCAGATTCAGGTGGCGGTTGTCGACCTTGATGCCGTGAGATCCGAAGACACCCGCAAGCTCTCCCACAATGTTGTTGCGAGCCGCCTCGACACCGTACACCTCCAACACGTTCGCAATGTCGTTGGTCTGGATTCGATTCGGGTTGATGAATTCGCTGTATCTTTGCATCGCCTGCAGGTTCACGCCGCTGGTATGGATGACCCTCACGTCCTTCTCAACGTTGAAGGTGCACGCTCCCACCCCAGAAATTTCTTGAATGACCGTCTTCTTCACAGCCTCTTGCACCAAATTGAGCATCAGAACCTTGGGAATTATCGAGTCGAACTCGAACGTGAAGGTGCACCGGCTTCCTGTCTTGTCGTCGCATTGGAAGTCTGTCACCTCGGCGTACGCGTCCATGACTCGCTCAGCACGAGCCTTGGCTGACCAAGAAGCGTCACCGTCGCCGTCACCGTCGTCGGTATCTTCGTTGGGATGAACAGTCGGAGGAACGCTGTCTCCGAAGCCCTCGTCGTCCGTGTCATCTGCACCCCTTTCCATGTCCCGCTGGATGACATCGTCCTCATCATCGTTGGGCCCGTAAGACACTGCTTCACTGCGATTTGCCCGCTGTTTGGCGTTTGTAGCATCGTCGTCGCCCTCACCATCATCATCGTCATCCAAATTCACTTCCCTTTCTGCGTTCGGTGCAGCCATTTCAACCACACCAGCCTTTACTCCAACCTCAGGTGTCGCCATGGTAGTCTGAGATTGTCGTTTCTTGATTTCCTTCTTGACCAGGGTCAGTAGGCGGCGAAGCAGTTTCTTCTCAATAGCGTCCATACCGTCCGAGATGCTAATGGCATACGTTTTGGTGTACTCGTCAGAAGGGAAGAACTTCATGCGAACTTGGTAGATTTTCGCCATTCCGAACATTTTCCCGCGGCCAACCTTCTCCTCCACGGTTACGTCGTCCAACACAAACCCAAGTGGTAGTACGGATATTGATTTGGCAAAAATCTCCGCATCCTCAGTCGACATTTCGTCGATGGGGTATAGAGACATGGATGGTGTGGAAATCTTGCTACTCGCCGTCATCAAGATTTCTCTTAGACGTGGAATACCCAGTGTGACGTTCTTGGCTGAGTGTCCAGCTAAATGGAAGGTGTTTAGGGTCATCTGAGTCGACGGCTCGCCCACAGACTGTCCTGCAACGATACCAACGGCTTCTCCCGGTTCCACAAGAGATCGGAGATACTTCATTGCGAACAGCATCTCTGCGTTCTTCCGATTGAGGCTCATCCGTGAGAGAGACTGCTTCTTCTTGTCGGTTGTTTTGTCTCGCACCAGCCCATCCTTGTTGTCCTTGAGATAACTGCTCATGGCTTCGTAAAACTTCTCAGATGTGGCAAATGCTGTCGTTGCTGGGTTGAAGAGGTTGGATAGAGGATCCTGTGCCTTGCCGTCATGCGCCTTGACGTGCTTGATGGCCTTCTTCATGTATTTGGTCAGGGTGTCACGGTTGGCACCTAGCCGATCGCCGACGCTGGGGTCGTATCGTAGCTGTGCAGCCTCTGAGGTGACGTTTTCGAGAATAAAGCTGAAGTCGGACAGGTACTTTTGTTTGGTGACGTCCAGACCATCTTCACCGTAGAGGAATTGAATCATCGATCCATCGGCATCACGAACGGTGGTATCGTACGCGACCGTGAGACCTTCCATTCCCTTGATCACACATCTCTGCAAGTAACCTGATCGGGACGTCTTGACAGCAGTGTCAATGAGACCTTCTCGTCCGGCCATGTGATGGAAGTAATATTCTTGAGGTCGAATACCAGTCAAGAACCGGTTCACGATGTACCCGCCGGCTCTCGCGTGCGTTTCAAATGGACGGAAGCACGGTAATGACTTGCCGCTGACCATTGTGGGCACACGTCGTCCCTCCAAAACCTGCTGGCCCAAGTTACACGAAATCAAAGATGCGTTGACTCGGGATCCCTTGGCACCAGAAGTTGTCATGGCCTGCATTTGGTTCTTCGGGAATGGCTTCTCAAGTCCGCCGGGCATACATACCTTTTGCACGGCATCTGTGATGGTTGCAGTCCCTCGATTCATCAACAGATCCAGGCCCTCCTGCTTGTTGTCGTCACGCTGGACCTCCTCGAGACGCTCCAAAAGAAGCAGGTCATTGGGTCCCGAGTTCTTCTCGAGAGACACGTAGCTGGAGGCAACGTCAAGGCCAACCTTGTCCGCTGCCTTAAGTGCTTCCTTGCGCGCCCTCTCTCCCTCAGGAGTCAGTCTCAGGTCATCAATGCCACAAGAGAAGGCGCGATGGTTGAGATATCTTGTGAGCAATCGCCCCAGGCTACTCAGAAGCTTGCCAGCGATGGCTGGTCCGTATATCTCATGTACGGCGTGGACAATACCACCCGAGCTGGGCCCAATCTGCGACTTGTCCAAAATTCCGGTGATGAACTCGCCATCCTGAAACAACACCATTCCCTCCTCCGAGTTTTTGGCCCATTGTTCAGCCTTGATCTGGGTCTCTGCTCGCATGCAAAGACCACCACAGTTTGGAGGCTGCATGTTTTTGAGGATGGTGGTGATTATTTGCTTTCCAGTCCACCTGCGGACGGGGCGGATCACAGCTGGAGGGACAAGCTCAATCCTCTCGCCAATGATATGTCCGCTTTCAGGACGCAGGGCGTTGTACACAAGCTGCTGGTAGTCGGCCTGGCTGAAGAAGGTATCGCGGTTGCAGAGAGCGATAGACACGGAAATGTGATCCTGAATGAGACCTCGAAGTGGCTGCCCTGCGGTGCCAGAGAGGTATTGATGGTCGGTGTCGGCAATTTGCAAAGCTTCCGCACGAGCAACCTCGTTTTGAGGAAAATGCATGTTCATCTCGTCACCATCGAAATCGGCGTTGTAGGTGTTACAGTTTGCGTAGTGCATGCGAATTGTTTTTTCCCCAGGCAGGACCCGAACTCGATGTCCCATGATCGACGGCTTGTGCAGGGTCGGCTGACGATTCATCAAGACAACATCACCGTTGGTAAGGTGACGGCATACCTTCTTATTTCTCATCCGTGCAGCGCTGCTGCTCGTGGGGGCGAGAAGTTGGTTTGCCAATGAAACGCGGTCATCGACCGACTTGTTTCGAAGGTTTACAATCTGACCATTTTCGTTCTCAATCGCGAAGGCACCCGGCCACTTGTCAACGCCGTTGATGACGGCTTGTTGCATGTCTCTGAAGTTGTGACTTGTCACGGGCTCGGGGTATGGCAACTTCTTTGCGAAGACGGGCGGGACACCAATTTCGTTGGTCTCGATGTTAGGACCGGGTGAGATGACACTTCGGGCAGCATAGTTGACTCGCTTTCCCATCATGTTCTTTCGGAAAAGCCCTTCCTTCTTCTCAAGCAATTGTTTGATGCCTTCCTCGTTGCGCTTGGCAGCAGCGCCCTGAACAGGGTTTTTGTTCTTGTCGATGAGCGCGTTGACTGCCTCCTGCAATTCTGTCCAGGCTTGGTGTAGTTGATTCACGTCAGCTCGTTCCTCCTGGAGAGCTGTGTGCAGTTGGGCGATTTTCCCACAACCTCTGAGAATGTTCTTGTAGAGAGAATTTTGCTGCGCTTCAGAAATCTGAGACTCTCCGGTCCTGGCTTCGGGGCGATACCGGTTGGGTGGAACCAAAATCGTCGTCATGAAGAACATCTCGGGCGTGACGTCTGGCGAATTTCGCGTGGGGGGTTTGGCGCTGTAGAGAAGGGAGACAAGATCTTGTTCCTTGACAAAGAGTTCTTTCAGGCGCGCCTGCACTTCCATGGCGCTGATGTATCTTTGTGGGATAGCTAGGGGAACAGTTTCGGCATCTTGCATGTCAACATCTTCAGCTTCGGATTCAACCGGTGATTTCTCGCGAGTTGGCGATCCCACGTCTGCCACGCCTTCGTCGGATGAGTAACCATTGGGCTTTTGCTTTGTTGTGGTTTGATGAACTCTGGCCATGGCATCGCGCTGCTTGAAGTTCTTCTGGGCCATCTTGGCTTTCTCCTTGTCGGAAAGAGATTTCTCGAAAACTTTGACAAATCGATCTTTGCGATATGATGGTGAGATGCCGCCACAGCTGGCGCAAAGCCTTCTCTTAGTGATCTCGGCAAGGAATTCTTTGATAACCTCTCGTCGCATTTCGCTGGCGCCTTCGTGCTTCCCTCTCTTTGTGTCGCCTCGCTTGACTTTGATTCCGCTGAGACACTTGTCGACATACTTGTCCCTGGCTCGGATCACGTTGTCAGTTGAAGAGCTACCCTCTTCCTCTGCCTCGTCTTCGAGCCCAGAGAACTCGCCCTCACCTTCGAGAGCTAGATCATTTTCGCCGATGGATCCCACAACGTGGGCCTGCTGAATCAGACCATGTTGCAGGAGTTTCAGCGTGCAGATATACTTGTGCAGCTCTTTCTGAGGAAGTCGGAAGCCTTTGCAGTAAACGCAGCTGGCTTTGAGGAGACGATATGCTTGATCCATGAAGACGGGGTGATAGACGGGGACCGGGAGCTGGATATGGCCTGTATGGCCGGGGCAGGTAGCCTGATTTAAGTTGCAAGTCGTGCATCTGCACACGGAATCAGTGAGCGCATGCACCCAATCATATCAGAGAGCAAGACTACTTACGGTGAATCTCCTCAAGAGCCAAGCGCAGGGTCATAGAGACCTCCAGGAACAGGGTTTAAGAGGTTGTCGAATGTGCTGTCATTTTCAATCCTCTTGACTGAGATGGCTCGGATCTCTTTGGGGGAGAGGAACTCGAATTCGACGCTCTCCACAGCGGAGGGGATCGGCTGTGCGATATTCATAGTGGCGGTGCTGTTGCTCAGTCGAGTGCGAAGAATTGGCGGCCAGGCGACGTCCCGGATCAACTGGTTGAGTCCATTTCGATGCGCAAGTTAAAGGTAGAAGTGGTGGGGGAGCTTAGAGGTGAACAAATTTTTGGCGGTGCGGCATGGCAGAATTTTAGGCCGATGCTTGAGGCAACGGAGCTAGTAGAAGCGGTATCCACCTTGCTTGATTCATCATTTGATCCAACACCCGCGGAGGCCACTGCGACCTAATATCCCAAGACTCAACGTAACCATCAGCATCGGCGCCTTCGACTCTGTCGCATCATCGAAACTCGGTTACCTAAGGTGTAAAATCGCGGCTGCCGAGTTACCGACACTCGGCAGGACTATCACATTCAGGCAACATCGCGGACGTCTCGCCCTTGCCTAAAATATGGATCGCAAGAGCCAGTCCCCAGGCCTCGGGCCTCGACACGATGCGTCTTCCCGAGTGCAGAAACCCGAGTCTACTGCCGACCGGATGGCCGCCCTCAAGGCTCGCGTCGCGGCAGCTATTGGAGGGAGCAAAGCAAAGGGTGGGTTGAACGTGGGCCTACATCCAGCTTTGGAGGACCTCGGATCATGGAAACCCCCGAGCAATACGAGAGAATCGAAATCAGCGTCATTACGCCCGCGGCAGGATCAGACCCGGAACCAGGATCCCTCCGGCCCTCTGGCCAGTGGCCGAGCCACTGGCGAGAACCCGTACTTCGACCCGAATGCGTCAGCGCAGGGCGCTGGCGGTAAGCCCCGACAATCCCGACAATTGATCTTTAACCAGAAGGGAAAGTACATCCAGCAAGCCAATGCCCTGCGTCGCCAGGCCGCCCTCGAGGCAATGAAGAAGCGCATCGCGGCGCAAACGCGAAAGGCAGGAATCGACGAGGACCTAGATGTGGAGAAGAACTTTGTCGTGGACGCCCCTCCGGACATCGAATGGTGGGACCAAGGGCTTGTGGATGGCGCAAGCTACGACGTGCTGGACGACCGGTCGAAGCTTAAAATCAACACCGAGGATAGCATCATCACCGAATACATACAACATCCCGTGGCGCTCGAACCGCCACAAGACCGCCTTGCCCCGGCACCAAAGGCCATGTTCCTGACATCGAGGGAGCAAGCGAAGCTTCGGCGGCAACGCCGAATGGCGGAACTGAAAGAAATGCAAGCCAAGATCCGGTTGGGACTGGTGCCCGCACCACCACCCAAGGTGAAGAAGGGCAACCTGATGCGAGTTCTAGGTGATGGTATGTAGCCCCTTGGTCTTCTCCTTGTTTGCTGTTGTCGTTATTGTCTGCAAGTCCGCTGGGTACTAATCCTCTTGCAGTTGCTGTCAAGGACCCTACCGCCGTCGAGGCCCGAGTTAATCGCGAAATCGCGGAGCGCCACCAAAAACATGTCGAGTCAAACGAAGACCGTAAATTGACCAAGGATCAGAAGCACGAAAAGCTTGCCACCAACCAACAGAAAGATGCCGACAAGGGCATTCACATTCTGGTGTTCAAGATTGGAAGTCTAGCCAACGGCCAACATAGGTACAAAATCGGAGTCAACGCCGACCAAATGGCGTTGACAGGGACATGCATCATGCACCCCAAGTTCAACCTGGTGATCGTGGAAGGAGGAGAATGGAGCATAAAGAAATACAAAAAGCTCATGCTTAACCGTATCGACTGGACCGAAAACTCGCCTTCCAGAGACCGCGATGGGAAGAAGGGGGAAGTCCATGACTGGCTCGTCGCGGAAAAAGAAAACGGCGAGCTCAAAGATATGTCGATGAACGAATGCAAGTTGGTCTTCGAAGGCGAGCAAAAGGCGCGCGTTTTCCGCAAATGGGGTAGTAAGGTCTGCGAGACTGACTCGGAGGCTCGAGAGGCTCTTTCCCGTACCAAGATGGATAACTTCTGGTCATTAGCGAAAGGCTTTGTCTAAGATTAGAGACTTTGCATAATAATGAATGGAAGCGGGGGATATGCACCAACGCAAAGTTTGGCGGAATGCGATACCGACCGCTAGGAAGACATTGGTGTTGAGTCCTCGCCTTAGCAGGAAGCAACAAAGCACACCAGTGATGCGTCTTAGCCTTACAATATGACACTTACATGCACCCTTTGTTACGTAGAGGAGCAAACACAGAACACAAGTTCTGCCAATAGACCTCACTTACACAAAGCAAGATGTACTCCGTACTAGTCTCTCAATTAACATAGCCTCGTCGAGTCATTGACGTATTCCTCTTTCCTCCTTATCTACTCATGTACTTCACGTTGAGCATATTTTCATGCGAGGTCGCCCGCCAATCGGAACCATATCAAAGCGTTGCTGGCTTTAGTGGATCAATATTCAGTTACGATTCAGCTGTAGCTAGTTTATGAGGTTCGGTACCTACCTGATGCTGGAGTCAACGATTCGTCGCCTGCTTTTCTAATAGAAGCCCAAACACAGGACCTTGAGATGCTATTGTGTTGAAATCGATGCACAATGCTTGATGCAAAAATTGATGTTTTCATGTGAAGCAAAAGCAAGGAGTTAGTCTACTTTCTCAGGCAATTTACCAGAAACTTGAAGAGCTTGGAGTTCTCTGGATTACGAATTTTGCGGTCATCTTTCCTCTTTAAGAAGGCTACGAAAGCCTCTGACTGACACTGTCCTTTTGGCTTCTCCTCGTCACCGGATTCCTACTGAGATGCGCACACCTGGAAGTCGATGAACCACCCGTAATGCTTGCCCTTGTCCTACTGAAGGCCTAAATTCGCCGACCAGTCTGAGCCTGATATTATCCTTATCCCAGACTGCCACACTGGATCTCGTGTAAATACTTGAGTGGGTAGGGTCCGTTTCTGGACCTTGAAACGCACATGGTATTGTCAATAGGTAAGTAGTATGACAAAGAACGGAACGATTCCCTTAAGCCGAGCATAGACTTGTTGCTTATTGCATTGCTGACTTCCGGAAGAATAGCTGACACCCATTGACATTCCGAAGCTAACAAAAGCTAAAGAGAACGGACTCGCCGGTCAGATCGGGGTTTGGGTTCGCCTACCAATAACCGGCGCCCAGAAAGCAAGGACTTTCGCTAAGCAGAGCCCGCTGGTCGAAGACGAGCTCTATTCTTAAGTCGTATGAATCATCCTCGGCGTAGATCGAGAGGCTCGTAAATTCGAGTGGAGCCAATGGCTTGCGTGGGTGAATCGTGAGCCGTTGACCAACTTTCTTAGTACTGACATACTGACGTAGTATGAGGTACTCGAATCGGCATTTTAGATAATGGTTTAGACTGCAGGCCTTAATCATGAGAAGAAACCAAGCATCCGAGCCTTTAGACGGTCAACGGTATGCGAGGGCTTGTTGAGATCGACCGAGCTCGTAAAACAGCGTCCCGTGGCGTTCTTCAACAGGTTTCGTCGGATCCCCGGCGCCGATAATAGTAAACCCTTTGATTCTTCCGGGTGATGCAGAAGGAGTTTTCTGGTATTCCAATATATCGATAGGAATCATCGTAATAGGCAACTTGTTGGAAATGACTCGGCATCATACAAGTGTCTCTTTCAGCGTTGTCTGAGTTCTGTAGTGTCGAGAATCCTGTCCGACGTCCTAGTCAGCTGCCAATTCTGTAACCTCGGCTGTGGAATTGGATTACCATGACGGCACGTGGAAACAAGACCACAAATCAACCCAGCAACGGAGACAGACGTCTGTGGTAGAGGCGCAGGTTGTTAGGACGAGAAAAAAAAAGTTTGTTCTTGATTCTGTGACGCCATGTGCAAGCGAAATCAGGATGAAACTCTCGTTTTGGGAACATGCTGATCTGGGCTCTGTCAGGAGATGTGATCGGAAGACATGACGACCCACGAAAAGACTAAGAAGTATTTCGAGAACCATGGCTGGGTCGTTCTGGTCGGTTCACTGTGCCCATGGCCCCAAAAGTTTCCTCTTGAAGATTTAGTGTTCCGATGTCAAATCTCTTTGAACAACCATCTTCCATGTGTCTGAACAGCCAAGTTAAGTTAGCAGTGGCACTTTTCATTGCTGGGAAACCCTCGGAACTTGCCTTCTAAGGGTATCTTTTCGAGCAAAGAGACGACCACAGTAGTCGCATTTGTGGTTGCGTTCCTTCATGTGGACACTCTGATGATGCCTCTGCAGGTCGGTTTTGCGGACAAATTTCTTGGTGCATCCTTCCACGGGACAGGGGAACGGATACTCGCGCTTCTCGTCGTGGGTTTCTAGGTGGGATTTGTAATTGTAACTTCGACTGAAGAACTTTCCGCACCCTTTGACCTCACACTGAAAGTTGGCCTCCTCCTTTGTTGTGTGTTTCCGTGGTGGACGTCGAGGTCTAGTCGTTTTCAGCATTTGTCTATCCTGCCCCAAATCAGATCCCTGAGTCTGAGGACTGAAGTAGGTCTGGGACGTATCGCTGTCTTGCTTGGGCCATACTGGGACTGAAGTATCACCCAGATCCGGCTGGAGTGTTGGGCCAAACGGGGAGCCTTCGGAGCTGTACGGCGCACTTGTCGCAACGGAAGACTGATAGTGTTGCCTCTCGAAGCCTTGACCATAAGCAGCAGAACCTTCTAGCCGGAACCTTTGCGCAGATGGATCATGAAGATAGCCGTAAGGAGGCCTTGTGGAAATAGAGGGCGTCCTGGCGGGGTTGTCCGTTGATGGTAGTGGCGGGTGTGAGAAAGATGAGTGGCTTGGAGGAGGCGGTAGATAGGGCCCGTGGGTACCAAAAGATGCTGGAATACAGGGCTCGTAAGTCGCAAATGATTCGTAGTCGGCCGGCAAGATATTGGGAACTGTCGAGGACGACGGGGCAGAGGTGGGCGCCGCCACCATATCGTCTGGAGTAACCCATGTGTTGTGACTCATGGCGGCTGATGGAAGAAGAAGAGACTCTGGTTCAGAAAGGCACTGTTGCATGTAACTGGATGGTACGGAGTTGTGGGAGGCAAGTATGCTGAGTGTTCGGGTCAGATGGGACGGAGACGGGTAACAGGCCGCGGGACCTTCTGGGGCGCAAGGCGCCTGGGGTAGGGAAGGCGGCGACTTGAAGGGCCTATGTTGTGGTGGTACTGGGGACGTAGTCAACGAGGGAGGTGTTAGGTCCATGTCGAGGTTGCTGTGTGGCGTGCGGGCTGATCCGGGAAGCCTTGACGAAGCCAAGATTTGTCAGATGTAGCTGAACGCACACCACAGCCCAGTCGAGAGGAGAAAGGCCGCGGGAACTGAAGACCACGATGGCCTTTAGCTATGACGAAGAATCGAGTCTCATCTGGACGGCCTTGGTCTCGAAGCGGCAGCTAGGCGATTAGGTGAGGCAATACAGACAGGACAGGCTGAAAGAGAGCTAGTGGTTGGGGACTCGGGGTCCGGCCAGGGGTGGGGAGAGAAAGATGACCGGAAAACAACAGGAAGGAAGGCTGGTTTGGACCAGATTTCCGAGCAGATTTCCGGACAGATATGATGGGCACGGAACAAGAGACGGTGCCTCGTATAAGGAGAGGCAGACTGCCGTCCGGGACGGGTATAAGAAGGGAAGAATGGGACACGGAGGGGATGGTCAGAGCGGGCAACATTTACAGAAACTCTTGAAGGCGGAGTTTGCCGTTGATGAACCCGTTGTCGATGAATTAAACACATGTGAGGGCGAGGATAGTGCGAAGGATCAGACTCCGCCGACATGGGGGCAGAAGAAACAGGCAGGATGATGGGGAGACAGGTTGGGTTCGCAACGTCCCAAATCAGTAGGGAGGTGTGATGAAGCGGGTGATGGGGCCGGGGCCGAGAGCGAAATGAGGACCGGGTCAGGGGTCTTGTTCGCCAACCGCAAGGCCGGGGCATCGCGGTCTTGACAGATCTTGACGGGCGAGAGAGTGATCCAAGGAGATAACGGGGACAATAAGTCCATTTCCTTTCCGATTCGCCTCGTCTGGCTCAGGGCCGGAGACGTATCCTACGGCAAAATAACTAAGTATACTCTTCGCCGAAATTTCCTTGGCGAGAGTGCCCGGGTGGTGAGGCCCTCGGATAAGTCATAGGCAAGTAGGTACGCAGAAGAGTCGGTATAGAAGGGCAAGCTGGTCAAGAGAGGACAAGGAGAGTTAAGCGGAAGAGAGACGTAGGAGACGTCAAATACTAAGAGGACGAAGATGATGAAGAGACAACTGGGAGAGAGATGCAAAGAGGGAGACAGAGACATACAGAGGCCGACGAGACGATAGAGAGGGCTCTTGACGGATAACTTGGAGAGAGAGTAATTACTACGTAGAACATCAGGGCCCTTCAACCACGGGTTGGGACCACATTGGGTCCGAGGGGTTGGGTCCCCATCATCCATCCCATGGACAAGCCGAAAGGCTTCTCCACACTGAGGAACCAACTTGACCAGAACCGTCCGAGTGTGCTCCCTACGCGCACGACACTTGGCCCCCATGGGCTTGATGGCCCATGCCCCAACGGCCTTGTCCGGAGGGGGGTGGTGTAGCCATAATTGCTGCAAGGGACGGCAGATGGCACGTATGAAGTAGTCTAGCAGTCTAGTAGTCCAGCAAGTTGGTCAACTAGTGAGTGAGCGAGTGATTGAGTGAGTGAGCGACCCCAGCATCCAAAACGGTTCAGCACCAACTAGCCAAAATGGATGGATAATACCGTATTGGCTCGCCAACAGGATGAGCCCGAGTTGAGCCCGAGTTGAGCCTGAGTTGAGCCTGGATCGAGCCTGGATCGAGCCTGGATCGACCTGGCTGGCGCCTTGCAAACGGGCTGCCAAGGGGACCATCAAGGGACCACCAAGGGCCGAGTTGCCTTGCCAGGCTTGCCTAGTGCCTCACTATACGCCTCGGGTAAGGTACTATGTAGGAAAGCCAACAGGCGCATCGATCAACGAGGATCGCATACGAGCTTGTCATCGCGGCGTACCAGGCATGTACGAATAACTCAAGTTAGGCACTATTGTCGGTATTCCCCAAACAGGAGGGGATGGGCTGTCGCCCTCAGGGACCCAGAGTCTAAGAAACGGATCATGTGGCGCGAGTCGGGGCAGGGCCAGGCAACGCCAGTCCCAGACCGGACTGGACCCTGTGCCTGCTTTGACCTGCACAGTACGACGAGAGACGGGCGGACGCCGATGGCAGAACGGAACAGACAGATGCTGCCCGGTCGGAAAGTTTACCAGCGAAGAACAACTGAGGGCCGCTGCTCCGGGTTGGTTGGAGGTCCCTGCTAGCCGGGAACTTTAGGAGCCTGTGATGCAACACAGGCACCGTGCCATTGTGGGAACCAGCACGGATCACCCAGGGGCACCGCGGACAGCCACCCCCCCCCCCCCTCCAGGCCTCCACTCCCCAGCGCGCCCGTTCCATGGGCCGCATTTCCCCCAGTGGTTCTCCGGACGATTTTTAGCCGTTGAAGAAACCCTACCCAGAAAGTGCACGCCCGTCTATTCACAGTGCACAGCGCACAGTGATGCAGTCGCAACCTCCCTCCCGTCGCCTGCGGCTGGTCCCTTCCCGCAGGTGCTCAGCTAACGTACCTCGTAACTTACTTACTTACCTGCCTACCTGGGGTTGCCAATTACTAAGTCGGAACTTTCCTACCCGGGAAACCACCAAGACTAAGGCTTCAGCGCGCTTCATGGAAATTCAGAAAGGTCATACCTAAAGCCAAGCAGACTCTTCAAGGGGTCCGGGCACTCACCACTAACTAGAGAAGGGAATGTCCCTGAAAATGCCTGCGTAGCGTGACCCTAGAGGCTAAGGCCCTGCTCTATGTGCTTCTCTGAACCTTAGTATAAGTGTAAATACTAGTAAGGACCCTTCGAGGTTTGACATATTCCACTGGAGCATTTGCGGATCCAGACTGAAATGGGCACGACGGGCTTTCTCATAACTACTAGTACTCTACAGAGTAGTGGCAGCAGCACACTAGTCCTTGGCCGTGCTTGGATATTCCCGGGCTATTGCTGGTAAAACCCCCCTCCCTGCCTAATCCACTGAGCATCTTTGGTTCGTTCTGGTGGGCCCGTGTGGTGGCTGTCAAGGGCTGTGGGTTGTGGCTCTCTCGGGCCGCCTTGTGGAGATGGGACATGACGGGCATGGATGCCTGCCTGTTTGCGCCTTCCCCATGCCATGCTGCGATATCGCACCCACGCTCGTGTATCCGTCCACATCCACCCGCGTTGACGTCCGGCCTCCACTTCACACTTGTGCCCCCCAGGTCGTAGACGGCGCAGAACCAGCCTGGCGATGACGCTGAATCTAGCGCCTGTGCGACTTGAAACCCCATTGCTGGGAACGGGACAGGCGCCGCCCCCCCGTACGCGCCTTGGCCGCGCCAGAACGACCGCCCAAGCCAACTAGACTATGTATGGCCTGACACCACCAACCCAGACCGGCAGAAGCAGACGGAACCAAGTTGGCGAGGCCATGCGGCGGGGCCTGTTGGGAGAAGTGCAGGAGCTCTCTCCCGATCAAGATGCCCTTATGGCCCTCCCTGCCTGTACCTGCCTCTGTCCCAACCAATTCCCATGCACCTGGCGGCCGAGGAGCCTATGGCTACCTACCTAGCCGCCGGGTTTGCCGCCGGGACGCCTGAATCGCCTTGTGGACAGACAAAAGACCTTGAGAAACCTGACTTCCTCGTCGGGGAGCCGGACCTGCAGCGCTCCAACCGCCTCTTTCGATCCTCTCCGGCCTATTCAGGCCCAGCATCGGGGAACACCCGTTGTGCAGCACTCACGCCGTCGCAAGCACGACCATGTTGACAGCCTTCTTTCGCGCTAGCTGTTCGACTCGGCCGACAACCTCGTGGCTGGCCTTCAAGTTCTACACGGCGCTGTACCTGTCTCCGCGTGCTCGCTCGCTCTCGGCCGTGCCCCATGGGTCGGGCGAGCAGGCCCCGATCTAGCGTCGAACAAGGGATGAACCTACCCCGGTCGCCTTGCAGAAGGGGATTATCTCTCGCTCTTCTTCTCGATAGGCTAGGTTGTATGAGTTCTGCATGGAAATGAACTTGGTCCACCCTCTCATCTCTGCAATGTGTTGCCGCAGGGTAAACTCCCATGTCCGCATGGAACTGGCTCCAACATATCGCACTTTACCAGCCTGACGTGATTATAACGCACGTCGTGTAGGGCTCTCACAATCTCTTCGGGTGGCGTGTCCTGGTCTAGGCGATGGATCTGGAGAACGTCCAATAAACCACATCCTAGTCATCAACATGGATCGATACAGTACAAGCCGGGCGAGCCAAGCGCATGGGCCTCCCTGGGGAGAACACTACAGTACTTTCCATTTGGAATTGACCCTGGTCATCTGCACAGATTTCTGCTTTGGGAATGCCATGGGCCGCAGCCGAAAGGGCAGTATGTGCGGATCCACGGGTAGCAACAGGAGTAGCAGCGCAGCACCTTTACCACCAGGAGACGCACCACTACCAACTGAAGAGACTGCGAACCCTAGACGCTTGCCAGGGTTCGACTGCCCGCCACCACCGTCACCACCATCACCATCACCATCATCCCTATAACTGGGCGGCTATGAATGGTGACGCCAATTGAGCGCACAAAAGAGTTGTGGGTCAACACAGTATTTATCATTCGACTCCGTGTCGAGGCGTCGAAGACAGCCGTCCACAGTATCAAAGATGCGCTTCCAGTTGACAATTGCCCCGTCGTTGTTGGGAGCGACCCGATGGCCTTTACCTTCGATGATGGGAAGTATTCCTTGCCGAGGATGGTAATCTTGTTCCGATATACGCTGTAACTTATTTCTTGAGGGCCTTCCTAACAGTGACCTTAGACGCTCCATTCCAGTAGAAGTCAGCTGTATTCTGGGCCAGGGGTGAGGCAATGTGTTGTGACAAACTTTTGATCCTTATCGTTGATCAATACATACCCGTGTTGATCCAGAGGCCACATGCTTTCTTGCGTTACTCCAGGCCTTCCTCTTCTTTAAGAGTCCAAGTGGACCCCTCCCAATTGGAGCTGGTAGAAAATATGCACCCCATGATGATCTTGGAGATATTGAGACCGCTCTCGCGAGTCTACCATGCCAAGTCAGTCGACGGGCTGTCACGGTAGCTGGAGACGCGGAGCTGCTTGCCTAGTGTATTCTATCGCGACCGGTCGAGCCAGCGTCACACGACTTAAACTACGTGCTTGGAGCGGGGGGTTCTTGGAGCTGGGGTTGGTTCTGATAACTTGGGGAAAGAGAAATAAATACTCTGACTGACTGAAGAGTAGTAACCGCGGACTCCTTGCGGGCCTTGAATCAGCTGGGCCCCCTCCAACTCAACCTATCCCACACCTTGGGAAATAACTCCCGCACTCTCGACGCTGAAGACCCAGCATAGGTTGTTTTTACGGAATCTCGGAATTGCGAAAAATAAAAACGTCGTGTTAGTCGGGATGCGGGACCGCAAACTGGAACGACCGGAGATATGCCTCCGCTGGCTGGAGTCGATGCTTCAGGAGGAGTGGGGTTGATAAACCATGAAGTTGAGAAATAGCTCTCCCGTAGAACTTTGCCTGTCTTTCAGTAAGCGCACGTGTGCCTGAATACGGAGTCTATCCGATTGCTCAGGGCAACAGGCACGATCCCTCAAGGGTGAAAATGGACGTTTGGGCACTTCTTTCAAGTTCGCAATACGTACCAATTTGACCACTGTAAGATAATTCATAGCGCTGAAGCTTTAGGCCAAGGTTCGTACTGGAGTAATTCAAACAACACGGGGCTCGGCAAGCAAGTAAGATGATTTGTCTTAGATTTGAAGCTGGTGTTTGGGTGCCTGATTCGGCACAAACAAAATAAACATGTGAAGGTTGGATTCATGCAAATCATGCGGCTTTAAGAAGTATTGTGCTCGCTGATTCAGGTACCTCCTCATGCATTATCCGTGTAGAAATACGTTCAAAGTTGAAATGGGGATACTTATCGGTACGTGCCATGGACCCACTATTTTAAGGCAGCATGATATCGTTTAGTAAACTCCCACGTCATCAACCTGAATGAACTAAGGTCGGTGAACCCAACATCGAGTCGTCTGTTGCTTGTTCCACGACTTTTTCTTGCCCAACAGTGTGAATGACGAGCAACAAATCCCCACGCCGCCTTGCCTCTATGGCCCAGACGAGAGCCACGCCGCCTGCACCAGCTGCCCGAGGCCCGATCACACTGGCGAACTTCACCTAGCGACGACATTTCCGGACACCACGATGGCCGACGACTACGAGAACCACCGTCATACATACGGGGCCAAGTGCCGCCTAGCCCCCGTCGCCCGCATCGAACGAGAAGATAATATACCACCCATAGAAGCCCAGTTCTTCTATTCATCCGTCCTCCCCATCGACGACCCGTTGTCAACTAGCTTCGCCGCCGGTCCGTCCGAGTCGAGGTCCGGCAAGGGTCAGCTGCGACCGTATTCCCGAGGCGACAATACTGCTCTCGAGAAGGCATGGCTGGGTCTCATTTCCGATAACGATCGTCGGGCTCATGAAAATGTGAGGCGGGGCCGCGCCTTGGACACCGAGTCATCCCAAATCATCGCGGACAAGTTGGCATCTCTCGTCCAAGACATAGCGTCCACGCACTGGAACAGGCATCGTAGCAAGCATCAGCCCCAAGACTTGTCGTTGCCCTCGTATGGTGCTTTGCCGACGACCAACGTACCTGCTTGTTGCTCTGAACTGGTTGTCGATGTCTTTCATGAGCTGGAGAGGACCTTCTGTGCCCTTGTCAGGAAGCGAACTCCTTCCCTGGACATTGATAAAGTAATGCAACAGGTTGTCCTGGTTCTGGACCGTCTACGAAGGGAAGCAGAGAAACTTGCCGAAAGCCGCCCCTCTACTGCAGATGTCGCCACCAGCCGCCCTGGAACTGCATCCAACACCAACACCATCTCGCATCCGATATCTCGAATTCCGAAGATAAAGACTGAATCTCGAAGTGCGATGAGCAGAAACCAAGACAAGCAACCATTCGGCGGTGGGTTTGAGACAAAAAGTCGCCGTATCTCGATTTCCCAGTCTAAAACCCAGTCACCTCGATCGCAGACTCCATCGAACAGCCCGGCACTCACTCGACCGCCTGTTCTGGACGATGGCATATCTGGTCAGCCTTTTGTTCGAGTTGACAGTCCCAATCCATACCCGGAAGCTACCTCAACCTCCATGGCTCGAGTAGATGGCCATTTGCCGGATGCACCTCCCCACGAGGATGAGAACGACGTGGTATCTGCAAGGGACAACGAGCTAGAAGCCACAGAGAGGACGGACATGACGAATGCTGGCAACCATCGACCAGATGATGTTGAAGTCGCCGTTGGGATTTCGAGACTACACATGGTATCGCTCCCCGCGCTCCAGATGAAGCCCATTTACTGGTCACCAGTGAATGACGTTGCGGTGGTAATGAGAGCCACATGGTTTTATAGGTGAGCTCTTGCTTGGATCCAGGCCAAAGGTCTGCGTCTAGTATACTGACATATACAAGGGACACGATGCTTCCAATCCCCGCCGCTGTTTCAAACCAACTCGAAGCTGGTTTTCACGAGCTCAAACCATGGACGGAGACATGGGGCGACGAAATACGTTGTGCTATCGACGTGGGACCTCTTGGTGAGGAAAAGGTCTCCCATCCGCTGTGGAGTCCTGAACCCAACTTCTCCTCCAAAGAAGATGGTGGGGTGACGGAGACCGCCATATCGTCTGATCCATTCTGCGCAGCCCGCTGCTTCAGAGGAGAGGCTGCTGTTGAGGGAACCCTCGAACCGATCCCCGTGGACAAGAGAGGCTCGACTGAGGCACCAAGCCCGCCATTTGCGAACTATCATGTGATCTACAAGAATCAGACCGAGGCCTTTCTTCTGAAACCAAGCCTTAAGCCGTCGGCCTACTATGGCAGAAGACCTGTCTGGAAGATCACGAAAGGTCTGACAGTCGGAGTCCCTGTTGTTAGAGGCTTCGACCGCAATGCTTGGGAACGCGTCCACCATAAGAAGCGGGTACCTAACACACCGGGCGTGTCAGCCGCAGACGAGTCCCACGAGAGTACGGGACAAGACGTCTGCTCAGCCTGTAAGGCTGAAAAGGAACGAGGGCAGGTCACTGATCTTGTACTTGTGGCACATGGAATCGGGCAAAAGTTTGCGGAGCGGGTGGAGAGCTTTCATTTTACGCACGCTATAAACGGGTTTCGGCGGGCGGTGAACATGGAGCTCAAGACGCCAATTGTCCAGGAGGTGCTCCGCGAGGACCAGAACGGTCTAATGATTTTGCCCCTGAACTGGAGAATGGGCTTGTCCCTCGAGGACGGAGGTCCGATGAGGGAAGAGGACAAGACGTCATACACGCCCGATGGCTTCGGACTGAAAGACATCGAGCCCGATACCATCCCCGCCGTCCGCAGCATGATTTCAGACGTCATGTTTGACATTCCGTTCTACTTGTCTCATCACAAGGGAAAGATGATCAATGCCCTGGTGTCCGAGGCAAATAGAGTCTATCGGTTGTGGTGCCGAAACAACCATGGCTTTGCAGAACATGGGCGTGTTCACATCATCGGGCACTCTCTGGGAAGCGCAATGGCCCTTGAGATTCTGTCGCACCAGCCGACAATGGTGCCAAAAATCGACTTATCTCGCACGGAGCCGGAAACGCGGTCTTTCGAGTTCGACACTACGAACCTGTTTCTGGTAGGGAGCCCAGCGGGTTTCTTCCTCCTCTTGGAGAGGGGCACCTTGATGCCTAGGTATGGACGGATGAAGCCTGGAGCCGACTCGAGCGACACCGTTGCACACGGCGTCGTTGGAGAGGCCGGCGCCTTTGGATGCTTGGCTGTTGAGAACATCTACAACATCCTCGCCAAGGAAGACCCCATCGCCTACCTCCTCAACGGAGCCGTGGACCCTATCTACGCCTCGAGCCTCAAGCCAGCCTACGTCCCCAGCATCGCCGGCTCGCTCTGGAAGTCGGTCGGCAACGCGATGCGCAACGTGGTGCCCGGTATGGCGCCGGCGCCGAACCGGCTCGCCCCGGAGCCCGAGCGGCCCACGGCGATCCGCCTGCCCTCGCAGCTCGAGCTCGAGGTCCACGACTTCACCCGTGAGGAGATTGCCGAGCAAAAGGCCTTTTTACTCAATGACAATGGCCAGATCGACTGGTATCTGCGCTCCGGTGGCGGACCGCTGGAGATCCAGTACCTCAACATGCTGAGCGCGCACACGAGCTACTGGACCAACGTCGACTTCATCCGCATGCTGTGCGTTGAAATTGGGAGACGGCCAGGTCGGGCGCACACATTGCCGGCTATGAGGGCCGTCAAGGCTACGAAGAGACTGTTGGTCAACTAGCGTGATTGATATGCTGTATTACTACTGTCGCTGCGAACTGAAGACTGATGTTTCCCTTATCTATACTTGTTACCTTTTTTGGAACGGCGAGATGGAGCGGTTGGAATTTTTGGAGTTACACAGATGGGCCTTTATTATCCTAGAATACCCGAAAGAGAGAAGCGCGGCACACACAACTTAGATGGTACTTACAGCATGCCTCTAGATACGCTAACAGTTCTGTTACACTATTTCGTCATTTTCCCTGTTCAAATGGCAATTTTCGTTGGGAACGTTCCTCCGAATGCAAAGCTTCAGAAACCTTCTTCCATCTCCATCATATCTCGATCTAGCTCTTCGTCATCGTCATCGTAGTTGTTCTGTAATGTCACCTTTGGTTTCTGCGCCGCCTCCTCGAGCTCTTTGATCCTCTCATTGTCCATCTTTTCCTTGTGCTCCATGAGATCTTTATAGCCCCACGTGCTGATCCCGTCCTGATCCTTAGCCCGGAAGGGCTGCGCCATTGTCCTCAGGAATCTTCTCGCACTGCTGACAGCCATGTCGGTACTCAGGTTCACTTCGGCCTCCAGGAGGCCTTGATTGATCCACTTGGGCAGCTGTGTCCGTTTCTTTTGGAATCGACGATCGGCGAGAACCATGATGCCGTAATCGTCCTTGCCGCGCAGAACTCGACCAAGGCATTGCGCAGCATGACGCATGGCGTCGAAGGAGAGAAAGTCGTTTTCCTTGATGCGGTATGTTTCCCGAAGGAATTCAAGTCTGGCCTTGAGGATACGCGATTCAGTGTACTGGAAGGGCACTCCAATGCAAAGCACGGTCCGACCATACTGGTGGTCAAAATCGATTCCCTCAGAAACCTTTCCTCGCGCGACGCAAAGAAGTACAGCGCCTCGTCCATTGCAGCATGCTGTGCGATACGTCTCCAGCGCCAGAGAGGTTTCCTGAGCGTCAGGGGTCTCGACTAGAATGAGCTTGTACTTCCACACCTCGTCAAGGATACCCATTCCCTGCCACATGCTGATGATGGATTCCATGTAGAGGTATGAGGGGAAGAAGACGACCATGCCGTCAGGTGTGATCTTGGCAAACTCTGTCAACAGATTGCCATAGTTTCGGACAACGCTGGGCTCATTTCGGACTTGGAAGCTCGTCGAAACTGATGCTTGATCACTTCCTCTTGTGACGATCATGGGTAAGAATGACCGCCGAGCAAGTGTCATGGCATAAGACTCTTGTATGACGGTGGGGAAGTCGAGCATTTTGGGGTATATGTCGAGGGGTGACATGGTTCCTGATGTGATGATGACGGAATAGAATCTCTCGAATACTGGTCGGATTGCAATTGCAGCATCGAGGCAAGTGAAATGCAAAACGGGGTTGGGAACTTCGGCAGTATCGGACTCATATGGCTCTAAGATCAGAAGGAACCCTTTTTCGTAAGTTGCTACAAGTGTGGCAAAGGTTGCAACTTCTTGTAGGGGTTGATAGTCCTCGATGTTGGTGAGCTCGAGGGTTCTCACCAACGACGTTAGTCTTTCCGCACAGAACCTCAAGGGTTTTTTCTCGATGAAAGTGTGTTCCCTTAGGTGAGATAGGAACGACGGCGGCGTTTCCGAAATGACTTGGCGGACCTTCATCCGGGTCTGAGATTGGTGTTAGAGATGGTCGCTTTCACGTAATACTCTCTAGTAAATACCTTGAGATACTCTATAAATCGTTTCAGGAAGGCGACAAAGTGCTCTGCTCTTCTGATGTTGCCCGGCACAGCCTCCTTAAGGAGGTCCTCAGGGAGAGCTTGAAATTGTCAGTTATGCTGGGAAGCACACAAACGGCCAGAGGCCAAAGCAGGACGTACCAGGGTTTGACATGAAAGCATCCTCCTGCCGGGCTTCATCCGCGTCACGGAGACCCTGAACGAGCTTCTGATATTCATTCTGTAGTTGCTCCTGATCAGTCTCACGCATCTGAGCAATCCTGCTTTCAAGATTTTGGGCGCCGCGGGTTGCCTTGCGCAGTGAGTCTTCGGTGATGTCCGTGCTGAGAGATTCGATGCACACATTGTCGATGTTGTGCGCTTCGTCAAAGACTACGACACAATCCTTGGAGAAGTCCCGAGACACACGTTCAGCAATTTTGGGGTCGAGTAGGTAGTGGTAGGAGAAAATGACGACATTGCAGTATTCCATCTGCGAACACCTGTCAGCATCACTATTGCATCGAGGCTGCAGTGTGTTATGACACTCACCATGCGCCGGGCAGTGAAGTATGGACACTGTTTATGTTCTTCGCCATATCGAAGAATGTCGTCGAAGGACCAGACACCATTGGGTATCAGATTGTGGGCTTCAAGAAGGTCGAGATTCTGTGTCAAGGGCTTAGTTTGAGTCGCAAGTACGAGGTGGTGGCTCTATTGCACATACGTCGTGGTATACACAAACATCCACACTCTCACCCCGATCTTTCTTCTCCTTGACGAAGCCAGCGGTAAGACTTCTGCATCGAGCATCGACAACTGAGCCACTCTTCTCCCGTTTGACTGAAGGGTGAAGACAGAGGTTCTTTCGGCTAGTCAAGCCAAGACCACGAAACTCTTCCTCATAGCCGAGCTGCTCAGCTCGGTACTTCATGAGAGACTGAAGCTCGACCAATGCCTTTTCGATCTCTGACATGGTACCTAGAAGCAGGTGAGATGAGCAAAGGGCAAGTGAAGACGTAGGGATGAAAACGCACGAGAGCAGTAGATGAGCTTGCGCTTCTCTGGCATGTATTGCTGATAAGCGACGATGAGAGAAAGCAAGGATACAGTCTTGCCAGTGCCCGAAGGCATCTCCAGAACGCAGTGACCCCCAGCATCTAGAGTTTCTGGACGGCAAACGAGAAGTGTTAGTCTACTGAAAATGTTGGCGGCGGAACGAAAAGGAAAAGGAGTGAAGTACTTTTGAGATCGCACATGTAGCTACGTGACATAGTGGGTGATTAGTCTTGAACATGGGCATGGTCTGCGTGGATCAGAGCTTGAGTGAACTTACGCATATTGCTCTGGTTAAAAACCACGGTTAGCCTTGATCCACAGGAAGAAGTGGGAGATGTTTCGTGGACATACCTGGGTATATCTTGGGGTAGGGGAAGAGCACCGGCAGATCGCTAGAATGAGAGTAAGCACGAGGCTGGCAAAGTTGAAAGGCAACCCGGGAGGCCATACTCAATATTGAACTTCATGATGGCTTAAGCGAGGGACACCGGGGCATGCCCTCGGTGATTTCCAGGTGAAGCCGAGGTGACCGGTTCTAATTGCGGGTGGACGACGTGATGCGTGACGGCAGGCTCTTAGGCAGAACCTACTGTCGCGAAATCACGTGCCTGCAAGCGCTGAGGCTACACTCGATAAGTCAGCAGTTTATTCCGTGGTAGCGTGGGTAAGGTTCGGAGCACCTGGAGGCCTGTGCTGTGTTTGCAGTGGAGGCTTGTGTTTGCCAGACGAGGCTCCCAAAAGCATTACTGGGACACGGAAGACGTAGCACGTAATTATTGACTGTACTGTGCGAGTGATTTGACATCCATTCCCGATGGAGGGCCAGATCTGGGAAGAGGTATGCGGGCGAGCAATCAAGCAATCAAGGTCCCTAGATCCGAGGCGGGCAGGCTGGGTGGGGGGTTACAACACCCTTGGTATCGGGGAGTGCGTTGTGGGCCAGTTAGATGCAAGCTGATATCAAGAGGACGGGCTACTAGTGCCGACATGCGAAGGTCGACAGTGCCGAGCAGAGGTGCGAGTAATTGCGAAGAGCCAAATCTGAATTATCGTCGAGGCAGCAAAATATATCACTGAGTATAGTTGGGGTGCCATTAGGGCTAGAGATGGGGTTTCGTGTGCAAAATAAACTGGCACCATTATCAGACTGATGCTGGCTTATTTATGATTGGACCAGACGGTTTCATGGCTGTAGTGTGGCGAGATGCTTTGGAGTACAGTAGACAAGATGTCGTGCGGCAGAGACAACAACAACCCCGCATATCCTTCTCAGGGTTGTCACATCCCGCATGGCGTATGGCGACTACTGAGACGAAGTGAGCATGAACATCAGTCCTTTGGAATGAGCGACAGGTGGAAGCGGCAAATTGATAGATGCACTGAAGAGGGATAGAGCCCGGTCAAGAAGAACTGATCGCTTAGATAGGATTCCTTGTTTCTCACTTAATGTCGCCTAGCGGAGCTTTTTCTCTTGAGAGCGAAGAGGGTAAGGTATTTATTTATTTTGATTAGCAATTGACTGGCTCTTCAAACAACAAAACTGCACTAGCAACTCGCAACTTCCAACCTGCAACGAGCTTGTACGCGTGTGAGGCTGTGGAGTGGATGTTTTCGTCACTGGGGAGGGAGCAAAGCTCCAAAGCCGTAGCGGAGGCGCTAATGCACCAGGCTCGACTGACTTCCATTAGCCTCAGGCCGTTGGCGTTGCGCTTGTACCACCACCTCACCTCACACCTGGGCTCAGATCCTTGATGCATGGCCTCACCTCAATTTCTGACATCCACGACCGGGCCAGCCGAGTTCGTCGCGGGGTTTCCCCTTTCCCTGTGCACGAGGCTGTCAATTGCACGGAAGATGGAGCGGGCAAATGGGATCTCAGCGGACTTGGAGTCACATGCATTCCTCATCCTCGCTTCAGAGCTTGAACGCTGCTGCAGATGTGCGACCCGGCACAGTGCATACAGTGCCACAGTAGCCCGCGTAACACAGTATCATCCAGACATGGCGTGGGCGGCTGGAAGCTCCTCGCCCCCTCCATGCCCCTCCCTCAGCCAACGACAGGCTATGGCCAGCGCCCATTCCCCGCTTTCCATCCACACTGGGCTACCTCTGGACCACTCCAATTGGCCCGTGCCCTTGGCCCTCAGCCACCTTGGGCCATGGTCACTGGTCAGTCACTATCACCGCATTGCATGCGACACGCTCACTTCACGCAGTCACCGTGATCCATGGCTGGTGATGATCAATGGTTGCTGATACACGATATGCGAAGTAGGTCCCATGTATCGATGTACGAAGTACGAAGTGCGGACTACTGCACGTCGTACGGTGCCAATGTTCTCGCACGCTCCCTTACACGACACACCAACGCCTGCCGGGACAGGGACTGAGACACACGCCTTATCAGCAATTCGCCATCTTCCGCCCGCCATTGCACATTACGCCCAACAACAATGTCCACCACCACCTCCTCAACGCCGCCAACCACTATTACTCTTACCACCCCGACTTGCGTCCGTGATCCGTTCTCTCCCTCCTCCCCTCCCCTCCTCCCTCTCTTCTCGTTCCTTATACTTTGTCGTCTTTTGCTCACCGTCCTCGTGACGCCTTTATTCTCCCGTGTCCACTATCACCGCCAACGTCTCGTCGCCGTCCGATCCCCGCAAATCAGCTCTCCATCAATTATCCTTGTTCAGAGCGTGACAACACCAAGCTGCCGCAACTCGCTTCGGATCTCTCTCTGTTTGTTCGTCACCCCAATATCCGAATCTGTCTGCTGCTTTCCAGTTTGGGACCACCTCCTGCTCATCTCCTTTCATCGTGTTGTCTCCGTTGCTGCTCTTTGGCGCCACAGCTCTTGTACCTTTGCCCCCGTATTACCCCATCACCTCTACTTCATCTTGCAAATCGTCTTACCAGTCAGGGACCATATCTTTGAAGCCTCACATGCGGCCTATGCTATCATCACTTTGATCGACCGAACACAAAGTAATAGAGTCTGGTCCCGCACGACTTCATGCCAACCCCCACCCCCTCTTCCTCCTCTTGTCTCCCTCTCCATTCCACCTCGAACTTGCCTTGCTACTTCGTCGTGCTGGCCTGCCTGCCTTCGTGCCTGTTTCTGGACCCGGAATCAGGCATGTGCGACAAAAGCCAGCTTGCAGCAGGGAAGAAGCTGTGTGCGTCTCGTTCCGTCTTGCCAGACCTTTGCTTTGTAGTTCAGTGTTCTGACTATCTCATCCAGCGCCCTACGACTGAATTCGAACATCCACAACCCATTTAGCAAAGCCTCGCTGTTGTTTGACTATCTCTTCCTGAACCGCGACCTGTCGTATATCATTACGTCCCTTCCCCTCACTCGCGCTCTCTTCGAAATCGGTACAAACATCGTTGAACCCGACCTCGCCCAAGTCGTTCGCCGCTCCCGCGAACATGGCTACTATTGCACTCCCTAGACCGATCCCGCCGCATCGTCCGTCGTCGACCATCACACCGCCCCTTTCCCTCGAATCTATCAGCTCTTCCTCTCCTGCGCAATGCTCTGTCCCGGTTCCGAATAAGCATATTCCCGTCTGTCCCACTGGACCCGCTCGTGCAGATGAGCCCAACACCCCACCGCCATCTCCCCCCTCGCCCCGAACCATCGACCGCTCACAGCAAAGATCTATTCTTTACCCACCGGATGGATTCAACCGCCTTGACAACGGCTCGCTCTCCATATTTGAGCTTGACGCAAGCCAGGTCGCCGAGGCCATTGATTTTGCTTCTCGCCAGCCGTTGCCAGATCCGTCTCTGGTGTTCCCCTGGTTGCATGGCCTGCACCCCCAAAACCATGTCCAACAGGCTTTCTTTGCTGCTCGAAAACGTACCCTCAGGAAGACTCCGTCCTGCCTCCGCGCCATAACCATCGTCAAGGCTGATGGTGTTCTTGCTTGCTCCCGTCTCAAGGGCGCCGTTGCACCAGAAGATGTCATGCAAACTGGGCAAGGTCCTGACTTTGTCGAGGCTGATCCGCGTGAGGGCTTCTCCGTCCGCAACTTCCAGATCCAAACTGCCAAAGTGGCCCGGACCTCAGATATCATAGTATACGGACAGGACTCGGTTCAGACTCGCAACTTGGCTTGGGACATAGCCACTGGTCAGCAGCGATGGTACGAGAAGCAAATTGCGCAGGGTGCGTGCCCACTAGAGCACAACACTTTTATCTGCACAAGCCCGTTCAGTGATTTTGAAGAAAACCACCCGGAAATCGTGGCAATCGACTCATCTGGGTGCCTGACGGGACATGTCTTGGACTTTTTCCATCAGGAACGACGAGAGATGTGGAACATGACGGAAGCCTCTGAAATATCCTACAACGTCTTCATGGGTCCAACACCCGAGCCAGGCAGTCCGGAGGAGTTGCAATTCGACATCTTGATTGAGTGCAGTGATTTGGGCCGACTCAATCCCCTGGCCTTGCAAGTCATCGCAGAGAGCCCAGACGAAACGGGAAAACAGCATATGCTGGACTTCCCCTCTTCGGGCAGTATTCTTCCTCCCACGTGGTCCCATTCAGAGACCGATGGTATTCTTGAAACCTGCAAATGGATTTATCACCTTGCCCATGGCTCCTATCCCGAGTCAGATGACGAGGTGAGACACCACGATGTGGAAGGGGACTCACCTATGCCACCCGAGTTGCAAATTTCCTTCGATGTTCGTCCTCGGAAGATTTTGCTTCACTGCGCGGATGGCTACACCGAGTCGACAATGCTAGGCATTGCCTATTTCAGCTATAGCACCGGGCGAGCTGTGCCAGAAGCTTGGCTTCATCTTCACACCATCAAGAAGCGAAACTTCTTCGCCTATCCGACTGATGTGGCTCTGCTGTCCGCAATCACCCCGCGACTGCTTCGGGAATCACCTGTCTGCGCTGGCATGAGTTTGACTGAAATCACAACTCTCTCCAAAGATGAACCAAGCTGGTTCGCTGGCTTGGATGGCTCGTTTCCCAGCAGGGTCCTCGATTACATGTATCTGGGCAATCTCGGCCATGCAAACAACCCAGATCTCTTGAGGGCGCTGGGCATTGGGCAAATCCTCAGCGTTGGCGAGACAGCCATGTGGCGAGATGGCGATATGGAAGAATGGGGAGCCGAGAACGTGTGTGTGGTCCAAGGAGTCCAAGACAATGGTATCGACCCCTTGACAGACGAATTCTCACGATGTCTCGACTTTATTGGTGAGTTGATACAAACTGTGTTCGCATTCTCCGTGTTTTTATTTTTATTTTATTTTTTTATTTTACTTACTGACTGATTCCTCGTTGATGTAGCTCGAGGAAAACGAAACGGCACTGCTACGTTAGTTCATTGTCGAGTTGGTGTCTCTCGAAGTGCCACAATTTGCATTGCTGAAGTCATGCGGGCCATGAACATGTCGTTTCCCCGCGCATACTGCTTTGTCAGGGCTCGCCGATTGAATGTCATCATTCAACCGCACCTGCGGTTTGCCTACGAGTTGTTGAGGTGGGAGGAGACACTCCAACAGAAAGGTGATGAAGACGCCCCAGTCAAGAGAGAACTTGAATGGGGAGAGATAACACGAGCGATTGCACTCATGAACAGTCCATACTCCAGGTAGTTTCTGGATTCCAGACACTTTCATAGTAGGGACTGGTAGAAAGGTAATTTCGCAAGAAATAGTATCCTTATGTTGCCTAGTTCTGTGGACGTCAGGCACAGATCAGGGATATGGTCTGCAGCGGGCCCGATATGCATTATTTGGAATTTGATGTTTTGGAGAAGCATCGCCCAAAGCACCAGGAGTGCCGGGGATATCTTCCTCAATTCTTCGGCGGATTCAGAAGTAGTCAGGAAACTCATGCCTTGTCTGAAGAACAGATTGGTCGATTATCAAGGATTGGGGACAGTACGGGCGTTTTGCTTTGGTCTTAGCTATTACGCTTCAAGGGGGACTCGAACTAGCCTCTTTTATGGGGTTTGAAATGGGCTTGTACCCGGCGTTTGTTGGCAGAGGTGGTTGATCAGACGTGGCGTCGCATGTTTGGGATGTCGAAGCTGCGCTCAGGATATGATGATGAGTTACGATAACATGAAAAGCCTGGCACGCTTCGCCGGATATTCAATTACTCAGATGTTCCCATCTGTTCAGCGGCCGTATGGCGAATGCAGTTACCAAGTGACTGATCACTATGCGCGAGGGAACACTCCAAGCCCTAGGAACCGCATGCCTGTGTGCCTATTCGTAAGATCACCATTGCTAAAGGGTTTGGTTTGGAATGAGTAGCTGGATGAGATAATCTAGGGAGCAGTCCAAGAGACAAAAGGGTATTTAAGATGACTGACTATCCTCAATAAGCCGAAAAAAGAAATGACAAAAAGTGCCATAGAACGCAGGACGCCATGTGTGATGCACCACTGTCCTTCTCAACCAGGAATATTTAAAATGTGACAAGTATCCTCGGGCTGGGGCCGTGAAGACCTAGCTCCCGTAGGTTGAGACATCACTCTTATCATCTCCCTCGAGGACACTGCAGATGATGGTTAGAGTACGCTTTCGAGTGAAGCCTGAGAAATATGGCGTGAACTTACGAAAACTGCTTGATCAAGTAACCCTCTCCGCCATGTTCCATGTCAATGTTGTAGACATAGAAGCCGCCATCGCTAGTAACGACCATGACTTGTGGGCTGCTACTGCTCATTGCTACGACGCTGCGCAGTGAGCCGCCTGACAATTCGCCCGTAGCCCGCGAAGGGCCCGACGTCACTGTCGACTTGGGTATCTTGATATAAGCAAAGTCTCTTGTTGGCTCCCACATCTCGGTGACAGACTGGGGTAAATATGAGCCAACAACCCCAGCAACCCCGCGACCCATGATCTGAGAGGAGCGTCGCAGCATGCTACTGAACGAGCCGCTCTGCCTACGATGGCTTGGGTTGCCGTTTCCTGTACCGTCAGCGATACCGGCTTTGTCGGCTGTGTCACTCTTAGGAGAATCCGCTGCACTGTTCCCCGGCGACTCGGGGTCTTCGTGGCTTCGAGCTCGCGACCATCGGTCCTGTCGTGGAGCGACGGGTGATTCAATAGGCGCGCCAGCGGGTGTATTATTCCCTGGGGGAACCCCAAGGCGGAAAATGTGGACTGTGTCGGACGTGGATGAGACGCAAAGCAGGGTAGAGCTGAGATTGAAGGACATGCTGTAGATGGTGGATGGGTATGTTCCGCGCCTGAACTGGTAGAGTTTCTGGCCCCTTGGCACGGAGAAGACTCGGATGATGGTTCCCGTTTCACTCGCTGTAGCTAGAAGGGTGCCCTCGTTGTTGAGACATATGCAACATAAAGGTGATCGATGAGCCTCGATGACGTTGACGGCCTTCAAAGTTAGGGTGTCGAAAACAAGCACTTCGCCGGAGGTCGGGGGAACAAAAGTCGACTGGGGAGGCGCGTGAGCAGGCCGCCTGGAATCTGCATCCTCTCGTGGTTTTGGAAGCGGGTATGCGATGAAACAATTCTCAGATGAGGGTGACAGAGCGCAGATGGCCGAGGCGTTAGGAGATGTAGCGATGGTGTGGAGGAGACTCATGTTGCTTATGTCGTAAAGATAAATTTCCTCCTCAAGAACGACAGCAAGCCGTTTTCGATTCAGTCGCACAGCCAGGACAGCCGAGGGAAAAGTCAACTCGCAGATAACGGAAGCTCTCTGGCGGAGATGTCAGCCATCTTGTGGCGGCACCACGATAAGAGTATACTTACCTTGGTGTTCTGGATGATGAGGTGACGGGGAGAGAGGATGAGAGCGACAAGCGAGGTGGAGAAGAGCATCTCAATAATGGCGATATTCCCGTCATCGCTACTGAATATTCGGGAGAATGGATCGGTGTGGTAGATTCGAAAGCCTTTGGATGTGCCTGAGCGATAGGAAGTAACGTCATAGTCAGCTAAGACGGACGGGGAGCCGGAGATGCGACAGACGTACCAACGGCGAGGCAGCTGTGGTCCTGGTTGAAGGTGATGAAGTTGAGTGTAGGGTTCGTCATAGTATTAAGAGATGTTGGCACAGGTCAAGGAACGACCTGTCGAGATGGATTTAAGTGTTTGCGCGTTCACGAGTCGGTCGGTCGGTCGGTCAACGGTGAGTCGAAGATGAGGCGGGTGGGAAAGCAAGTTGGAGGCAAGCGACACGAATGGATTCGATTCGGATGGATCGACCTGGATCGGCGACGATGGAGGGAGTGAGTTAACGGGGAAAACGATACCATGCAGGAAACGTCAGGCGGGTGTGATCATGATCCCAAGGGTATGAGGCTGGTAACCTTGTTGGGCGGAGCTAGGCAGCTGTCGCGAGGTTGGGGGGAGTAGGACGGCGAGGGTCTGACTGCTGTGGCCAGCGTCAGTGGCTAGGCGTGATGCGCTGCCAGTCGTTCACTGCTTGTAGTGGCTTGGTTTTCCAGGGCGCCGAGGGGAGCAACCCAAGGAGCAGCGAATAGGTTGATGGATGGCCTGGGCTGGCGTGGGCGCGAGAGAATGTAATAATGGTGACAAAATGGGAGAATGGGAGACTGGGAGATGGACGACCCGGCGAGGGCGAAGGCAAGAATGACGGAGCTCGGAGAAAGCTGGTGGGGTACAAGTGGATGCAGAGGTGGGGAGGGGAAGGGACGCATGCAAGCATGCAGCAAGCTCCTGCCAGCCTGGGCGAAGATACTTGTCGCTGCTAGCATTTTAGCGTGGATCACGAGGTAGTGAGCGGGCTGAAGTCCCTGTGACCGGGCATCGTGGGATGCACACCACATGCGAAAAAAAAAAAATTAACATTTTCCCACACACTGAGCAAGGCGTCTCTTCTACCAAGTCCAAGATCCACCGGTGAGCAATACAGAAGATATTTTATCAGCGAGCGGTAGCCAGGGCCCTTTCCGCGCCCTCAACTTCGACAGGAGCAGCTACATTTTGAGCCCTTTCTCTTCCAAAATGGCGACCTCTTCTTCGAAACCCACCCCGCCCTCACGGCTGTCCAAGACCCAGGCGCTTGACGATCTGATCATGGGGGTAAGTTGACCTTGTTTTGTTAATTGGCTAGAGCTCTCCAGGCTTTTAAAGTCCTAATTCTGTTCTGGCCCATATACTGAGCAACTGCGCAGACAAACAGCAGCAGCATCGTATCTAAGCGGAGCGTTGAGCGTTTCTACTACCCAGATGAGGCCCATTTCTTTCGCTACTTTGTCAAAAAATTCCAAAGAAGGGCCCCTCTCATCAACCGTGGATATTGGCTGAGGCTCAGGGCTATCGACACTGTTGTTCATCAATTTCTCAAGTCTTCACCATCTGATCGGAAGAAGGTTGTCATCAACCTGGGATGCGGGAGGTAAGCATTGTGTTGTGCCTCGAAAGCAAGGGCCATTCTGCTGATCACAACCTCAAAAGCGATGTCCTACCTTGGCAGTGCCACACCCGCTATGCAAGTGCATGTGAGAATACTGTCTTTCTAGATATCGACTATCCAGACCTTATGCGAAAGAAGCGCACAGCCGTACTCGAAACTCAGCAACTCCGGGAACTCCTAGGTCCGAATCCCATCATCAGCAAGCATGATACAGACCAGATACTCCTCCGCAGTGAAAAATACTGCCAGCTTGGGTGCGATCTGCGGAACCTCAACGCTCTCCGTCAATGCCTGGAGTCATTTCTTCCCTTGTCAAAGTGCTCGGTCCTGTTTGTTGCTGAAGTCTCTATCACTTACATGGATACACATTCAGCAGATGCTCTCATTAACTGGGCGAGCTCAATTGGCCAAGGTTAGCATTGCCAGGACTTTTACTCCCACTAGTCTATGACCTCGGTATTGATGCTCGTTAGCCGAGTTCTGTCTCCTAGAACAAATTCTGCCAAATGGGGCTGATCACCCCTTCGCAAGAACTATGCTGAGTCACTTCAACAAACTCAACACACCACTCAAATCAGTCCATGAATATCCTACCTTGGAAAGCCAAAGAATTCGATTCCAAGAAAGAGGCTGGAACAGCGTCGATATCTGGGATCTTTGGGATGCCTGGGGTAGTGAAAAATTTCTGAACTCCGCTGACAAGATTGCACTTGATGAGATAGAACCGTTTGACGAGTGGGAGGAGTTTGTCTTATTCGCACGACACTATTTTGTCATGCATGCAACGGCATCTCTAAAAGCCACCACAACCTCCCGGGGCCGAGGGAAAGGAGATGGCCGATGTCAGTCCGTCGTGGAAATCCGGCATCACGAGTTAAGTGCCCCTAAACGCCGATTCGGCGCTCCCATCATGGCCTCAAGTCCCGAGGGTCGGAGCTATGCCATGCACACCTTTGGAATGGGAACAAATGGAAGGACTGCATCTTGCGACATCTACACTCTGGATGGGACCACTGTGCCGCTGGCCATCTCTCCTGTGGGACCATCTGCCAGAATGTGTCATACGATCACTGATCTTGGGGTCTTCGGCCTTCTTCTTACTGGAGGGCGTGCATCGCCAACCAGTGTGTTCTCGGACTGCTGGATGTTCAAGAAAGACTCAAAAAGTTGGGAGAAGATAGATGATCTTCCGAAACCATTGTTTCGACACGCAGCGGTACGACTGCAAGGGTCCTCCCTTGCTCTCGTTTTTGGCGGTAAGACGGGACCTTCGCAAGTATCCCCTGATCATTTCCTCTTTAACCCTACCAAGGGCTGGATCAGATGCGCGATGTCAGGATCCGTGCCAGATCCGATCTTCGGGGCTACTGCTATTACCTCGCCAGACGAATCGCAAAGCATTTTGAGGGTGTTCAGTGGACTGCTGTCTGGTGGGATGACGCAAGACGGTACAATAAATACGACAGTCTATCAGTGGAAACTTGACGTAACTGGCTTCTTGGTAGGTCAACTTACATTGGCATCCTCCAAGCGTCTCTCAAGCCAACATTCACTGACAGACTCTTAGCCATCCCTGAATTTCGAAAAGATTCAGACAACGCCTACCCAAGCCAATGCTTTGTCAGTATTTGGTGCACAGGCGGTTATATGTGGTTCTTTCACAGCTGTAAGTGGTGGTGTGGGACAACACCCGTCCTCTCAAGGTCAAGATATAGCATTTGTGTCTCTCTCGGAAAGGTTGCAAGTTTCCTTGTCAACGCCGCCTGAAGCCAACAGTGACAAATGGCCGCTCATGATTGGATCTTCCATACTCTCTCTACAGAATAACCTCATCTTCTTCGGAGGAGGTGCCACATGTTTTTCTATGGGGACGTTCTGGGAAACTGGTGTCTACACAATTGACATTTCGAAGCTTTTGCCACCGTCCCATAACGCCTCAACTCACAGCAACATTAAGATTAGCCATCTGGATTCGCCCAAAGTCACTCACTCTAACGATGACCTGACTGAACGCGCTCACACAACGACGAAGACAGCCTTGACCACAATCCCCAGGATCCGGCTGGGTTCGGACACAAACTTCGAGGAGGTGTTACGAAATAGAAAGCCAGTTATTATCGAAGGACTGAGCTTAGGCCACAGCGTTGATACTTGGACGCCTGAACACATGGTCCAGCGCCTGGGTGCAGAAAAACAGGTAAGTTATTCTTCATGACTACTTTGGTCTGCGTGATAGAGAGCTAAGGGGCCCTAGGTGGTGGTGCATGAGTGTCAAATGGACACAGAAAAGATGGACTTCAACTCCAAAAACTTCCGCTATGTCACGGAAACCGTTGAAACGTTCATGGCTAAAGCCAGTCGTGGGAAGAGGCTATACCTGCGTTCCTTATCTGAGCATAAGCCATCAGAGTCGCCAGCTAATATCACAGTCGACTTTCCATCATTGGCAAGTGAATGCTACCTCCCAGAGGAGCTTCGCCACGTCACAGAAAACTTGTTCAGTTCAGTGCTACGAATATCTGGCCAAGTTAACATGTGGCTGCACTACGACGTGAGTCGCTTTCCAACTAATCGAGATATGTGTATAGACTCACGCTTAGCTCTAGGTCATGGCCAATGTCTACGCGCAGATCAGAGGCTCAAAGCGTATGGTGCTGTTCCCGCCTACCGACGTGAATCACCTAGCATTTGCCCCTGGCGCCTCAAGCTCAAGCCTGGATGTATTTTCTGCCCTCGAGAAACACCAACTGACTGCCGCTCATCCTCATGACGCCGTGTTGGGACCAGGGGATATTTTGTTCCTGCCACCAATGTGGTTTCACACAGCGACACCCACAACGGACATGAGTGTGGCGGTGAACTACTTTTTCCGTGACCTCGAGAGCGGATATTCGTCTGGACGCGATGTCTATGGGAACAGAGATCTTGCAGCGTATGAGAAAGGGAGACAGGACGTGGCTCGAATCACCAAGAGTTTCGACCGGGTCCCCTCTGAGATTCGGCAGTTCTATCTGGCGCGACTCGCGGACGAGCTATTACATGAGCATAAGTAGTTGAAGACCGACCGTTCCCTACTGTGGCCGTCAGAACCCGCAGATTCACCAAACAGGACACTGGATGGAAGACCCTATTCGGGAACAGGTTAACTACCCTCCTTCCTGATGAGGGCTGTCTTAGATTTGGAGAGTTGGTGTCTTGAAGTCAGCACTACTGAAAGATGTGAACTCATCATAGTTAGAGGGAAGGGGGATTTGGCTGAAGTGAATCGCTGCAGCAAAAGAGGGAACCCGGGCACCTGCGCATGGTGGAGGCGAGGGTGCGACGACGCAATCCCGATGCACAGGGTGCAACTTAATGGAGCAGCCGTACCATTCCTACGAATACTTGCCGCACTCTGGACGTGACATTCAGGATTTCTCGTACCCATCCCCAATTCACAAACAACCTGAACAGGCGCTAACTGGTGGATGGAAGGTTTACACATCTATCAGGCACGGGTAAAACGCCCTAGCGGACGGTGCCTAGGACTCAGACATGGCACAGACTGGACTACCAGGAACACAGAGAAACACAAATGAAATACCCGCGAAAGGAACGGGACGGGACGGAGAAGAAGAAAAAGATAATCTTCCGCTTTACGAAGACGAACAATCTCTCTCCTTGGCAACCCTACATCTAAGGATCTGGTTGCGCCATGAACAGCAAACACTGGAGATTAGGATCTCTCATGATACATCTAGATTCCTCGAGCCTGAACAGGGATGATGGCTGCGAGCTTGGGGCCTCGACCTTGGGGTGGGCACTCGCCAGACACCACTGTAAGATGGAGGGGACAGAGACAAAGCCAAGGAAGACCGACGGAGGGGATCAATCTCCGCCGAGGCACCAGGGCGGAGAGGACGTTGGGCTGATGAACAACAAGTCTGGTAGTGCCTTTGGTGCCCATGTCGCAGCGGCGCCCCCTTGCCAGTGGCGCCCTTCTTGGCTCTAGGGAGGGAGAGGGTCAAAACCGTCCTGTCACCGGTTGTGATCCGGAGCGATCGATCGATATCCAATGGATGATACCACCTTGCCATCGCTAGGCTTGCAGGCATGGAGTACGACTACGAAGCACATACGTACGCCCCACCTGCCAGCGCAAGCTGAGGCATCGAGCATGTAACATATATGAGGCGCCATTTCCGCGATGCGAGTGCCAGAAGCAGACTCCGACGCATTGGCTCGTCCTGCTGGAGGCGATTATTGCGGCGAGGCGTCGACAAGCACCCGACCATGCAATTTCCCGGCACTGCGCTGGGCTGCTCAGCCCGCCGCCGGCATGCACGATGCTCCACTCGCTGTTGTCATTCTGACCCATGATGCATCTAGGCACAGGCACAAATGAAAGCAAGCATTTTCATCCGCGTCGGTAGTGCTTTACAGTACTTTAATTGCTTCGTACGGACACATTGATTCAGGTATCACCCAACCGAGACCGCGAGAGAGCTACCGCTAGACACGCAGGGCGCGCCGCAGCAGGCTTTTCAGTCTTGGATTTCGGAACAAACAGCATCATGGATGAGGTTCCTGTGTCACCTTTCACTTTACTTCGTGCGCGGAGCCCTCTCCTTTCTTTTCTTTTTCCCTTTCCCTCCTGGGCCTGGTGCCACATTCACTTACCTTGTCGAATGACAGCCCGCGAGCTTGAGACATGACACCGTTGGCGCCCGCTCGTCGCCCTCCCGCCCGCCCTCCCGCTTTGATCCCATCGCAATGCCTCCCTGCAGTGTTCCTTTGGTCTTGGGTTCTTGCCACTGCTTCTTTTCTTGCGGATACTCGCGCGGCGAGTTTCCCTGTTCCGTCAAGGCTCATGCTCCTTGCCAAGCTGCTCTGCTGTTTCTCGCTGTCTCCCGAGTGCCTCCCTCGCGAGAGGCCCACCACATGCAAGTCGCCTTTTGACAGCAGCTTCACTTACAACCCACAAGCGGCCAGTTGCTTCAGTAGCGTGTCACCGCCTCCCCGTCCGCCAGCCCGTCCGCCAGGGCTTGCTCTAGCTATGCCTCTATTGGCTAGCCGCGACTCAACGAGATCGCATCTGCGATTGATTCTCCCGAAGAGCTCTGACGACTGCCAAGCGCGAAGCTAGCTAGCTGCCCTCCCATGCCACAAGTCTGTCCGGACCTCGAGACTCGAGTCTGCCTCGAGTCCTCAATGCGAAAGGGGAGTCGCGAAGGGACGCGACGTCCTCTGGATACCAGCCGTCCCAGTCGGCCAGTCCCGCTCAGGTGAATCACCGCGGCGAGACACATGCATCCACCAAAAGTAACGTGTACCTACTCGCAGTACTTGGGAGGGGGACAGTACCTGACTGCACGTACGAACCACTTGTAGTTCGTACTGCATGTGTCGTGCTGCATGAAGTCCCCAATGTAAGCCAAGTAGTTAAAAGAACCTCGCCCATCTTCCTCATCCATGTCTTCGACCCGTACTCGTCCCTGTTCTGTGCCTGTCTACCTAGCCAAGCAATAGTTCTCCTTTCCTTCGAGGCCGTGATAGCGACAGCAAAGCGCTTGGGAGTTGCCGGCCGACAGCAGGCTAAGGTCCATCATGTCCTCCCAAGACCTCCTTCGTGAATACCGCGGACACATTGTCCCTCAAGCCTACAATGCCGGTTTTGTAGCCCTCAGTTACCTCGTCAGCCTGGTCGGCGCTGCCTCCACCCTCGAGTTGATCAACCGTCGGACAGGTTCTAGAGGGCTCTTCAACCAGTATTCCGCCCTCGCTCTCGAACGTCTCTCTCAAGCTTGTCGCTAACCCTCAAAAACAAGCCTGCTTCTTGTGAGCTCAGCTGTCACCATGGGCGGCATCGCTATATGGTGCATGGTGCGTAACATAACCCGTGCTGCTCCATTTGTTCCTCCCGTTCTTGCGCTCACCATTTGCAGCATTTCATTGGTAACCGAGCCATCGACCTCGCCGACGGACAACCGCAGATGCAGGTTGCCTATTCGAGCGGTTTCACTGCCGTCTCCTTCTTCGTCCCTATCGTCGTCCTCCTCGCCGCTTTTGTCGCTGTTGGAACCAACAACCGAGTTTCTTGGTGGAGAGTCTGCGTCGGCGGTGTCCTCTGCGGTACTGCTGTCTGTGGCATGCACTACCTAGGCAACGCCTCCATCGCGAACTACACCTGCGTATATCGGCCCACGTTCGTCATTGGGTCTGCAATAATCGCTGTTGTTGCTAGTATCGTCGCCCTGGCCATGTTCTTCATCTTCCGAGCAACTTGGGCTGCCTCATGGTGGAAGCGAGCCATTTCAGCCGTCATCCTCGCTGGTGCTGTGTCTGGGATGCATTGGTGTGCTGCTATTGGGACGCACTATCGACTCGTCGACATTCAGCCAGAGGGGAAAGAGCCGTCCCGGAGTGCAACCGTCGTTGTCATTATCTGCCTAGTTAGTATCATTGACCTCGGTACGGATGTATGAACTATACTCACCTTAACACAGTCGCTTGGCGCGTGTTTCATTATTGCTGGGTCTGCTATCCTTCGTGCAAGAAGTATGAGAAAGACGGCTCTCCATGCTCAGCAGATCACGCTGGGAGCTGCTGTCTTCGATAAGAGCGGGAGAATACTTGTCAATACTGATGGGCTCATCCCCAGCACGGTAGTGACGGACTCGTTTTTGGAAAAGGCAAGAGTTCAACTCAACTCCCGTTGGTGAACGATGCTGACTATAACAGCATGCCAAGGAAGGGTTTAGTATTGGCCATCCTCTGTTCCATTGGATGTTCCACACCTCGAGGAACTGGACTGGAATATCCAGTCTTGTCGGTGGAATGAGGCAGCATTTGGCACAGCTACCGCATTCTGGTCGTGATAAAGACAGGAGGGGCATCCAGCTTATAAATGAGCATGGCGAGATGATCAACAATTACGACATCATCTTTCGAGAACTCTTTTGCATGGCTGCTTCGTCACTGGCTGATCGGCTTAGAGAGCCAATTGCTTCTGTGGGCGTGCTTTGGGACGAGATTCTGCCCACAGGTGCTACCGGAAAGCGCCCGCATGGGTCGTTGCAGAAGAACTCGTCGAGGAAATCCAGCTCCGACAACGAAGAGTCTCAATCGGAGAACCGGCACGGAGCCGACGTGGCAGAGAAGGGCCTCAGCCTGTGGGAGCAAGACTACGGGCGTGGATCTTTGATGTTCCTGGTTCGTCAGATCGAGGTGGATCGTGACGCGGAACGACTGGTGTCTGCTGGCTATCGATTTGCTGAACCTCATCAGGTCAGTGAGATTATCCAATCAAGCATGCAAATCAAATGCCAGGGTTTCGATCAGAAGCTTCGAGACATGGCCATTTACACGACCCAACAGCAAAAGGCTCTCCCTGGCGTGCATTTGGGCTTCTTTGCCATCCGCGCTCGGCCTAATTCGCTTGGATTCGAGATCCTGGTGCGAAAGGGTGCACGGAATCTGCTGCCGTCCACGCCTCTTTCTATATCAGACCTCGCGGACGGGCAAGTACCCTTTCTGAGGCGCCTTGGCAACCTGCCGGTATCAAGAATTCGGCAGATTCTGGGTGAAGGGGACCTCTCATCGCGAACCCACAAAGAGGGCGAATTTGCCGGTCAGCTATCGGAGGCAATCAGAGCCTTCCAAGAGTGGATCCAAGAGCCATTATTCGAAGAAGCCACCCTCTCGCCGACAGTCGTTGGGTTGCCATACATAAACGAAGACAGTCCGGCTCAGTCGAAAATGATTGTGATGCGTCTGGTGGTTCCCATCCATTCCGTGCCATCCAGCCCAGCGTGCGAATTCGTCCCTTTAAGCTTCTTCAAGATCCAACAAGTTCCGACCAAGTTCCGACAGGAGTTTACGCGAGGCGTTCACCGGGAATTCGGACACATCGTCGCGAGAAGCGAAAGTCGGGCGGGCAGACCTGGGAACAAGGCATCGGGGCTTTCATCCAAGTTGTGGCCATTTGAAGGTCCAGGCACGTCCACTAACACCAACTCGAACACCATGTCAAAGACGACCAGCGAGGGACGTCGAGGATCGGAACCGGACTCGATCCAGTCTGGTTCGACCATCAACCTATGCCCTCCAAATATCAAGCGTTCGCGGTCGATAGAGTCCAGGCACAATTCCGCAGCTTACCCGGCTCGGGATAACTCACCACCACTACCGCCATCGTATGGAGGCATTATGGTGATCCAAGAAATCAAGATCGACGTTGAAGAGGTCGAACTCGCCCAGGGACGCTTGGGGACTCAGCTGGAGAGTACTAAAAGCCAGGACACAACCGTCGCCGAGCCACCAAACGCAATGAGGTCAAGACCAGCGGATGTTGAGATGCAGCGGATGGGGCATATGGGAACCAACGTGCAGGCGGGACAGCAGAGTGGTGACATGAGTCAAGTCGAGTCATTTGTGGATGTTTTGTTTGCCGAGTGTGTCGAGGGTCGTTGAAGTTGAGGCCGAGGACAGGCATTGCGAGGCCTGGTTGCGCAGGCGCAAAACCCCAAGAGTGGCTTTTGTACTAAGCATGTATATATATCTCTTCGATTCAGGTGGTCGATGACAACTATGGGTGGGTCGGCTACCTTAGAGAGATACCCGACGTGGTAATGGTGTGTTGAGTAGATTTAATGGCTAATCAGATGACTGTGAGGGAAAAAGAGCGTACATGTGGATGGTTGCTAAATGGCTGATGTTGACAGACAGACAGACGGACGGACGGACGGACGGACGGACGGACAGACAGGAAGAGAGAGGCCTTCTGTCGGTTGGGGGAGGGGACAAAGTTTGGGGGCTCCAGAGGCCAGGGAGGCCAGGGGAACGAGCAGGTACATACGGAGTAGTAGTAATTAGATGCTCCGTAATTAATTCGCTCTATCCCTGGTTGGTGGGAAATCGCAACGGGGCACCCGAGAAAGAGGCAGGAGGGGTCTTCATTGCTTGCTTGTTTTGCTTGCCTGCGTGACCCCCGAACCTGTCATAAAACAAGTGGGAGGGCCGGACCCGACGGGAAGGATCTGAAAGTCAGGCGGCAGGTAATAAGTACGCACGGGCTACAGCGGCTGCCTACCCACTCACCTAGGTACCCATCAGAAAGCACTGTGCTTGTTTGTGCGGGATCCCCTTTTAGTAAACGCCGAGCACCTCGCGTAGACTACTACTACCTAGGTACCTAAGGTAAGTACTAGCTTCCACCAAAGGAAAAGCAAGTGCGACGGGAGAAAAGAGGAAAGTCGAATGACTGAAGACCATCCATCCCACGTTCACGTTCAGGAAGGAAGGAGGGAGAGGGGGGGGAACGACCCCCAAAATCCCCAAAAGATTATCCCCCCAACTTTCCCCAACCCGCAATCCATGTTCAGATCTTCATCTCACCCTCATTTCAATTAACCCGTGCTTAGACCTCGTGAGCCGCGATTCTCCATTGTCTCCAATGTCCATCCCGCGCGGGGATCCCACGGGGCCAGGCAGCCGGCCAATGGCACGCGAGAATTGGAGAGAACCACAGCGGCAAAAAGGAGGCCGAGCGGCTTCGGAGCGTCTGGGTCGGAGCTTGTCCCCCACCCCGCGGCGGGCCCGGTACTTACTGTTGCGGCGGCATGGCACTTCACCACGAGGTACCTTACCGGCCGGCACCCGCCATGGCCCGTGGGCCCGATACCCACCCCTTCATCATTATTCGGGCTCGCGTTGCATGTGCCAGAGCCTCGAGACTTCAACAAGTTCTTGTCGTCGATAACGCGTCCGCGACAAAAAAAAATTCTTTCTTTCTTTCTTTCTTTCTTCTGTCTTGCTCCGCCGTCTCCTCTTTCATTTCTTCTTCTCATCTCTTCCTCCCCTATCCCCCCCCTCTTTCTCTCGTCCGACCTCATCCTCGCCAAACCCCCCTCCCTCTTCTCATCATCACCCTGTGCTCAACCGTTCCGTCCTCCCTAATCATCCCTTTTGGACTCTCTTGTGCGCTCCCCTCGCACCCATCCGCCCGCGACGTCCTCGGCAATCATCGACAAGGCCGCTGACCGTGTGCGCTGGCTCATCCATCCTTGCCCAATTGACGACGGAACGGTAGTTGGGCTCCGGCTCTAGCCCCGGCCTCTGCGCCAGCCCGTCCTCCAAGTCGCCGCCATGTCGCCCGTCGCAGGTGCCCGATCCAGCCTCGTCCGCCGCCTTCTCCTCCCCGGCGCCGTCGCGACCACCGGCACCGTCCTCCTCTACAGCTACCGCCCTCGAGACATCCTCGGCTCCTCTTCGCCCGCAGTCCCGCCCCCCACCATCAGCGCCGACGGCAGCTTCAAGCTACCCCGGTTCCCCCGCGTCAAGCCCCGCAATGAGCAATTGGCCGACCTTCGAAAGAGTTCGCAACCGGAAACCGTCGAGTATGACATGCTCATCATTGGAGGCGGTGCCACTGGCGCCGGTGTTGCGCTGGACGCTGCCACCCGGGGCCTCAAGGTTGCCGTCGTTGAACGCGATGACTTCAGCAGCGGCACCAGCAGCAAGAGCACCAAGCTGGTCCACGGTGGTGTGCGCTATCTCGAAAAAGCCGTCTGGAACCTCGATTATAGCCAGTACGAGCTCGTCAAAGAAGCCCTCAAGGAGCGCAAGTACTTCTTGCAGACAGCGCCCCATCTAAGCTCATGGCTGCCCATCATGCTCCCACTCGACAAGTGGTGGAAAGCCCCGTACTACTGGGCCGGTACCAAGTTCTATGACTTCCTCGCCGGTAGCGAAGGCATTGAGAGCTCCTACTTTCTTACCCGCAGCAAGGCCCTCGAGGCCTTCCCCATGCTAAAGCAAACCGACCTAGTTGGGGCTCTGGTCTACTACGATGGTGCCCACAACGACTCCCGAATGAACGTGTCCATTGCCATGACCGCCGCTCTCTACGGTGCCACTGTGCTTAACCACGCCGAGGTTACCGGCCTAATCAAGGACGACCAGGGCCGACTGTGCGGCGCCAAAGTCAAGGACTTGGTCGCGACCAAGGATGGACGTCGCACCGAGGAGATTACCGTCCGGGCCAAGAGCATCATCAACTGCACCGGGCCGTTTACCGATTCCATCCGCAAGATGGACGACCAGCAATGCAGAGATATCGTCGCCCCGTCCTCCGGTGTCCACGTCATACTCCCTGGCTACTTCAGCCCCGGCAAGATGGGGTTGATCGACCCCTCCACATCCGACGGCCGTGTCATCTTCTTCCTCCCCTGGCAAGGAAACACCATTGCCGGCACCACCGACTCGCCCTCCACCATCTCGCCCAACCCGCTGCCCGACGAGAAGTCGATTGAGTGGATCCTGAGCGAAGTCAGCCACTACCTGTCTCCTGAGATCAACGTGCGCAGGGGCGATGTCCTGGCTGCCTGGTCTGGCATCCGTCCCCTTGTCAAGGACCCGAAAGCTAAGAACACCGAGTCGTTGGTCCGCAACCATTTGATTGACATCTCGTCCTCGGGGTTGCTCACCTGCGCCGGCGGAAAATGGACCACATACCGTCAGATGGCAGAGGAGTGTGTCGACGCGGCCGTCGGGGAGTTTGGCCTCAAGCCCAAGGCGGTCAACGACGCTCCGCGCGTGAGCGGCACCGAGATGATTGACGACGGCGCCATCCTCGACGGCTCATGCCAGACGCACAAGGTCCGTCTCGTCGGTGCGCACGGCTTCAGTAACACGCTCTTCATCCCCCTAATCCAGCACTTTGGAATCGAGACCGAAGTTGCCAAGCACCTGACTGAATCCTACGGCGACCGCGCCTGGACTGTCGCAGCCCTCTGCAAGCTGACCGACAAGCGCTTCCCTGCCCGTGGCGAACGCATCTCCCACTTGTATCCCTTCGTCGACGGCGAGATCCGCTACGCCGTCCAGCACGAGTACGCCCAGACCGCCGTCGACGTCCTGGCCCGCCGCACCCGCCTGGCTTTCCTCAACGCCCAGGCAGCGCTCGAGGCCCTTCCCAAGGTCATCGACATCATGGCTGAAGAGCTGAAGTGGGACCGACATCGACAAGACCACGAGTGGAAAGAGTGTACGTGTTTCCTTTATCTCTCTGCCTAGAATGGCTCCCCATCCGTTTACTATGCTGACCCCTCGTCCCCCGTTCAGCTGTCGCGTTCCTAGAGTCAATGGGTCTGCCACAACCCATGCTGTCGGCGACGCGTAAGCAGGTCGAGCAGGGCAAGCTTGACTTTGCCAACTCCCTCGAGTGGAAGATGTACTCTCGCCACGACAAGCCGATGGAGCAGGAATAAGCCCACCAACGGGTGCCTAATGAGAACTAAAAAGAAATGGGGGCAACCGCGCTTTGGATAACCGAAACTTGGAGTAGAATTCAGGCCCAGCATACATTACACATACTGAATACCTGGTACGTAGTAGTCAGATATTCGTACACACACCTATAAACCAAGCCAGGCGAGAAAGGGCCATACAACCAAGGTTGACTCCTCCGGAAGTCGGCCAAGGAGGGAAGGATTGGCGTCTACTTGGATTCCCTATACCACCCACAATGACAACGGAATAAAACAATACTCTGTCCACTGCGCCGTGGATGCCATTGACCTGAACTCCAACCCATTGATCTGCTGTCAGGGTACCCCTACCAACTGCACCACCCTCGCAAGAAAGATAGATACCTATCAAATTAGCACATATCTTTGGTCGTGGCATACACTCTATAAAGCGGAACTCGATGTATAACATCACTGGCAGCGTGAGTGACGAAGGACGGAGACTATTATCCATGCATGGAAACCATGTATTTTGACATTTCGACATTATATCTAGAGACTTTTCTCCTCTTTGAGGTTAGCCAACAGCCATTTCCGACTCTAGACAATCCTTGGTATTTTCCCGTTCATCCTGAGTATAAAAAGTTGGAAAAGGTCCGTAGTCATCGTAAGCCGGCGTCCCGAAACATCCCTGAAGGCTGGCCTGTCATCCACCCAATGGGACAAATTGCACTGCATTGCTAAATGTCCCAAGATGCGCGGCCTGGTGCGTACACACAGGACCGAAGAATCTCGCTGAAGAATAGAAGAACCAAAACACCAAAAGATAGCCCACGAGTCCCGCGAAGTGGAACTGTAGTGCTAAAACGCCTCGCCAGTTACACAATATCATCCCATCTATATCATGTATATAGTCCATGTATGCAACATATGATTACCATAACCAAAAGTAAACTGTGGACACCCACTTCCGCCTCGCCCTTCACGACGATGGTCTCTCGTAGAAATGAAGAAGAATAAAAGGCCACCAGGCTCTGTGAGAGCCCGGGGGTTGTTCCAGTTCCGAATCCGTTTGATTGGGCTAGTCGTATTTTGCCAATGAAGAGGACGATACGGCTTTAAAGACACGGTGCAGCAGGTTGGGTTTGCTTCCGTTAGCACGTCGATATGTCAATGCGATAGTGTCGCCATCGCTTTCTTCGCCTCTTCGTTCGAGCTCGGCATCCCATCCGTAGGCGTCCTCTGGAGAAGAAACGGGACAGTAGCACTGCGAATCGACAGTTGTGGCGGAAGAGGTCATGCTCTCGCAGCTCTGCGATGGAGTCGGCAAATAGTTGGAGAAGTCGCTGAAGGACGAGCCCACCCACCGGCGGCTTTGTTCGTCCGAGTCAACCTCCATATCCTGGGCCGATAGCGATGCCAAAAGCATGTCTGAGTGGTTTGAAGAGACGTCGCTTGGTGGTAGTTCTTCATGTGCTTTCACTGACAAACGGCATTTAGCTGGGTTCTGGGCAGCAACAGGTTCGACCGTCTTGTCCACGAGCATCCTCGTTCGAACCCTGATGCTTTTCTGCACCAGAGACATGGACTGACCGTTCCGCTTGGCAGCAAATTTTGCGGCCATGCCATCCCTATGTCCACCACATTGGCTGGGGTCAGAGGCACGGATCCAACCGTTCTCTGGCCCCATTTGACCAGACGACTGATAGTCAATGTCTGAACCTTCGGAATCGGAAACATCCAGAAGGACATCGCTGGTCCAGTCGGCTGAATGGTTGGATGGAATAGGTAACGACAAGGCCTGTGACCTTCATAAGGGGTCATGCAGGTCCATAGTGGCATCCGTAGGCGACGATGATGAGGTCGGGGGTGTCGAGCGACGGCTCGTGTTCTTGCGGGAAAGTCCCAACTTTGCTCCCATCTTTTTCCAACCCTTGCTGTGTGCGGCGACGGCACGTTGAAGACTTCCGGGTGATGCGTTGTTGAACGTCCATTCCGAGGTGGGAGGGGTCGTAGGAGGGGTCATGGGCTCCATTGCTGTAGGTGAGTTGCATTCGCTCTCGTCCGTCAGGCTGTCGGAGTCGAGGCCTTGCATGGAAGTCGTCGACCGAATTGGTCCAGACATTCTGTTGTGGGTTGAGAACCTCGGGGAGCGAACCGATTCGTCGGAGGGGCCATCGGGCTGCATAGGCGCGACGGATTGGAGAAAAGGGACCAGAAGGGAGTCGTTCATGAGTTCGTAGATGATACGACCGGCCTCATCTAGTTGGGAAGGGTGGGGGGGCAAAGGATAGCAGGGTAGGCGGAGCAGGTGGTCTCGCACGTGGGCGGGGAGGTTAACTTCTCTGGGAGCGCAGGGGATGATGTAAACCTGCATGAGCTTCTCCCATAGAGAGCAGACGCGGTCGTCGTTGTCACGGGAGCGCGAGGCGGCTTCCACGATGAGCTCATTGTAGAAGGCGGAGTATCGTTGGGCATCGAGGGTGAATTCTAGTGTCTCCATGCAGTGGTTCTGAGACAGATAGGCCATGAAGGCGCTGAGGGACCATGGCGGTGGCGATACGTCGAGAAGGATCTCGGTAAGGGTGGGGGGCCTTGAGCCCATGACGCCGGTCGGGGTCGAGGTTCCAGATATAAATGCTTCGCTCAATGGCCGCGAGGGGGGGGTATCGACATCGAAGAAGCCTTCGAATGCCGAAGATGGTTGAGGAGATGGCGGTTGGGCAATGTGGTTCATGCACTCGTGGGATTGCCTCCACAACCGCGACTTGCCCATTTCTCTCGAGTTGGGCCGCCTTAACACGTCCCACGCCTCGGAGGAGGTTGTGTGCTGGAAAAGCACAAGCGACTGAGGCAAACAGAACGGAGAAGGATTCGAGAAGACCAGGTGGGAGAAACCTGGATCAAGTACTGAGGAGGTGGAAACGTGGATGAGGAGAAGTCGGCCGTGGCGTCTGGTGGGCGTCCGAAGTAGGCAGGCCGACGCAGAGTCGCATATGACGGAGTTGGTAGCGGCGTGGAGTCTAAATTAGGATTGCCTAAGCAGAAGCGAAGATAGGGAACGCAATCGAGAGGGTTCCCCGATGGTGGTGAATCGACTTAGAGGTGATCGAGTACGGAAAGCTGCAGATGCTGTGGCTGGTCGATGCGTGCGACAAGCTCGTGGAGAAGGGTGGCTTGCAGGATGGCGACAACAAGGCCGTGGAGCGAGATGGGCCCAGTGACAGAACCAGCGACGAATGGCGGAGGACAGATGAGTATAGGGAAGCGGAAACGATCCGTCTTAGAGAAGAACGAAGGCGTTCGCGATGCGATGGCGAGTCGGCTTCTAAATTCGGCGAGTCGTTCTCTGGGGTCGCCGATGTAAGGTTCTGGCGAAGCTGGTGACAGTCGATCCCAAAGCGGCGTGGGCGTGGGCGGGTCAGGGCTGTCAAAGAAAGAGGCTTCTGATCCGCATCCCAAATTACTGGAATGCGAGGTTGAAGGACGGGCGAATGGAATGAACCTGTCGTCAAAAGATCGCGGGTTGGGCGGATTGTAGAGGGAATCGTAGATGGACCGTGGTCGATCGCGCCAGAGGCTTGGCGGAGAGGAGTCGGACGGGCGAGACGGGGAGACTTTGGTAGCTTGCAGGTAGCCGGGAGTCTATCGGGAGGGGAGCCAAGGCCGTCTTGGGACTGGAGTGAGGTGGTGAGGAATGGGGATTCAAGGTGTCGAAAGCGTAATCGGGGTCCAGGCCCGGATTAAGTGAAGAATGGGCGAGGTAAGGTTCGAGTGCAAAGGCGAAAGGATGGGGCTGCGGGTTGGTTGCTCTTTTAGCTGGATGACGTTGTGGTGATGGGTTGACTGATTGGGTGTGAATGTGTGCATGTGCGAATGTGTGCGAGTGTGTGCGAGTGTGTGCGAGTGTGTGCGAGTGTGTGCGAGTGTGTGCGAGTGTATGTGTGTGTGAGATTGGCGAAGAGGGGCCTCAAAGAAGCAAAGCCAAACAGAATGAGAAGGGATTACGAAGATTGGGGGGGGTTTTGTTGGTTTAAGAGATGCAGAGCAGCCGCATGGTATGGATCATGGATATCCCTGGCGAGAGACGGGTCAAAGAAAGCCTGAAAGGTCAGAGGGGACGGCGAGAGAAGGAAAAAGGAACAAAGGTGTGAGCGTAGTGAGACGGTGACGGAAGGCGGTTGTTCGATGGGCAAAGCGGAGTGCGGAGTGCGCGAGGACAGTGGGCAGTGGGCAGCAGCGACCGAGCAGTTGGTGCTGGTGCTTGGGGCTAGTGGATGTGCTAGATGTGCTAGCGCTGCTAGTGCTGCTGCTTGGCTGACCTGACCTGACCCGGCCAGAGGACAAGCCAGCCAGGGCAGGAGTGATCTGTACTGTGCTGTGCATGCTACTGCTTCCAACTAATGGTAGGTGTTCATCGAGAAAGGACAGGTTGGTCCAGGTGCAGGCGCAGATGGAGGCGGCGGCGACGGCGAAGAAGGGTAATGGAAGAGATGGATGAATGGATCTTCATTGCAACCTTACCTGGCTGGCCCCTGGCAACCTGAGGTGGTACTGGAGAAGCTGCCTCCCTGTCCCACCGGCGGCAGGGAGCCAAGGGCAGCATCCAGGAGGCAAGGACGGGGTAAGGGAGGGGGGTCAAGGGTCGTCTGCGTGCTTGCAGGTGAGGTATCGGTACCACGGCAGTGCAAACCAGCATAGGATAAAGAGGAGTTATTGTGAGGCTAGTAGAGTACCAAGACTTTACTGACATTCGTTACCACGTCCGGACAAGAACATTCACAAAACCTCCTTCCGACCCGTTCTCCGCACTTCCCGTTACCAGTGATCGCCGTGGATGAAGCATCGGGATGATGAATGTGGCACGCTGAGCCACTACCCAGAAGCACATGCACAGTTGATAGTCCGTCTTCAGTCCCGATTGTCAACCCAGTTCCGTCAGTCACGCAAGGAACCGGCCAGCGCCGAACCGGAAGCCAGCAGGTCAGGCGTGGCAAAAAGCGAAAACAGGCGCTGGAATTCCCGGGTACCACACTGCCTAACCCAACTTCTCCCGCGCGGAAGCCACAATGCTGCTCGGGTACGTATACGTACCTGCCTGCTTCCCGCACCCCCAGCAAACTTGGGCCTGCCCGACGAATACCGGCGACGGCTGGGGAGCAGCGACCGAGGGCGCCGCCTGGTGGATCGGGGCCTCCATGCTAGAAGGGCGCTAGAAGATGCACCAGTGGCCAATGACGGGGGCTGGCTGGGGCTTGGCTGGGGGTTCGCTGGGGGCTTATGGGGGCTTAATGGGGCTGACCGGGGGGCTCGGTACGTACTACCCACTACTGGAAGGCACGGGGGCCCCAGTGGAGTGGGAGAGGCGACAGCCGAAGGGCGTGCCCCGCACACACACACACACGACTTCTACCGCACACTCGAACATATCCCGTTTCTCGCAGTCCCACAGCCAGTTCAGTCACACACACAACAGCGTCACAGTCTCACACTAACACTCACGCTCGCATCTTCATTCATCAATCACAGAATATTCATATTGCTCATCAAACATGCTTGCATGTCTCTCTGTCCCACAATTGCCGTCTTGCCACAAACAAACCATCCTAACAGTGGCTAACCGCCCCCTCCGTTAGAGAGCTACACCACCACATGCCCTCCGCACCATGCATCATGCACCATGCCTTGTTGTCCTTTCCAAGCTTAACCCGAGTTGCCCGGTGAAGCATGCAAACAGTATCGCTCGCGGCACTTCGCAGTCTATCCAAGGTACAAAGTACCCAGGAATTGGTACTCCGTACGTAGTGCACAATTAGACAATGGTCCAGTGTAAAACACTCCACGTAGCAGGTAATCACATATGTCCTGTCGACGAATGCCTCATCCCTCCCTTCCTCAATGTCGTTAACAACATCCTATTCTTTTCCCAAATGGAAACACTACCCGCCCCGCCGTGCTCCAAAGTCCGTTCATGAACGGTTGGTAAAGCCCGTGTGGCACATGCCCATCAGGCGGTTGCTGGATCACCGGGTGAAGCAACCCTGTATCAGTCACCCCATCCCAACTTCCATCCCCTCTCTCCATCTTTCCCCATATCCCTTCAACGGTCATGGGCGCGTCAACCTTTTAGTCAGTCGTTGATTGCAGTACAACACCACCAGCTCTAGTTGTAGTATCATGCCCGACTGTCTGGCTCCTCCACCAACATTCAAGGAGCCTTCCCCGTTCTTGTCTCTGCAGCAGTTCCCCGCAATCGAGACAAGAGGCGAGGAGACAATGAAGACGAGACGCGGGCCGACACGAAACAACATGACCGTGACAAGACAACCCGAAGAAGCTCTGCCGTGGGTGATGTGAAGGCCAAGGTGAAGGTGCAGCTATTCGTACACTTACACTTCTCATCGCCCATCGCCAACTATGAACCTAATCGCTCGAGCGCCAAGGCTCCCCCTTTGCTCCTACGTTTGTGAATTGTGACGATGATGGCGCAGCTAGGAAAATTTCCCTTGCTCGCTGCATTCACCCATGTCATCATCACAGCCGCCGCTGGTGTCACTATGTCCCGTCCTGGCATGGTTGGTGTCTCTGCCGTGTCTATCTTCCGCATTGGCATCGCATCGCGATGGGTGCACGCTGGGCACACCACACCACACCACACCACAACCCAACCTTTCACAGGTTACACTCTGCACTATGCATTATGCACTCTGCACTCTGCGCTTCGGCACTCTGCCTGCACCTCCCGATTCTCCCCACCTCTTCCCCCAAGCAACATTCAGTTCGCACCAGGACTCTCAGGCTCCGCGACGCGCTACTGGCCGCCAACACATCTTGGCTTCGCCGCTACAGGGACGTGGCCCAGTCGATCGATGAGCGCTAGAGATGCCCTGTTGGCCCACCCTGGGCATTTGTCGTGTCACTTGGACAGGCCCCTTTGAACGAAGTGCACCAGTCATGTTGACGGGATGGCGCCCACTACGTGGGCTCTCGCACCTCTCCAGGGCTCCGGAGCCTTTTTCCAGCGGCCTTCTCCAACAAGCGGGCGCTCATCAGTCGTCCACGCAACCCCAGCTTGTTCAATGCACACCGGCCCGCCAATTATCTCCGATGCTTAGGTGGGAGGGTGGCATCGTCGTCATCCCAGCCAGATGTACGGTTGACGGCAGCCATTCGAACGGCATCTGCGGGCGGGATACTCCGTGCGACGTGACGGTCTATTGGCGGGCGGGAGAGGTGGTCTCTGACAAATGCACCGTGCCCGCTTTCGTCCCCGGAAACTCTGGTGTTTTGAGGGTTGCTAGGGTGTCGCCGATCACTCGTCTCCAAGAGCATGGTATTATGCTGCAATGGATCGGAGTCAACTGATTGAAAGAACAGGCCCAAGACACAGACAGGCCGAGACAAGGCAGAGCATCAACCTTCTACAGCCGTGTCCGTACTCCGCACATCGGAGAAAGATGGGGCTCGCTCACTGTCTCAATGCCCCTCTCATCGAACAATTATTACCAAACCGAATCATCTTCGCCATCGATCCTTGCGATGCGCAATTTTCCCAGTTGGCGCACATGTGTCATAGCGGCGCCAACGGGACCACTTCTTGACTGCCTCGCTGCCTCACCACCACGCACCAAACAGCAAAACCCTTTCGAGTGGAGCACAAAATCACGAAAAGCCCACAGTCGCCATCACGATCCCCTTGGCCGGTGCTTCATTCGATGCGACCCTCCCCATCCCACGTCTCTTCGGACCCGTGAGTCCACCGTATCGCAGCACTACTTCGCAGGTTTTCGGACCCATCTTGGCATCTTGTGCCTTGCGGCGCTGGGCTCAGTCCGGAAACAGGAAGAGAACGATCCTGGACATTGGTGTTTCCTTGTTGCAACGCACCTCGTTATGGAGTAATTACTACGTACTAATGGACTGACGAGCCAGGACTTTGTTTCCGCCCTGGTCGGCACTTGTCGGTGAGTGTCCCGATCTCACCACTCAGGATCAGAGAACCGCTGCACTACGAAGAGGTAGTCTGTGCATGGTACGAATAGTGCAGGTAGGTTAATTCCACCTGACCCTGAAGACCCTGGCTACTGCCTAGAACACCATGGAACCGAACAGCACTTGCGGAACTGACGTAAGACAATTGGCAGGGCACTTTTACCCAACTGATTTATTGCTTGACAACGGCGGCTATAGCCGTGAATACTGACACGGCGTCTGGTGATGGATGCCACATACAATGGTGCAACAATCGCCATGAAGGGACGGAGATAGTCTGATCTGAGCCACATATCAGCGCCGCAAATGCAACGAAACGGCTTCGTTGTTCAATCACGTTGCTCATCATCATAGCGTACGGCAGATCAACCCCCCAGCAGTCGCGAACATCTAACCACAATACCTGATCTTTCGACTCTACCGCGCCCGCCAGCACTGTCGATCGCCAATTGATGGGGTCTTTGGGTCTTTACGCCGAGCTCTTCATCTACCGATTCTGCTACATGCTGCTACATGCGGCCAGGGAGGGGGCTCTAATGGATGGATGGAAAGGCGGCCAGCCGGCCATCGCCATTCAGATTGGGTTGTGGCACTTACACATGCATTTCACGACGTACAGACGCGCTGCTCTTTTCCATTACGATTCCGACCTGGGTTGCCGTTACCATCAACTCAGCATACGTAGAGTACTTTACCGGAATTGATTCTCCGCCAATCTCTCATCGCAGTGCTTGATCAAGACGCACCCGTTAGGCAATGCTTGCACCAGGGACCCAATATTAGAACAAGGAAGACCTCTAGAACAATTTGAAGCGCATTACTTCCCTGGTATTGATCGACCTGGGCCCCTTCCCGACCACCCCCTTTGCCACCGCGTTCTAGATGGAACCCAAGCCACCAAGGCCAGGAGCTGGATGAATATGCTCTAGGAAAGGCAGGCATGTAAGTGTGAGGAAGCAACGTGTGAAGGGATGGAAGCCGGGCACGGAAGGTGAAGTAACCTACTCCTATGTACGTTTAACCTCTGGTTTTCGGATCTTGTGTCCATGCCCTGTCAGTGGCCACAGAACGGGGAACGTGCTCTGCCTGTTGGCGCCAAGGTGGTGGGTGGCGCCCAGTCACAATGCCCCCTTTCCCATACTGGGCTCCTTGGGCGGCTGGTGATTGTCTCAAAGGCAATTAATCCATCTCGGGCAAATCTGGAAAACCCGAAATCCAGACCAAACAGCTTGGCCCCTGGGTCTGTATGTGCGTGGCCGGCGTACAGATGCACTCCAGGGGGCAGCCATCGGGACCACGGAGGGCGTGCGCGCGACGTGGTGAACGGTAGCATGTTTTGTCGTGCTCATTCCGTGCCGAGGCGCCCTTTTTTTTCTTTTTCTTTCTTTTTTCCAAGTTCCAATTGAAAGCTCCAACTTCCGATCCAACCCAGCATCCATGTCGTTCTAGAAAGGCCAAGAAATCAGCCCAGTGGCGCCGTCATTCCAGAAGCCTTCCTGTTTAGGCACGCAGGGCGGGGCCCCTTCCCTTTCAACCCTTGTCGCCCTTCAGCTGTCCAAACTCTCTCCACACACCACCAAACCGTATCCTCCAACCGGCCTCGCCGTGTCTCCATCGCCTCACCTTTCCCCCAGGGGAAAAAAAAATAGGGAGACGGAAGAAAAAAGACTGCCACGATCATCCTACGCGCCAGCTGGCGGGGATCCGAAAATCACCCTCAAACCCCAACCCGAACCCATTGGGATCCATCCCCTCTGCCCGAGAAAATTCTGCAATTGCCGGTTTTCCACACCCCCCGCGCCTCCTTTCACTTACCTCATAGAGACGACGGCGTGGAATCTGGATTCTCTTACTACAAACTACTACTCGCTTCGTGTCATATTAGCCCACATCGCGACGGGCCGCGTCCAACAGGGCCCTCAACGCAGCAGGCAAAACGGTCAGAAGGACAGAAATTTGTGGTTGTGCTGGCCGGCTGGACACGGATGGCGTCGGGTAAACAGGTGTTTTTCGACTCCTTGACGCCCCATGGAGTTTCCACTCCCTGGTGTCCGATGTCTCCACGGATCACGATGCACGGAGTTGAATCAATCTCCTGTTGGGTCTGCGGCTGGTCACGGGTGAGTCAAACGGCGTAGGAACCTTGGTCTTGGCTCTCTCTCCGGGAGCGAGCGAGAAGACCCATTGGCGCCGTGTCAGACAAGGGGGTCACACATGTGCGTTATGAGGGCGCGCCTAATTACAAAGTCGAATGGACGACGGGCTCGCCGATTCTATCACCACCAACGACATGGAACAAACACGTCCTCACCTCATCAGTGTCTCGGGGCGTGCTGGTCACCGCTCACCGCGATGGCATGCACACACACACAAGCGCGTCGCGTACACACACGGCGGAACGCACCGCATTCCAGCAATGGCCAGGTTCCGCCGTCAACCACAGGCACCTCGTCCTCCCTGATGGAGATTTGCTCGGCGCCCAAAGGTTTGATGTGCCAAGCGAAGTTTGCTGGGCGGGCCAACTCGCGAGCCTTTGTCCCTCTCCCCGTGTCGGCTGCATTCGCCGTGCTCTGCCCTAATTACCTGACATTTGTCACCCCTCACTCCTTTGCCGCCGTGAAGACTGAAACCTTCGTCAGAACCTGGAATTCTCGATCGCTTCTCGAACTTTCTAGAATACCCGTCCCGTCCCGCCTCTCCACCCGAAGCCGCCAACCGCGATTGGTGTTGGCATTCAGCTTTCCTCGCCCAACCTCCCGAAGTTCCAAGGACCAGTTCAAGCCTCTGATCAGCATAACGCCACAGATGCAAGTGATCCCGTCCCTCGTTGCCGCCTCTCTCCCTCTGCGGCTAGTTCTCGCTTCCGGGAGAACTCCATTTGCCTCCCTTCCGCTTCTAGTTTGCCCCAAGGCCAAGAGGCCGCTATCCTTTGACACAACCGAGAAGGAAAAAAAGCCCAACAACACCAAAGCGGAAAACAACCCAGGCCGAAAATTCTTCTTTACCCGTCACATGTCGTTTCCTAGGTCCACGTATTGTTCCTGTTCCCCACCCGTGGAAACTTCAAAGAGGGGACACGCCCCCCCCTAGTGAGCCTTCTGTTGCGTACCACCTACCTACTACGTACTGCTTAGGACAAAAGCGACAATGGGCCTACGACGCCGTCGGGGCTTGGATCGTATTGACTTTGGTGTGGGCCCGCTGCTTGTGTGGTCTTATGCAGACTTGTTTGTCATGAACTTGTTGGTCGTGCTGTTTGCCGCCTTGCCCCCACCCCCTTGTTAGAGTGTCCTGGCTTGTTGTTGTTGGAGACAAAAGGACTGATTGCCTTGGCAGACCATCAGGCGTGTAAGATCCGGGCCATGAATTATTCGGATTTGTGTCGAACCAAGGCAGCCTACTCACACCAACGCCACGTCGCTAGGCACGATTGCTATTTGGCTTCAAGTGCAGACTCTTAAAGTGACGGCCAGTGTATTATAAGGTCTACCCAAGTCCTAGGATTAGGCTACCTAAACACCAATCTAATTCTATAACGTTCATCTCTCAGTAAGTGTTCCTTTCTTTCACCATCTCTCTTGTCTTCTCCTCCATAAGTCCATTCATGCTCAAGCCTCCACGGCGAGCTCCTGTTCATCGTTTGTCATCCAAAAACGCCGGTCCATGCAACTGCTTGCTTGCTTTCTCTCTTGGTATCTTGTCTGAACACCCAATGCCATCCAATGTGGGCTTTTTCTTCCACTCCTTGATCTCCCAAACGCCATAGTACATATTCCAAGTAACACGTAATAATCGAATCAATACACTCGTAAGTCAAACTCTCCCTTGAAGCCGCCGTTCAATAACATGCTTGCGAGCCGGATTCGCTGTGCCGGCATGTCTGTTGCCGCGTATGAATCAATGGGGCTGAGTCCCAAAGCTAAGCACATAGCGTTGGTGATGGTGTGCACTCCGCAGTCATACCCATTTGTCTGCCTGGGTGCTTCATGACGCATCACCTTCCACTCCGCCTCCAGGAATGTCTCCTCCAACACGTCTTTCATCCATGCGAGCGCGAGGTTGGTGTTTGCAGCGTTACCCCGCGGGTTCAAAGAGTCCATGTGGGCGACTGTCCGCTTCGAGGGGCGGATGACGAGGAGGGTCCAGTGCGAACGTTCGCAGATGGGCAACAGAATCGTATCGATGTCGAGCAGGTTCTTCTTCTCGACTCCGAATCGTCGTAGAGTTCGTTGTGTGCGGGTCACGCCCTGTTCCTGGAGTCGCTTGAAGAAGAATGAGGACATGGCCAAGCACTTCCTTGTGCTTCTCTTGACATCCTTAATGCCAGCGGCCGAGTTAATAGCTTGGTCAAGCCAGTTGAGAGATCCGTTGACAATCTCATCATTCAACCACTCTGTAGCTGGCACCACCTTGGCAAAGTCATGTCGCCGCAGATCGACACCTTCGCCAGTGGTGGCCAGTGTGGTACTCGCGGCAGCGCGGAGGGTATCTTGTGCCCTGGTCTGCCACTCGAAAGGTACAGCGCCGACAAGAGTTCGAGCAGGTACGCGGAGTCCCCCAGAACTAGCCAGTCGCTCCTCTAGCTCGCGTCGGGCCGTTTCCTCGGCCTCACGTCTTGCTGCCTCGGCAGCCTGTCGGGCTTCTTCAGCTGCCCGTCTCGCTGCCTGCTCTTTTTGAAGGGTAATTCCAGCCTTAGAATCGTCACTAATCTCAAGAGGCTTGATAGAGGGTATAGAGAGGAGCTGTTTAATGCGAGCAAGGGGATCAATCTGATTCCCCTCTTCCTTGGGCCGAAATTTGGGCGGCGTGCGACGAGATTGGACTTTTGACCACTCCAGAACCTCCTTCTCGTTCAGGAGTCGTGTATGAAAGTCCTTCTCGATTTGAGTCTCTGGACTGTCATCGCGGATTGTGTTTGGATCGGAAGTGGGGGGCGTTTGGGGAGCGCCGGGCTCGAGTTTCTTTGCCTCTGTACGCTTCCCTTTAGTCTTGACAATTCTTGGGACGTCAAGTCCAATCTGTGTCCTTGGCTTTGGGCTCAAGGTGGATTCCGTGAATCGCACTGCCTTAGGTGGGCGTCTTATTCCCAGTCGTTTAGGAGTGTGTCGTGACAGGTGCTTCTGTTTGTTTTTGAGAATTGATTTAATTGCCCCAACATCCTTCACAGTGAGGGGCACCTTGGGGGTGAATTCGGTGATGTAGTTGTCCTTAATGGCGCGGTGTGCTTCGCTCTCATGATAGAAGTGCTCGCGGTATTCCTCAGGGTTTAGCTGAACAATCTTCGCTTCCAGAAAGTCGGCTCGTAGGAAGTCGCTTTTGTGATACTTTGGTCTCGCAATGACCGGAGGAAAATTTTCGAGGGGTCGCAGCAGAACGGGGGCTGGGTCCTGGTGAAGTTGCTGAACGAGTATGGGTTCGGGTTCGGGTTCCGATTTGGGCTGGGGCTTGGGCTCAGGCTCTTCAGACTCGGGGAAAGCACCGGGAAGGAGTAGATGCGTGTCCAAATCAGTCCGCTCAGGGCGAGGGAAAGTCTGCTGTATCCTGTCGTGGAACCGGCGAGATAGAACATAGCTAGGTGCGGGAATGTTGCGTGTGATAGCCTCGAGATCGAGGATGATGGTGTCTATGAAGCATTCGGAAATTTGAACGTGCTCTTTGTTCGATATCCGGAGAATGTCCTTGCAAATTGTGGGCAACGCGGGTGCAGATAGAAATTTCTTAATCGAGTTCATGAGTTCCAGGCCCTCGAGCGAGAGATTGTAGTCCAGTATGGGTGGAACAGATTCGTATGTGTCTCGAATTTTGACTATGATGCCGATTTCGTAGACCCTGTCGAGATTTTCAAAAACGCGCTTGAACTGAAGTGAAAATAGGTGGCAGAGATCGAAGCCGTCGTTGCTGTATAAAAGCGCTCGGTCGTTCTCGTTATCGGCCAAGGACAAACGAAGCGGTTCCAAGGCCTTGTTCATCTCCTGTCGAGAATGATGGGTCTCAATGGACCCCCAAACTTCCTCAATGCCCTTAGCGAAGGCGTTGTAGTTGTCGATAAGGTCACTGAGGGCGGTTCTATCGATCCAGCGAATTTCGGTTTCTTCCTCATCGGAGCTCAACTTGACGCGCTTATTGACGACCTGATGGTCACTGACATAGGAGCGGAACTCTGCCACCTCGTAAGACTTGGGGTTGACTGTACGAGCTATTAATTTCGTCATGCAGAAGTCAAGGTTGAAGAATGAATACGTACTCCATCGTCCAATTCGGCCTGTGAGGCCGGAGACGGCCAGGTAAACACTGGATATCATTCTGGTGAATAATGTAAAGAACGAGGTTTGTGACGTTCCCTGACGCATATGGTGCAGGTCCTATTCGAATTGTTAGTAAATCAAGCACATTATAAGGACAACGGGCCGGAGTCTGCCCACCTGTGTGTCTTCGGCGTTCTCGAAGGGGATAATCTGTCCCTCGCGGCGAATGTAGATGGGGGATCCACCGTCTTGGATCCCGTTGTTAGAAGCGACGAGTTCGATTTCGGTAGATTGAGCGCGGCGCTTGCGAGTGCGACTGCCATTGATAACGACAAAATCGGGCTTCGAGGCAGGGAGTGTTGCGGGTCGACGCGTGCAAAACCTTGGGGGTGCGGGACGAGTCCAGCGACGCGGCTGCTGGGTTCGAGTATTGAAATCGGGTTGAGGGCCTGGAGTATCAATGAGGAAGCAGCTGTTGGGCCGTTGAATGGACCTCGGTGGGGTGGTGATGTGGTCGAGGGGTGGTTCGGAAGCAGGAGGCTGTTGTGGTACTGCTCTGGAGACAGCGGGAAGCCGTGGTCGAGGATAAGCTGGAGCCTCTTTTAAGAAGCTAGGTCTGAAGAAGCCGCGACTGTCAGCTGATGCATGAACGCCGTAGCGGGCGAGCGGTGATGAAGACATCGTCGCTGCAGACTGGCAGGAGATGGCGATGACGGTTGACAAAGAAGAAGGGCGTGACAGTAGAAAAAGCGGGATCAAGACCAGTAAGTATGCCGCGATTGTCAATAAGGAAAGGACAAAGGCGTTCAGCAACATTCACTAGGGGAATGAGGCCAAAGAGAACAACTTGTTCAGAATAGTTGAGATGGCGAAGACAAAGTCGGAGATGGAACAGGCGTTGGTCAAAGGCAGCGGGCAGTACAAAGAAGCAGGGCCGATGCTGAAGTGAGTCGGAAGTGGTTGCGAAAGCGAAGTGATCTTACAGTGGGCGAGCCCTCAGCGGCGCAAGTTAACAGAGCGTTGTCAGGCAAACAGGCACAATAGCACAAGGCAATCAATCAGTAAGAGGGGCGAGGCGCGTCGTCGATTGGAACCTCGCCCGTGGGTCGCGTTGGCGCTGCTGGTCCTGCACGGGAGCGCGTAAACAATCGAGGTACGTACACCGAGGCTTAACTTGTGGCCTAATCGTTCCAGGTCGATGGGGGTGATGGCATCGTGGCAGAGGGGGAGGGCGGTGGACGATAGCTTCGCTACGGGGGGGTGAGCGCGCTGTGGTGTTGAAAGAATTGGCGGGAGCTTCAGTGCGATTTGGGCGGAGGATTTTGGACAAGCTCGGGCGGGGCCACTAGAAGCGCCGCTATTGGCCTGCCGCCGGGTGGGACACGGGATCTGAGTCGATGTCTGACACCGTTGCTCATTGGCCAGGGAGATCCCATGATCGATCCAACGTCACTTTTGCGCATGCGCATGGATGCGAATATTCGTACGGACTCCAACGTCAATCGTTCTTTTGTCTTTCGTTTTCGAGGGTTGAAATCTTAAACGGTTTTTTTTTGGGTTGCCAAACGCTCCAAGTTGGCTCAACTTTCGTTACCCAAACGGTTCTTTTCTATTCAGAGCTTAGGATGCGCTACGAATAGCAGCTGCGAAAATGTATAAATCGGTGCATAACATTTCTTGCGAAGTCTACTCTGGTAGTCACGAGAGTTGCGCAATTATTGAAGAAGTGATTGATGATTCAACACTTTTGCCAACTTGATGACATAGAGAGAATCGAATTCACTACGTTTATCTCAATGGTGACTCGAACTTACTAGGTCTTTTCTGAAATTCTGCGTCCATTGATCCGCCGTGTATTCCCACACTTTTGGTATCATTTTTACGGTTTACTTCCATAACCTAGAGGCAAATCCCAAAAGTTACTCAATATCTGGCCAAGACTCATCATTTCCGATGCTGGCGCATTGCATAAAATCACATGGTTGAATAACAACGACTAAGATGATTTTGGTGATAATCGACGTTACTGATTTTTTAACCGTGTATAAATTGTCTTATTCACCGTCTACTTCTAAGTTACAAAATACTGCCTGCCACAACCAATGACTTGTTTGTCTCAGTCAGTCAACTCCACTGCTATGTCTCTTAAATAGCCACCGCTCACATCATAGCTGCGCTATTACGTCCCCCAGCTTCTTGGTACAGAAAGTCGAGAAGTACTCGTTCAGGGCATCGACAGTTCCGCTGCCTTCCACCAGGCTGACCACCACGCCCACGTAGCCGTCAGGCCGCACAACCACAATTCCACCCAAGTCCTCATCCAAGCCCATCTTGGCATGCGCTGCAGCCTTGGCGTTTGGCAGCCGAGGGTCCCATCTGTCATCAGCGTAGACATGATCCCTGTATCTCGCAAGTACGTCAGGTAGGTCGCGCGAGATCTCAATGTCGGGTCTCTTGGCGGCGAAGACCGTGCAGAGGGTGAAGAAGTGGCTATGGGGGTTGTGCTTTTCGTGGTGGGAGACCTTGCCGAGGTCCTCTCGCATGTAGGCTGAGTAAAATGACCTCTTCTTGTTGAGGTTACTCCCAAAGTCTCGCAGGGCTTTCGATGTCTTGGATATATTACCTCCGAAGACAAAAAGCCGGAACGACCCATTAAGAGGCACCTCCTGCTCTAGGTGCACGACGTTGGCGTCGACCACCCTGGTCACATCAGAGTTGATAAACAGGCGACCTGTCGACAGCTTGGTGCCCTTGGGGTGGATGAGCGGCGACTTGGCTGGATGCTCGGGCGACCAGTTCAGAGCATTAGCCTTGTAGAATACTCCGTATCCACTCGTAAATGCGCATGACTCCTTGAATGTCTTGATGAACTCATTATCCTCATCCGTCTTGTTCGCACCATGACTATCCGACGCAGCCTTGACAGTGTCCGCTGGAGGCGGTCGCTGAGAGAACAACTTGGCGTATCGATTATCAAAGCTCAGAAGTGTCTCTGCTACGTTCTTGCGCTCTGGCTCATATGTTTTCAGGATCTCACGGCTGGCGAACCCGGCCTCGACAGCATGGATCTTCCACGCCAGGTTCTGAGCATCAAGGAAAGCTGTATTCATCCCCTGGCCAGCTTTGGGCTACAAGACATTAGTAACGAGAACCATTTTCACAAGCAGGATATTTGATACTCACACTGTGTGTGTGGCAAGCGTCGCCACCCAGGAACACTCGTTGGTCCAAGGTATAGCGGTCTGAAATACCCTGCCCAATGGGGTAAACTGAGTACCACTCAACACGCTCCCATTCGATGCTGTACGGCTGCAGAATCTTTTTCGCCGATTCCTGTACGTCGGCCTCGGTAGCTGTCTTTCTGGGGTTCCAGTCTGAGTCCGTCGAAGACGCGATCTGAATATAGAGGCGGACCATGTTGTCTTCTCTGGGGATGACCATGATAGAGCCATGCTCACTGTGAATGGTACATTTCATCTTACTCCGCTGTTAGTGAAAGAGTCTCGAAGCCAGCAGTCATGAGTTGAAGCCTACCTTGATATCAGGGAAGTCGGTCACAACGACACCATCCATGACTCCCCACACGTGGGAAATTGGGTCCTTGTGTGTAACGCCGATCTGTAGTTGATTTCGAATAAACGACCTTGCACCCTCGCCGCCAAAGAGGTACTTGGCGCGCAAAGATTCCTGCCCAGTTCCGTCGACATGCTCTAATTCGACCTGAACCGGGTACTCAGGAACTGCCTTCTCGTCTGACGTAAAGCCCTTGATCGTCCACGGTCGCTGAACTTTGGTACCGTTTTTCTCAAGGTCGGCAATGAAGACTCGCTCAATCAAACCCTGATGGAGTAAGGTTGTGAAGGGATACCGAGCATCGATAAATTCTGGGCAGCTAGCCCATGTGCCCGTTCGCTCAATGCCATGGCCTGACTTAGGAGGGTCCCAGAATGCAACCTCGTAGACGCGGGCTGGCTTGTGCGCCATAATGGCCGATTTCAGACCCATGTTTCGCAAGAGATCCAGGGAGCGCGGCTGAATACCATCCGCGCGACCGGTGGGCGTCGGTTCGGCTCGGTTGTCGATATGCTTGATCTTGTAACCCCAACGGGCCAAGCATGTCGACAGCATGAGACCAACCGGTCCGGCTCCCACGATGACTATCAACCAATGTTTATTAGTTCCTCATACCGCTCAGCATAGTAGCAAGCAGTGCGACCTACCAATGTCATAGTAGTTGGAGCGGTCCTGCTTTAATGTACTTGACGCCATGGTGTAGTAACGATGAATGAATGGTACAAACAAGCCAATTGTATCTTGTATGCGCCAGGAGTTGAGATGGAGTTTGATGGCCCTAGGCTGATAGAACGGGAAGGGAATCGGAGCAATAAATAACCAGTACCAATCTGTCGGAGAGCCAAGCGTGAATGCATGGAACCGCCGGGTCAGCGCCAGTCGTAGGAGGGATACACAAGACAAGCCGAGGCGACTAGGATCGAGAGATTGGGGCGGCGGGTGACCGCTTGGCTCAATGACAATAACGCACTAAATCACGGCATGGATCTCGGGAAGATCAGAATGGAGGCTCCTCGCATAGAGAAACAAAGTTCTAGACGGTTGGTAGACAGAGATAGTCATTAGACAGGGGCAATTTGCAAACGAAGCCTAGGATTTAGTCGGCAGCAGAGCTCGGGAGGGTGCAATCGATGCCAGTGGTCGTCCAGATGTCGACGTCGAGGACGCAGAGTACGAGGAGGATCACTGTCAGCGAATCCCATGGCCAGTAAAGTGTCATGGGCTTGCATCTTGGACCGGCGTGTGTGGGGTCGTCTGGGGAAGTGAGGAGGACGGATGCCGTTTTGGGAGTCCGGGAGTTGAGTTCGGGAGTCGAAGGTGGGGCACGCCGGAGACGGCTGATTCTTCGGGAGTGCCATCCTGGGAGGTGAAGCCAAGAAAGATAAGGGTCCGATGAGATCTGTTAGTAGCCCACGGTAACTGACGTGCGTGGGCTAACAGCGTCCATTCATCCAGCAACATTTTGGACGAGAATGCCTACGGGGGAAGTGGCCGGGCATGGACGCCAAAGGACAACCCCACTAACGCGCCGAAAGCCCGAGATCTCGCTCGTGTCGCAATGCCACCTTAAGCCCGGGTCCTGGTCGGTTGGCAGCTGATTAGACTGGAATTTTCTTTTCTTCTCGCTCGGAGTCCCGGGACGCGTGTAATAGCAATTTATGTCTGCTCTATTGGTTGCCTCGTTGGGAAATTCCTACTGCGCCGACACTTGAACCAGTCTTGATGGGAGGCCGCAGCATGCGGGTTTGATGGGCCAATCACACAATGGACCGGCCCTTGTCGCGATGTTTGGAGTCCTCGAGATGCGTGTTGGTGCGGTTTGAGCTTGTCGTAACCCGAACCTACATAGTACCGTCCCGAAGTGCCGCATGGCTGGACTCCATTGCGGCGTGGGTCGTGGGGTTTCGACCACCTGTTGCGACATGGCCCAGGCTTTGACTAACTCGTTAGATCGGTGTAATATTGGTGCGAGAGTTGACATCTGGCAATTTGATGGAGGACAGACAGACAAAGTCCCAGGGTGTTGCATGCCAAAAGTAACGATGTTAAACGTTCCATTAATAGCCGGCCAGAAGGCCTCTGAAGACGGAAGCTGCCAAGGCTCATGACCTCCCAGCGCTCACTTTCGCCCGAAGTCGGGTGTTGCTACCTTTAAGTACCTACTATCTAGGTATTAACTACTAGTGTATTCAAGTAGATTCAACTGGCGCCTGCCTCCCATCTTCGTTTCAGCAGTTTGAATGGCAGGCGCAGTCAGTGCAGCATGCTTCTAGAGAAAGTCAGGCGACAAGATATCCATTTTTCCTACCTGCCTTACCAGGTGCCATCCAGAACCGACAAGCTTCCATCTCCTCCAAGTAACAGGAGACAAATCAATCATCTTTCAACTTCGACCTAAGACTCGGGAGCCCGCCGTTATTTCGTACCAACAGAACAACACATTTGTTCTCCAATCTTCGCATACGTGTCTCGCTTGCAGTAAGTCTCTCGTCGCTTCATCGAAAGCCGGGTTCAGCTACTCCCGGCCTAAGTGCCGCCTGCTATCTCAGGGAGACACCAATCCCCTAGCGATTGTCCCATGCAATCTTGGCTTAGGAATGGACAAGGCCCCGAAAGCTTTCTTGCGGTCACCAGCCGCCAAGCGTGCAGGTTTCAATGGACCCAACGGGGTATTCGACGAACAAAGTAGCCATCCCTACTTGGTCTTGACTTAGGCACACGGGACAGCCTCTAACTAAGCTCACTGCAGAATGCCGCAACGTCCTCGTCAGGTACTGCGCCCACATTCCCCGCAATTATCAGTACCGCGATGGTATCCGTCTTGTTAGTTAGGCAGTTTCTCGGTAGATGAGCCCTATCTGACTAGTCTCAGGTGTTCTTAGTGCTGCGCGACCATTTGGGCGACGAGTGCCTCGGGCACGCAGGGGGCGTGCTCTACGAGATGATTGAAGTCGATTGCCAACACTCCGACGACCCAGGAGCTGCCTTTCAGCGTTGGAGACACGATCATATGAACCGACACGTGGGTCTCGTGATTGATACGGGGGCCTCAGTTGAGTTCTAATTATCTTACAGGAGGATCTCGAACTTCCCCACGTTCCTCATCTTACGACGGTCACATCTGCTATTACTCCGACTGCCACTCTGATTCGATGGAGAAGGGACCACTCTCAACGCTATGGAACCAGACTCTCGGACCATTCACCCACGAGTGAGCAGTCGTTCTTTCAAACAAGCGGCATCTGGACGAGAAAAGAGTGGATGATTGAGTACACCATGTACGTCTCGTCACGAATCGGAGGCACACGCCCATTCCGCCGTATAAATGCTAAGGCCTTCCACGAGTTGCAATGGAATTCGAGTCTGAAACAGACCGGAAGGCTTGTTGGGGAAAAGTCAATCGACTTGAACGACCTTTCATGGAACAGCGAATCAGATAAACTAGCAGAGGGAACTCGCCTCTTCGAAGCAAACCCTCGGCTTCAGCCAAGAGGCTCTAGGGGTCACAGCGACATTTATGGGTTTCTTCGGAATGTTTGCACACTCAAGAAACCTACCATGGATCCAATCAGAATTAGATGGCTCGCAGGTCGGCAAGGCTTTACCACAACAACCTCCTTACGTGACATCTTAGAGTCAAGGCCGAGCCCTCGTGTCAATGAATGGGAGATTCCCAACGCCAATTTTGCCCGAAAATTTGGTCTTTACACAGACAGTGGGCCACTGCCGCCGTCTATCAAAGAGCTCCCTGTTGCTGAAGACAAAGCAATGGATGTGGTCGCTGGCCCAGGACTGCGGGAACTTGTATATTCTTGGAGGTTTCAAGGTCCATTTACACCTCAGCTGTGGTTCGACAGCGGCGTTGACCATCGAAGGACACGAATTTAGTTCTGGAATCTCAGAGGGTTTGTCTGATCGGTTGGCGCTATGGGTTTGGCTGCGACCTATTTCTCGGAGTATTGTCCTGGCCAGGTTTCAGTATCAGAAAAGTGTAAGAGTTCACATACAAATTGTCTCCCGTTTCTGAGTATCGTTAACTACCTACCTAGAAGCCAATACAAGTGCAATATATCCCTTTGGTGCTTTGGTGCGCTGTCAGTGCCGCGCTTAACCTAGCAGGTGCCCACTATTGGCCCTATGGAGGACTGTCAACAGATGTTGCCAGCTGCCAGAGCGTGAAGCAACAAAATAATTAGGTAGGGCTTTCAAAAACAGTTGCCTAGGTAGCTGTTTTGATTGAACGCCATGAGACGCGTCCCTTTGTTTACTTCTGCCTACCTAACCCAACACCTTACGTCTCCAACGACCAACATCCATCCTCACTGTTCCAACTGATCAGTATCACCAGCTCAACTTATGTTCTCGCATTGATTTCATATCACCAGTCCGAGCTTCAAGTGCATTGGGTCAACCTAATACATCCGCGCCTGTGGCTTTGTGGAAAGTCCAATGCCACGAGGCGGTCAGAATAAGGAGAAGAGCCACCACTCTGATCCATCTACGTCCTCCATTACGCCGCTCCAAGGGGACTTGCTACCTTCTATTTCAAGCGCGCGTGCCCGTTCATTGTCTCCACGAAAGCGTTTGGTCCGACAGCCGCTTCACATTCGAATGAACTTGACAGAGGGCCAGATGGACAAGATCACGGATGCGTATGTCGCCTCCTACGAAGTCAGAGACCCAAGTTAACAATTACGCAGATTCAGCTATAAGGTTCACAGCAGCCCGGCACGAACTCGGGCACGGGCTGCAATAGTCACCCCGAAGACAAGCCCTCGCAGAAATCGACAGCCTCAACAGGAGGCTCCCTACAGCTGGGGCCCCAGCCCTCAAGCCAGTTCTGGCATGGGCTCTCCAACATTCTCTGAATTGATGCCAGGCCGTCAGCAGACATTGAGAAATGATGTCTACTCAGGAAGCTTGGCTGAGCGTCGTTGCAAGGCACCACCGCCTCCCCTTCAACTGGGAGGTGGACAGCGCCACGCGAATGCCCCTCAACGAGCTGTGATGGAAAGTGTATGTGATTCGGTTTCTCCTTTAAGTCAAAGCCGATATGAAGGTTCGGAAGAAGACCCTGAGTCTATGTACTCACAGGATGGCCGCTATGTGTTACATCCCGGTCCTCTGGAACTTCGCGGAGCTACTCATCGGCGGTCCGGATCGAAGCTCAACGATGCTGTTGTCAATGCATACAAAGACTGGGCTCAAATCCAGACCCCTTCGTCAATCGGAGAGTCTCCAGTCCGCCCGGAAAGTCTGGCACGAAGACCCAGACGATCCAAGAGCACAGGTGAAGGGCTTCGGCAAACCCGTCCTGACGACTCCCCGTTGCCACCGATCACGCCGAGAGAGGTGCTTCGATCGGAGAACGCTCCTCTTTTCTCCCCTCTTCAGTTTTACTTCAGAGGAGACGACTTCCCAACAGCCAAGAAGGGCGAGAAGACAATGATTGGAGATAACGGGTGGCTTGAGCGCACTGAGAAGGTGCCTGAGAAGACAAAGAAGACACCACAGAAGAAGGTTGGTATTCTCGAGGGCATCAAAAAGATTGCCAAAGACATGGTATGCGTAATCCAAATTTTGAGAGGGCGAATATTTACTCACAGCGAATAGGCTGAACTCCATCACAGCGCACGCCGACCTCAAAACCTCGCGAAGGACCGACAGAGCTTTCAGGTGGCCATTTCTCTTGACTCTCGGGAGCAAAGCCTCCTTTATTGCGAGCTTGAGTATCACCTCAGCAGCGCACTCAACGACTACATTACAGTGCAGCTTGACAAGGGCCGCTTGGTCCCCGATAAGCTCAAGAGAATATCTGACGCTTGGCAGAACAAAGGCCGACCGAAGGTGGTGGGATTCCGGTACGACTTGGAGACGCAGCTGGACCTGGTCAACATCCACGTCGAAGATTTCCGATTCTACGGCCGGCGCCAGGGCGACGTCGTTGAGATTTCCGGGCTCCTCCACGCCATGAAGGTCAACGCCCGGGCCATGAGTATCCGGACTTTCTGCCAGCCCGACTCGGTCATTGCGAAGCAGCTCGTGGATTCGCAGTCGCTGTTTAAGTTACTCGGGGTCCCGGACGCACAGCAGATCTCGCTCGCCGAGGTTGCGCAGTTCTTCAAGGTGGTTGTGGAGAGAGAGCTGGACTACCGTACACAGCGCGAGTATGAGGGGCGCCGTACCAAGATGGCGTCGCATGGGACCGACGAGTCGCCGTGGCAGACGCGGACTACACTGCGAGAGGGAGGTATGCACACGGAAGATTGAAGTTGTCGATGAAAGGGCATTGGCCGGTGGCGGAAATCCGTGTTTGCTTGAAGTGTTCGAATTGACCAGAGGTTCAAGTTACAACTAGGGCTTCAGAGCACAACATGATTGGAAAGGGTGTACGAGTTGGTTGGCTTTGGATTGGTTCCAAAAGGGTTAACCGGGTCGATGAACACATGCAGTTAGGGGGGGAATAAGGACGGTCGTACGTATTTGTAGGAATAACATTTGATGATTCTAGTAAACTCTCATATTTTCAAGATGTTGAACATACAAGCTTCCAAGTTCCAAGGAGGCCGTGACTCGTAGAAAACAATACCTGCCTGATGTATCATAAGCATCATTCTTCCACATAAGAACATTGCGAATCCTTCCTGATTCTTTAATTAAGGCATTCCAGGCCCAGATCTCGATGGTCGCACCTCCACCCGTAGTTTACTCATGATGAGATGTGAAGGGTTAACCTCAGAACGCCAAAGACCTGCATTCATCTCATTATCATCATTTCTAAGCCACCTCACTCTCGACCAGGGTATCTTTGCACGTTGATGGTCTTATTATTCGGTGCCTTGATCCCTTAAAAACAACAGAGATCGAGACCAGCAAAGTCAAGCTCGGTACCAGAGCTCTAGCGAGGTATATAGGAGCCATCTTTACTTGATTAGCCAAACCGTATGGCAGGAAACCGTTTCTCGATTTGAGTGTAGAGGCAGCTTTCGTGATGAAGCAATCGAAAGTGGCAGGGGTTCAAGGTGGCTTGTGGTAATTCAAGTTGGATGATCGGTTGATGGCTTGAGCTCAGTGTAGTTCAAGTTTTTAGGCCTCCCAAACGCGTAAATGGCTGATTAGATGAGGCATCGGGTTTGTTATCCAGGAGGGGGGAAATGGGAACAAATAACATAAGTTCAGTCGTAATATGGTCGTTCAGATTAATTGCAGTAGAGCAGAAGCGCGGAGAGACTAGGACCGGAAGCGATAGCTCTCCTCGCTCCTGCGGCGAGCGGGCCGTCGGTCGTCGTATTGCGGATCATCATAGACAAGGTCGTCATTGTCATCATCGGGAGGAGGCAGAGCTCGTCCCCGCCTGTTGTCCCTAGAGCCGGACTCAATGCGCATAGCGTCGTAGCGATGCCTGTCCTCCTCACGACCGTAGCGCCGCTCCCACTCGTACTGGCGGGCGCGGTCACGGTCGCGCGAGTCCTCGACGCGGTTGGCGATGGCATTGGAGGCGAGACCGCCGGCGACGGCGCCGAGGATGGTCGAGACCATGCGGTTGCGGTCCTCGTCGTCGGCCTCGTGGTAGCCCTTGGACTTGTGCTTCTTCCGGTTGGCAGCGTCATTGGCCTCACGGGCGACAAGCCCACCAACCACGGCGCCAAGCAGGCCGGCGCCGATGCCGGTTGCCGAGTTGGAGAAGTTGTCCTCGACGACGTTGCGGGCGCGGGAGATGGGGCTCGGGGAGCGGTCGCGGTCCTTGCCCCGGCGAGAGCGGTTGCGGCGACGGTCGGAGTCGCTGGACGAGGCGGAGGAGGAGCGCGAGCGGGTGCGGGTGCGGCGGACCATGGAAGTGTTGGGCGGCGGGACGGAGCGGGGCCGGATGTTGGCGGCCGGCGGCTCAAGCGTCATTGTCTCGCGAGGCGAGGGCGGACCGGGGGGATAGACATCGCTGACGCGCGATGTAGAAGCGTAGGGGGGAGCGCCTGGGGGAGGAGGAGGGCCGTTGAAGGGAGGGCCGTTGGTAGGACGATCGTTGTAGGGCACATTGTAAGGAGCGTTGCCGGGAGGGCCTCCTCCGCCGCCGGAGAAGTGACCTGGCGAAGGGTCACGGCGCCGGCGGGTGAATTCTTCGACCTCGTAGAAGTTGGGGTTTGACATTTGAGGGGGACTTCTTTGATGAAGTGGATGGGGTTTGAGGTTGTGCGTGTGGTTGTGCGTGTGCGTGTGCGTGTGCGTGTGAAGGAGTGAAAGCAACGCACCACAAGTGGGATGCAGCCGGGTGGGTTTATGAGCAGAGCTCGCGGAGTCGCCGCCAGCCGGGCCAGGCCAGTCAGCCCTACGACGCGATGGGATGATACGAGGCAAGGAAAGAAATGGGTCTCTGCCAGCTGCGTTGAATGCCGGGATATCCGATGGCCGATGGAAGCAGCCGGCAGCAAGGCTGTGCAGTGGTGTGTTGTGCAAGGGGAGTTGGTTGAAAGGAAAAGGAGAAAGACGAGCGAGCTTGAAACCGCGCGTAGTGATGTTAATTATCTTGGTCTGTTGGCAAGTCTTTTCTTCCTCTATGTACTGTACACAGCATCCTTTTCCCACGCCACTCTTGAATTCGAATATTTACTAAGTACTCTCTCTTCTAACAGTTCACGGGCAAGATCACATGCACCAAATGGTTGAGGTGGTTGGTCGGGCGCAGGAGCTGTGAGGGGTCGATTCAGGTGAGAAAAAGACAGTGATGTCACACGGATTAACGTCATGTACTACTGCGCTCGGTCCCGTCGCTAGCAAACTCCGGGGCTTTTCCCCGCGTGGCGCTGTGGCGAAGTCAGAATCTTCTTCAGGTCTCAACCGCCCAACACAGCCACAGCCACAGCCACTGGGGTTGTTTCGCCGATCCGGCCTTAGTTATGCCGGGCGACGAATCCATGACCATGCTTGCGTTCCATCTTGACTGCGAATAATCCCCGAGATATGCTGTACTATAGGCTAATCGTTGCCCTATTTCCCCACCTCTCTATCGGTAAGACAGAATTTTTAGGACATCCACATGGCGATACAGGGTAGGACATGCGTCAGGTCAGGGTTGACCATTCGAAGACAAAGCCGCGGGATGAATGAAAACGAAGTCGACTCCGTCCATTGCATCAACTACCTTGTCAATACTTCCCTCAACATATTTCTCATTGCTTCGGTGAACGCAGCCAACCAACTACACGGCCAACAAGTCACGACATGTTCTCCAACATTTTACTCCCACCTCCACGTCCACACCGACCCGAGTTGCATCACCGCCCCGGATCGCCGTCCCGAAAATGCCATAACTCCGGTTATCCACTAGGAACCTACTACAGACGACAGATCTTCACCCAAATCAATGTACCGCCTATATCTGCCAAGATAGTCTTCATCCTTCCAAGCCTCGGGGGCCTCAATTACCGTGACACACTGACGATGGTGCTGATCCCATCAAGTCGATCCATCACCCATAAGCTGCCCCCTCCCAATGCCGACCCTGCGAATCAAACAAGCCGGCTCTCCATGTCTTGACTCCTCTTAGACGGCACCTGATGAAAACGGTGCAATGCATTTCCGGGGCCCTTTTGTTACGATGCAAGAAGGCGGAGAGCGTCTCCTCGTCTTTCGCATTCGCTACCTTGAGCCGTGAGTTGGCATATATAACTACTCTCCCTCCTATTATCACGGCCTATCGGCTCTGCTCCATAGTCAAAGTTAATCTCTGTTTCTGTTCACTTTGATCTCATTTTGCTTCAACTTGGACACGCACTAATCGATGCTATGCCCGCCTCTCCGCCATCACCTGACGCTGTCCCTCCAGACAAGGCCACCGTCTCCAACGTCCTACCCCAGGCTCTAGACGACAAAGAAACGCAAACCCAACGAGATTATGTCCCGGAGGACACCCCTCAAGACGATGAAGACTCTACCGGGCGTCTGGAGAGGTGGAACAGTCCCAGGATCAACTCGTACCGCTTCTACGCCAGCAACTTCTCCCTCCTCATCATGGGCATGAACGATGCCTGCATCGGCGTGAGTCTGCTTGTTTGTCTACTACGAGCTATCCTCATCAACTAACCGGAGAAAAATAACTAGCCCCTCATTCCATATGTAAGTCGTGCCAAAGGCGTTACCTACCACGCCAGCTTGTCACGGTTGAAACAAACTTACAAGCCATTGACCCCGTCTCTCAGATAGAAACATACTACAACCTCAACTACACCACCGTCTCAACCCTCTTCGTCGTGTCCTTTGCCGCCTACCTCGCCGCCGGACTGTCCAACAACTGGATCCACTACACCGTCGGCCAGCGCGGCGTCGCTTTCCTAGGGCCCGTCTGCCGCCTCATCGGCTACATCCCCATGGCTCTGCACCCGCCCTTCCCCGTGCTGCCCATCGCCATGCTCTTCGCCGGCTTCGGCAATGGCATCGAGGACAGCGCCTACAATGCCTGGGTCGGCAACATGCACCACGCTAACGAGCTGCTGGGCTTCCTTCACGGCTCCTACGGCCTCGGCGCCACAATCAGCCCGCTCATCGCCTCCGCCATGGTCACCAAGGGTAATCTCGAGTGGTATGTCTTCTTCTACGTCATGATAGGCTTTGCCGTCGCGGAATTCTGCTTTGGCATGACGGCCTTTTGGGGGGCCACGGGTGCTGCGTACCGCCAGCGGCTCCAGTACGACCAGGGCAAAGCTCGAACGACGACACGGATGGCGCTGCGGAAGCCCATCACCTGGCTTGTCGCCTTCTTCCTCCTGGGCTACGTCGGCGCCGAAGTCAGTCTGGGAGGCTGGATCGTCACATTTATGCTCCGGGTGCGGGATGCCGAACCGTTCCTGGCTGGTCTGACCGTGACGCTCTTCTGGCTGGGCCTCACGCTGGGCCGTGTTGTCCTGGGCTTCGTCACGGGCCGGATCGGAGAGAAGCTGGCTATTACGGGATATCTCGCGCTGTCCATCGGACTCGAGCTGCTCTACTGGCTGGTGCCCAACTTTGTCGCATCCGTCGTCTTCGTGATGCTCCTGGGCTTCTTCCTGGGGCCCATGTTCCCCGCGGCTGTCGTCGTGGCTACCAAGTTGCTGCCGGCCGACTACCACGTCAGTGCCATTGGGTTTGCAGCAGCCTTTGGCGGAGGCGGCGCGGCTCTGCTCCCGTTTGCGGTAGGAGCCATTGCACAGCACAAGGGCGTGGAGGTGCTGCAGCCCGTCGTCGTGGCCATCCTGGCCTTCATCATTCTTGTCTGGCTGATCCTCCCAGGAGGGTTCAAAAAGGGCGGCCTGGAGAGGGCGCGAGAGGAGAAGGCGAAGCCTGGAGGTGATGTGAAGAAGGCGTGGAAATGGGCGAAAGTGAAGGCCAAGAGGAGGGAATGAATATGCAGACAGATGTACGTAAACAGGTAGCTTAGTTATGCATTTACCGGCGCCCAGTTAGATGCCGTGTAATTTGCATTAGCAGCAGCAAATAATGCTATTACATCACCGAGGGGTCGCAGACATGTATTTGCAATCGCGCTATCTTATCAATCGCATGCTTCTAGTAAAGACTCGGCCGGAGGAGGGGCAGAAAAAGAGCCACCACCACCACATGACTTGACTACACCTCCCTCCATCACCACAATCCAGCCTTCCGCACCAGAGGACGGCTCCTCTTTGTGCCTCCCCCCTTCCTCCAAACCACGACTTGAGAAGCACTGCTCCTGATCCCATCCTTCGTCCTCCACCCCTCCGCCGGGTCTCGGGAATCCCCTCCCGTTCCCTCCCGCATCAACCACCATGTCGCCGACTTCGGCCCCTCCTCCGTCCTCCGCATCCGCATCCGCATCCGCCGACATGACCTCCTCCTCTTCTCCCTCCGCTCGCATCTCAGCCCTTCCGCCTTTCAAGCCCGACCTCAACGAACGCGCCTGGGCCTCAGTCCCCCACCCGACCCTCCCTCTCATCGCCACCGCCCACGCCAAGAGCGTCACTGTCTTCTCCCTCTCCACGGCCTCAGCTCACAGCGCCCTCTGTGGCGGTCACACCCGATCCGTCCGCTCCGTTGCCTGGAAGCCCGGTCTGCCCCCGCACAAGCTCTGCCTCGTCTCCGGCAGCTTCGACTCCACCGCCGGCATCTGGCGCTGGGATGGCGATGTCACGGGCAAGGAGGATAGCCTCGAGGTTGAGGTGACGGCAAGCAGTGTTGGCAAGGTGAACCTTGGCGATAGCGATGATGACGACACGTCTAAGCCTGGCGAGAGGGAGTGGGAGTTTACGCTCGTCCTCGAGGGCCACGACTCGGAGATCAAGTCGTGCGCCTTCTCCCCTTCAGGCGCCTACCTCGCCACGTGCTCGCGCGACAAGTCCGTCTGGATCTGGGAAGACATTGGCGCGTCCGAGGCCGATGACGAATGGGAGACCATTGCCGTCCTCAACGAGCACGAAGGTGATGTCAAGGCAGTCGCCTGGTGTCCCGACGTTCCCGGCCGCAATGCCCGCCGCCGTTACGGCGCTGACGTCCTCGCCAGCGCCAGCTACGACAACACCGTCCGCATCTGGCGTGAGGACGGCGATGCCGAATGGGTCTGCGTCGCCGTGCTCGAGGGCCACGACGGCACCGTCTGGGGGCTGCAATGGGAAGGCCAAGCCCGCGCCGGCGATCGCTTCCCGCGTCTCATGACCTTCTCCGCCGACGGAACCATTCGCGTGTGGACGCTCACCGAAGATGATGCGGATGCCGAGGATGGAGGAGGCTCCGGTTCTGGATCTAAGAACTCCTTGGGCGGTATCCCCAATACGATGCGGAGGTCCCTACGCGAGGACTGGACTTGCACGGCCATTCTGCCCAAGGCCCACAACCGCGACATCTATTCGGTGGCCTGGAGCGGCGAGTCTGGTCTGGTGGCCAGCACTGGCAGCGACGGCATCGTGGCCTTGTACAGAGAGGACGACACAGAGGCCAAGGCGTCGGAAGGCGAGGACCAGTCCATGGCCAACACCGACGAGGTAACTGCCGAGGCGACCACCAAAGGGTCGTCAAGTTGGAGCCTGCTAACCACCCAGGCCAACGCCCATGGGCCCTACGAGGTCAATCACATCACCTGGTGTCGGCGGTACGATGCTGGCGCAGACCGCCGTGGTGTGGAGGAGATGCTCGTCACTACCGGCGACGACGGACTGGTGCGGCCGTGGCAGGTCGACGCCCCTAGGTAGCAACGTAGCGGCGACGAACCAAAAGATAAAAAGAAGAAATTCAAAGCTCACAAGGCCGAGGCAATGCAAACGTCCAAAGAAACCCATAACCCCACCGTGTGCAGGCATCGCCGAAGGAATAAAAACACAAAACAAACAACCGTGCTTTCTCGTCCCTACGCCCATGTTATGGACCAGGCGCAAGTACGTTCGTTATCCTTTCGTCTAGGAGGGTATGATACAAATTGGTTATACATGAGGAGTCCTAACCCCCTCAACCATCTAAGCTCCTTGCCCCCCGAAACGAGCGTTGTTACTGCCGCCCATGAGTCATGAGCCCATTCCACCCATATCCATCTCTACATATTCGCTTTCGTCTTCTCTTTACTCGCCCTTGAGCTTGTCCTGCTTCACCGTGAATGCCATCTCCAGGAGCGCCTGCTCCTCCCGAGTGTGCACGGACTTGGTACCAGTGGCCACCGACGCGCTGGGGTTGCGGCCGGCGTACATGACGTGCTTGCGGTGGTGGTGCTCAGTGTTGTTCAGTAGCGTCTCGATGCGAGGCTGCGTGAAGCTCCAGGCGCCCGCATTGAGGGGCTCCTCCTGGGCCCAGACAACAGTCTTGGCGTTGGGGTACATATCGAGGTTCTCCTTGAGCTGCGCCCAGGGGAAGGGGTTCAGCTGCTCAATTCGAGTGATGGCAACGTTCTCGATCTTGTTCTCGGCACGGTACTTGTGTAGGGCAGCCCACACCTGGCCAGTGCACAGAATGACTCGATCAATCTGCTCAGGAGCCTGGATAGCACCGGTCTCGTGCTCGGGGTCAGGGATGATCCACTGGAAGCCAGCGTTCTCGCCAGTAAACTCCTCAATGTTGGAGCGGGAGAGAGGATGACGGAGCAGAGCTTTTGAGAAGAAGATGACAAGGGCTAAGAGACAGTGTTAGTTCACGTTCCTTACATAGAATGGTTAGATAATAGGTTGACTTACGCTTTCGGAACTGGCGGTGCATTTGTCGGCGCAGGGCATGGAATAGGTTGGCGGGGGTGGTCATGTAGGCAATCTGCATATTGCAGTCCTGGTGCTGGCGGAGAAGCTTCTCGCCGTCGGGGAATTCGCGAGGGTCCTCGTTGCTGAGCTGGAGGTATCGCTCCAGACGGCCAGATGAGTGCTCGGGGCCCTGGCCATCATAACCGTGGGGGAGTGACATCACGAGACCGGTTCGCTGCATCCACTTGACCTCGCCAGAGGCGATAAACTGGTCAATGATACATTGCGCATTGTTGGCAAAGTCACCGAACTGGGCCTCCCACATGACAAGGGCATTGGGAGAGGAGAGGGAGTAGCCGTACTCAAAGCCAAGAGCACCAAATTCGCTCAAAGATGAGTTGGAAATGACAAACTTGCCCTGATCCTTGGCCAGGTTCTGGAGGGGAGTGTAGGTGCCCTCAGTCTCCTGTTCATGGAAAACAGCGTGACGCTGGGAGAAGGTACCACGCTCAACATCCTGACCGGAAACACGGACGTGGTATCCCTCAGTGACGAGAGTTCCGAATGCTAGAGCCTCGGCAGTGGGGAAATCAATGTTCTTGCCCTCGAGGACCGACTTGCTGCGATTGGTGAGGATACGCTTCAGGTTGCGGTGAACCTCAAAGCCCTCGGGAGTGGAGCCAATGACCTCTCCGATATGCTCTAGAGTCGAGCCGTTGACGCGAGTCTCGTTCTGCTCGAGAACCTCAGTCGCAAGTTCCTTAGGGGACTTGAAACCGTTCCAGGCTGAGGTAGTCCACTCCTTTGAGGTAGGGGTATAATCCTTGGACTTGGTGAAGCTCTCCTCGAGCATTCCCCAGACCCACTGCTTGTGCTCCTCAACGTCCTCCTTGGTGAAGGTGCCCTCCTCGAGGAGCTTGTTGACGTAGATATCGATTTGGGGCTCCTTGGACTGGATGCGCTTGTACATGAGAGGCTGCGTAAATGAAGGTTGGTCAGTCTCGTTGTGACCGTACTTTCGGTAGCAGACAAGGTCAATGACGACGTCGTGCTGGAACTCGGCGCGCCAGTCGGCAGCCAGCTGGCAGGCGAAGTTGACAGCCTCGACATCGTCGGCGTTGACGTGGAAGACGGGGGCATCGATAGCCTTGGCGATATCCGTGCAGTAGGCAGTTGAGCGAGCGAAACGGGGGTCGGTGGTGAAACCGATCTGGTTGTTGACAACCAGGTGGATAGTACCACCAGTAGAGAAGGCAGGGAGAGAGTGGAAGCCAAGACACTCATAGACGATACCCTGAGCGGCAAAGGCAGCATCACCGTGGAGGAGGACGCCCATGGCAGTGCGGTGAGTCTTCTCATCGTTGTTGTAGTGCTGAATGGCGCGGGTCTTGCCCAGGACAACGGGGTCCTCAGCCTCGAGATGGGAGGGGTTGGCGACCAGGGAAAGCTGCACGCGCTTGCCGGAGGGAGTGGGACGCTCGAAGTTCATACCCAGGTGATACTTGACGTCGCCAGAGCCCTCGTCCTCAGCACCGGTGGTACCAGCAAACTCGCTGAAAATAGACTCGTTGGGTTTTCGGACGACGTTGCTAAGAACGTTAAGACGGCCACGATGGGGCATACCAATGACAATATCCTTGACACCATAGTCGACACTGCGGTCGATGAGGGCCTTCATACCAGGAACGAGGGTCTCACAGCCCTCGAGACCGAAGCGCTTGTCGTTGGGGTACTTGGTGGCCAGGAAAGACTCGAAGCTGGAGCTCCAGATGAGACGGTCGAGAACACGGCGCTTTTCGTCAATGGAGTACTTGAAGGGCTGGGGCACCTCGAGGCGCTCACGGAGCCAGTCGCACTTCTCGCGGTCGGGAATGTGGATGAACTCGACACCAAAGGATCCGCAGTAGATCTTTTCGCAAGCAGCGACGATGTCGCGAAGCGTCATTTTGTCGCGGCCATCGCGCTTGAATCGAGGCAGGATACCGGGGCCAAGAGTGTACTCGGTGTCGAGATCCTTCTCAGTGAATTGGTAGTGCTCGAGAGTAAGCTCCTTGGGTCTGGAGCTACCGAAGCCCTTGGAGTCACTGGTGTTGCGAATGCCGAGAGGGTCAATGTTGGCAGTGTGGTGACCACGGGCCTGATAGGCGCGGACGAGGAGCTGGACCTTCAGATGGTTGGTGACGTCGGAACCATCCTCCATGACAAGGCTGCCAGACAGACGAGGAACGCCGCCGGTCATGTTGGGCATCAGGTTGGGGGGCGGCTGGAAGGCCTGGGAGACGGGCATGTCGCCGCTCTCCATGTTCCGGAAGTAGACCTGCCACGAGACATGGACGCTCTCCGGATCCTGCTTCCAGGTCATGTACATTTCGTCGATGTAGTTGGCGGTGCTCCCAGAGAGGAAGTTGTCGCTGGGATCGGGGGGCGACTGGGTAGCGTTGGTGGAATAGGTGCGACGAGCCGCAAGTGCCAGAGGGCGGCGAGCGGACGCAAGCTTCCATGATGAGGTCTTGGCCGAGGTGGTCGAGATGAAGGCGGAGGACGAGGCCGGTGAGCATCGAGCGCCGCGGAGCAGCTGGGAGCTAGCCCGGCAGAGGGAATTCCTCAACATGATGGCGGTGATGGGCGAAGAACGGTGACGGATGAGGGTGACGATGGGCTAAGGGGGGGTTGAAGGTTTAAGCGAGGCGATAGAAGGGAAGCATCCCCTGGGAGCTCGAGTCGCAACGCAAAAGAACGGCGGAGTAAGTCGTCGTTGGATTGAGTCAAGTCACCGAGTCAAACAAGTGAACAAGACGAAGGTATTTTGGGGTTGAGGAGGAGAAGAAGGGACACGGAGGACACGGACGAGGGAGAAAGAAAATGCTTGGACGGGCAGGTCCAGTACGAGACGCTGGTAGCTTTGATGTCCGTTCGGTTTCCCGCTGGGGAAAAATAGATGACGGTGCGTTGGGGGTGCGCCGGGGGTGCGCCGGCAAACCCGGTTCTGGCTGCCAGGGGGCCCACAGCCTATTGGGCAAGCAACGCCGTAGCGAACCCCCCGGGCACGCCCCCCCCCCCCCAGCGCACCAGGTGCCAGCTGCCAACTGGAAAAAGGGTGGTCATGAGCTCTGCAAAGCTGTCACGAAGCAGGGCAAGAGCAGTGCGGAGTAGGCCTGCACACGGCGCAGCCTAGCCACTCACCGAGCCGTGTTGCATTGCGCCGCGGTCCCATTGGCTGCGCAGAGCCGCCGCAGCCCCAGGTCCTGCCGTCATTGGGGGCCAGTTTCGGTAGCCGGGGCAGAACGGGGCGTGGAGTTGCCGAGGATCGTTGGCCGTGTCGATATTTATGCGCACTGTACCACCCGCCGCTCCGTTCGCCGCAGCGTGAGAGCCTTCGGAATGCCTCATCGGTGTTTTCGGAAAGACTCCAGCAGCAGCTTGCCGTGCTGTTGCAGACTGCAAGTTAACCAGAGCATGGCCGGGCATCCCAGGTCTCGGCGGAGAGGAAGCAAATCTCGCACGGTCTGGGCAGAATCAGGGGCGTCACGGCAAAGAGAACTTGAGATTGCGGAGTAAATCATGATGATGCCGCACTTCTGACCTGGTTGTGCAGGGTGAATAGCCGGCGCCACATGGACAGGGAGATTGTGGGGAGCCAAGAGGTCGTTCAAGGCTTCCGGCCCCGTCAAGCCACACTGAGCGTCGGGGATACACTTCCGCCCAGCCACACTCCCAAAAGAGTTCCCGACGAGGCCCAGCTCTCCACTCTGGACGTCCCACTCCACCTCGGTGCAGTAAGGCGCAAGGCTGCTGCCGTGAGTGCATGAGACGTGAAATCCTCAGACAACGACATCGCAACTCCAAACTAAACGCAAGCAAAACAAGCCCGCCAAGTCATCCATCCGACACCCCAGGTCAGCCAAACAACTGGCAGCCATCATCGCCACCATTCCATCGAAGATACAGGAGGCAGAGAGCTTTTAGCCGTGCCTAAATCACGATATCGCTGTTGACGTCGTCGTCACCGTTTCTTGTCCTCGTTCTTCTCCATCCCGCGTGTGTAAAATCGAAGTCTTGCCTGCCTGCCCACCTTGGCTGTCTCCTAGCAGCTTTTAGCCGCCGCATCAACATCACCCGTAGCATCGACGGAATTCGCCCGCCCTGGCATGAAGATTCTACGCCGCCACGGGCAGAGGCACCCCTGAAATTCTCTCCAAATCCGAAGCACCCAGCCGCTTGACAGCCACCCAATACATCATGGCCACCCCGGTCGGTCGTACCCTCTTCAAGAAGAGGGATGGCATCTTGACCCTCACCACTGACTACCAGTCTGTCACCTGGACTCCCAACTCTGGCGGGCCTCCCACCGTTTCGTTACTAGTGGCAAACATCACCAGTGAGTATCCCCCACTACTAAACCCTAAGCTGTGCTGACAGACGTGCCTCATCGCAGACCTTCAGCAGACTCCTGACACCTCCCCTAAGGTCATGCTGAAAATCTTCGAAAAGACGTCTGAAGCCGCTGATCCTGTCACATATCTCTTCCACTTCAACACCACCGAAGCTAAGGCCGAAGCTAAGGCTGTCAAGGACCTCTTGTCCCGCCTACTCGCCGAAACTCGTGGGAATGATGCCGGCGTGCCTAAGCCGACCGCGCCGGGTGCTGGAGGCTCATTTACCCCCAATGCGAATGGTGGCTCAGGGAGCGGCTCGGCCTCCATGGCCTTGGCCAGCGCCGTCAATCCCAACCCGTCTTCTCTGCGGTGGTTTGACGACGCCCAGCTCAGGACTGACATTGAGCTGCAACAGTCTCTCATGAGGAACGACACCAGTCTACATCAAACCTACGTCGAGGCCATGCAGACCAAGCCCGACTCCATATCAGGGCCCGCCTTCAACTCGCAGTTCTGGTCCACCAGAACCAACCTTCTCCGTGCTCATGCCATCGAGACCAACCAGAAGAAGGGTGCCTACAATGTTCTCTCAACCGTCAAGCCTCGGACAGTCGATGGCGAGCTGAAGCTCAACATAAGTGTCGAACAGGTTCAGATGATCTTCTCCCAGCACCCGCTGGTGAAGCGTATATACAATGAGAGCGTACCAAAGCTGTCCGAGGCTCAGTTCTGGTCACGATTCTTCCTCAGCAGGCTATCAAAGTCACTGCGAGGCGAGCGCGTCAACGAAAACGACACGACCGATCCCATTTTTGACAAATATGATGCCAGCGAGAACACCCAGCCCTTTCAGAGCAAGATCATGGCACAGCATGTCCCCCACATCATCGATGTCGAAGCCAACGAGGAGAATCAAGGCGGCTTCAGAAGCGGAAACGCCAAAGACGTTGAGATGCGACCCCGTGTCAACTTTCCCATCGTCAAGACGCTCAATAGTCTCAGCGAGAAGATCATGGCCAACGTGGCGCCGTCCGACATGAACACCGAGGACCCCAATAGCTCGTACGACACGTACAACCAGCTTGCTCTCCGTGATCTCAAGGGCGATGCCAAGGAGCATCGCATCATGCTCAACGTGAAAGAGCAGAGCAAGTTCTTCTCCAAAACGGATTCTACCCCCTCGGAAAACGCCCGCACGTTTGCCAAACAGAAGCCAGCCGATGTCCTGTTTGACATTCACAGCGACCTCGAAACGCTCGAGACCGATGGCGCTGGCGGCATCGATATTCACGTGGGCATTGGCATCGACGATCAGAGCGACAGTGACGACGAGAGGCCTAAGCGGCCGCATGTCGGCTCGCGATCCGCCCTCAACGCCGCCGACAAGGACGTCATGAAGGGCGTCCGCCAGCAGCGCGCCCAGAAGTTCGGCCACGAGTCCGACATCACCACGCCCATGGGCCTCCCCGCCGAGCTCACCCGCAAGTGCAACCTCACCCACGCCACCACCGTCGAGTTCCTTCACCAGTTCTGGAACGCCTTCCTCTCGGGCGACCCCGACCGCGCCGCCGAGCTGCAGTACTTGGCCGAGTCCCTTAGCCGCTCGATCGCGCGCATCACCGCCGTCGCCGAAGAGGCCGACAAGGAGCGCGATGCCATCATTCACGCCCGCAAGAAGGAGATCCGCGATCACTTCGAACGCACCGGCAAGAAGATCCGCTGGAAGTCGGACAACGTCGGTGGCGGTCGTCCCGCCGTTATGCGGCTCATGCAGCCGACTCTGAACGCCTTGGAGAAGGCACAGGCTGACTACCAACGGGCTCTGGCTGCGGAGGGCATCCAAGTGTCCACGGAAGCGTAGATGGGAATAATCAACGGTTTGCGATAGAGGTCACGGGAGAGTACAGCGAAGTGGAAAGAAAATGGTTGGATAGAAAGCCGTTATTGTATCATATCAAATTCAGGGACCAGTGTCTTTAATCTGCCCTTCCGACGGGTTAGTCTGCCTCTCAATTCATGTTGTTCCCTTTCAAGCTATATTTCATACAGGATAAATATTTGGTATAGTACAATTGTAGAGTACATTTTATTTATCGTGTTATGTCTCCTGGGAAGTTTCCAAGCCATGCTCAGTCAGCAACAAATCGTGGAAAGAATCCCCCGTCATTTCCATCTGGCCATCGCAAATGCTCCAGCTAGCCAGCGTCTATAATTAATAATTGAAGAAACAATCCCCATGCCCGCCAGTAAAGTATATAAGACATGAAACAGATGGCTCCTAGGCACCTTGTCTAGGGGCCGCTGGGCCTGATGCGCGCTTCGTTGGCATCGGCATGCTTCTTCTCTGTCCCGACGCCGAAGCCCATGGTCTTCTTGGCGTTTTTCTTCTTAGCACCGTACTCCTCGTCGAACTTGCGGATTTGCTTGAGGGACTCCATGTCCTCGCTGATGGAGGCCGGAATCTGCTTGAGGGCTTTGTCGAAGTGGGCGCTATTGAGGGTGCGCTTCTTGGGATACTCGTAAGGCTCGGGGCCGGTATGTTTCGTTGCAGCTTCGTTCTCCTCCTCGACAGCAGCCATAGCGGCAGCGACGCAGGCGTTCTTGAGGTCGGAACCAGAATAGTAGGGTGTCCTTTGAGCGAGATCGTCGAGTGAGACAGAGTCGTCAAGGTCCTCGCCCTTGAGAAGAATCTTAAAGATGGCGGCACGGTCAGTCTGCAGAGGAAGGTCGATGAGCAGACGACGTGGCAGTCGCCGGAGCACGGCGTCATCCAAGTCGAATGGTCGGTTGGTTGCCACCATGATGAACGCTTCGGTCTCTTCGAGGCCGTCCCACTCCTTGAGGAACTGGTTGATGTGGGATCGATGGGATGCTCGAGCACCAAGCATGCTGCGGTTCGCCAACAACGAGTCTGCCTCGTCAATGAAGACGACACAGGGCGAAATCTTCTTGGCCAAAGTGAAGACAGCGTGGATGAGCTTCTCGCTCTCACCCACCCACTTATCGTTAATGGTAGCACCGCTGATCTCAAGCATATTTGCACCACTCTCCTTCGCCACGGCCTTGGCGAGTAGCGTCTTTCCGGTCCCTGGAGGTCCATAAAGAAGACATCCAGGAATCTTGTCCTGGGCTAGAACACCGTACGAGAACGCATCTGGGCGCACCAGGGCCAGCGAAGTCAGGAGCTTGAGTGCCGTGATGGTGTCACGCGGTACATGGACGTCATCAAAGGTAGTCCGCAGATTCTGGCGGTTGATGTGCCCCGTGGATATTCGCTTTTCGTATTCGTTCAACTTGAGGGATGAACGACCAGTGGCTTGCGAATCCTCTGTCTTCTTTTGGGTCTCTACCGTGTCAGACTTGCCTCCCTCTGGTTCTGGATCGTCAAGGAAACGTTGCCCAGGTCTTTGCCTAAGAGGGCCCATCAGCAAGCGCTCTATCACAGCAACTGGCGCGGCCCCGTCGGCTTCTTTCTCCTGCTGCTTGGCAGCGCAGGCAATATTGTACACTTCAGGGAGTGGGAGAATCGACTTTTTGAGCATTTGAGCTCGAGAGTCGGTCACACGCAGCAACCCCTTCATGTGCTCATCGGATAGATCGAGTAATTGTGTCCCGCCTAATGTCCGTAGCATCCTGTTGACATTGCGTATATTCTCCACGAACAGGTCCATGTCTTGCAACGGAAATGAGTTGTCAGAGACTTGGGCGCCGCCCCCGGTCGGCTGGGGCTGTACCAGAGAGCGATTTGGCTCAATGTGGCGAGATACGACGAAATCTCCCATGGCCAGGTCTCGCAGCATGCTCTGGTACTCGTCGGAAGGCTGCTCACTTGCAGAGGTGCCGAGAATAGCCACCTTAGAGCCAGTCTGCCAGGCTGCATCAACAAGACTCCGTAACCTTGAAATGAGCATAGACCCTTCAAGAGTCATGCTGAGTTCAACGTAGTCGTGAATCTGAATGATCAGGGGCTTTTCCCGAGACGAACCCTGCTTCAAGTCGGCGGCCTGGATGAGTTGGTCGAGAACTTTGTCGATCTTGAGGTTCTCCCACTTGCCAAATGGGTCGTAGCCTCCCTGCTTAATCTTCTGAAGTTCGTCCTCCAATGATCCGGACGCAGCGCGAATGTTAATCACTCCGGTATCGGGATCATTATCCTCGTCTTCCATCCGTGAGGCGACATCGGGGTCTCGGTACAGCTTTCCATTCATCTCGGCAGCACGGAAGCCCATTGTCGACAAAGAACCGCGCGAATACGCCCAGTCCTGGCCAAGATATTCTCCGACCAGGACTGAGAGGTCCTGGGCATCCAAGCGAATCAGGTCTGCGTCGTTGAAGAACGCCACATGCTCCGCGACCGCCTCCGAAATGGCCTGTCCACTATATCCAGACATTGACAAAACAGTGATCTGTCGCTTGAGGGTCTTGGACTCGGAATTTTCTGGCGCAGGTGTGTTGAGCTCACGGCGGAGGGTAGATCGTATGGAGGAGAACGTCAAGACGGGAAGGTCAGCGATCGCCTGTGAGAGAGAGTGGTCGAGTCGCCAATCGTAGTCCAGAGTACTGTCAATGGCAGTCTCAACCGAGAGAAATTGATCGTGGAACTGTTGGCTGTGGCGATCGAAGTCCTTGTAGTAGTGCCACCACCAGAAGGGTCGCGAATTGTAGGAGTATTGGGCATGTCGGGCGGGATACAGCGAGTCGGTCAAGTGCCAAGCAGAGTCGAGGAGCATGTCATAGATCCGAGTAGCACCTCCGAGCCTGTGGGCATGTTCCTCAAGATCACATGTGCCAGGTTCGAGGCTGGCAAGCTCATTGACACGCTTGTCCGCCTTCTCAATTAGAGAGTCGACTGCCTTATCAAAGTAGGACTCGAGGGCCTTGTTGTATTTTTTAAGCAGATTTGGGTTCTCGCCAGGCTGGGGATCGATGGAGATCGAGGAGGTCTTTGGACGCTCGGTGTCTTCGGCGAGGGCAAGCGGGAGTCGAGGTCGCCGCCAGGCATGGTGAAGGGAGACGTTGTTGTCGAGGAAAGACTGCGGCAGCTTGACGGGGGGCAAGGCGGGGGCGGCGTGCTTGCGAGCAATGCGACTCTTCAGAGCACCGGAAGCGCGGACCCTAGAGCGCCCAGAGGCGGAATCCGAGCCGGTCTGAGGCTGTACTTCCTCATCCTCGACCGTCGCGGGGGACTCGTCGGCTGGTTTGCCCCCATCGCTAGCGCCGGCGCTGCTGCTCAGCCAGGCGGACGAGACGGACGTGGTTCGCCATGAGGAACGGGCTCGGGCTCGGGAAGGGAATCTCGGTCGCGCGGCTCTGGCGGCTAAGAGAGCAGGATTGAGGAGGGCACGAAGCCCTGGCGAGTGCATCCGGGCGGATTGGGGCGAAGGCGGATATGGTGTAGGAGAATCGCGAGGCTATAGACGAGCCCTGTCCAAGAATTTCCATACCTCAGAAAGGTGACGGGTCGGGTTTCGGGAGATTACGTGATCAAGTCCGGCGGTCGGCCATGCGCTTGGGAACTCGACAACTCCGGAATTCGCTCCCTTAGTTCCAACAGACCTGCAGAAAGACATAGACAGCAGCTGTATGCCTAGAAATGGGCATGGTTTACAGATCAAAGCTACTGGACCTTGACTTTATGTCACCCACATTTTTACTACGTCAATAGGTGGTGGTAGGTCGAAGAAAACTCCCATCAACTGAACTCCGGCCCGGATCCGAGGAATCACCACCTCTCCACGTGGCGTACAGACCCGTCAGTCGCCTGCTACCACGTACTTCGTAGTACTTAATGCACAGTTGACTCTAACATGGGGAACAAGAGACGCGTCCCTAGAAATCCCCTGAACATCCGCATCAAACCTCGATGATGCAATGTGAATCAACCAGCCAGGAGGGGCCTCAGACTACCGTAATTGCCTTGGGGTTTACTGCTGACTTGGATGCAATCGTCGCACTAATACCTGTCTCATTATCCGAGTCCGAAGCCATCCCGGCTTCTATTAAATAATGCTCCCGCCAAGGAGAAGGACGAAAGAGTGCGCTGGGCTGCGCCCCGACGCGCCGCGTGAGGGCCAAGTTGACAAGGGCGACGAAGGGCGGCTCCACAAACTGGGCTGAGCCATGTGGTGCGTTGCGTAAGTCGTCGGGTTGACTTTGAGGCTTGACCAGCTTGGGGGCCCCTCGTCGCAAGCAGGTCAGCAGAAACGAGGGCGTTTGGTGTTGCTGTTGAAGAAGGATACTAGGGCTGGTGTTTGACGACTTTCTTAGCGTTCAACGCGTCACTTGCGTAATCATGGCGGTCGCTACGAAGTATCTCGTCTGGTCATCCTCCGTCCGATGCAATGATCCAATGAGCGACCGCTGTACTCGCCCGCGACCTTCAAAGTTACGTACGCCGTCACTCTCCACCTCCCACTTCGATCTCGTCCTCTTTAAGCTTATAATTGTCCGCCACACTATTCGTGGCATGTCCGGCCCAGGCACTCAGCTCAGCCTTGTTCGCAGACTTTCATACATGTTCCATCTCAGCAGCAGTAAACTGCAGAGCGTGTGTGTCGGCTTTCACTCCGCCCCCGATTTCCCCGTCGCCGGCGCCCCAGTTTAGTCTAACTGTTTGGTGCCGATCCCGACGCCGCCTCCCACCTTTCTCATCATCATCGATTCGACTGCATCGGCCGTCTTACAATTACCCCGTCTCGGCGCACCATTTTTGCGATTTGGATGATTCTCTGATTCATTTAATTCATACACTCATACATTCATCCCACTCAACTCCACTTAACCCAACTCAACCCGTCTCAACCCCGCCAACGATCCAACACCCCCCTCGCTTCAGCCGTTGGTCCCGACCCCTACTAGGCTACCAAATTGGACCAACACCTCTCTGACTTATCACACCCAACGCGTCTCTGCCGTCTTTTTGGCCTACTTCTAACTCGGGTTAACTTATACCTTCCTTGCTCACCTGCTCTCTCTTTGTCTCTGCTCCCCCCCACCGCAATCATCCCTCCTCGTCCGCCTGGTCATGTCATAACCCACAATCACAACCATGGATACGGAATACTTCCCCTCCCACTTGGCCTCTCAGTCCGAAGAGCTGCCCCTACCAAACCTCCCGACCGACAAGTCTTCTCCTCCCCTTGACCCCCCTGCGTCCTACCAGCCCGGCGATGCTACGACGGCTTCCGATGCCGCCCCCGTAGAGAAGCCCTACCACTCAAAACGCCCTCACAAAAAGTCCCGCTCCGGCTGCCGCAACTGCAAGGCCCGCAAAGTCAAGTGCGACGGTAGGATCAAAATTACTGTCACATCTCTTACACAGTAGCTTATAAGTCCAACAGAAGCTCGCCCGACCTGTCGCTCCTGTAAGCTGCGCAAGGTGGATTGTGTCTATCCCACGCCCCCAGCCTCACCGTCAGCCTCGTCCTCTGCCGTCGGTACCCTGCCATCGTCACCAGCCGCATCGACGGGTTCAAGCGCCCTAGTCCGCGGCAACACTCCTGATGGCTTCTCGACCTCATCTCCCGCCGCTGGTTCTCAGTGTCACACTCCACCTCCCAGTGATGTTGTCGCACAGCCTCTTTGGTGTCCGAGCCATATCAACGCGGCTGATATGAAGCTTCTCTGGTTCTATACCACCACCACTTCCGACTCATTCTCCATTGCCTCTCGCACCCCCGTCGACGAAATCCTCAAGGTCCGCATGGTACAGGTCGCCTTCGAGATCCCCTTCCTCATGGACTCCCTGTTCGCCCTCTCGAGCCTGCACATGCAGAGCCTCAACCAGGAATACGACCAGAGCCGCGCCCTCGCCTATCGAGCACGCTCCTTCGAGGGCTACCGCCGTGCCGTCGAGAACGCCGCACCCGAGTCTTATGCGGCTCTCATTGCTAACTCTCTCTTCCTTACTGCTCTATCTTCTCAGGCATTCAGGGACGATGAAAGCAAGGACTTGTACATCATCGACTGGATGGTCGTCTGGCGGGGCATTGGTCTCGTTATTGAGCTCATGGGGGTCGAGAAACTCTTTGACACGGGGTTGTACGAACTTTTCACGCGGCCATCTATCGACCTCGAAGTGGCTACCACTGCCATCCCCAACCACCTCCTCTTTATGGTGTCTTCCATCAAGCCCGATGAACTGGATTTTGCTGATGTCGGGATATATCACGAGGCGCTCAAGTATCTCGGGTCTCTATACGCCAGTCTTGACGACGGCCTCAACCCTATCATGCATCTCCGCATTATCACTTGGTTCACCTTCCTCCCTCATCGCTTCGTCGAACTCACCCGTCAGCGTCGGCCTCGCGCCCTCATCATCATTGCGTACTATGCTGCCTTCCTCAAGATGGTCAACGAGGTCTGGTGGATCCGGGGCGTCGGCCAACGCTCTCTCCGCGATATCTGCAAGCACCTTGGCCCGGCCTGGGAACATCTGCTGCTCATGCCTCAAGCGGCAATGGAAGTTGACGATGAGCTCAGTGTAGCCAGGGTAATTCTTCAAGACCCTACCTGGGTTCCTTCTTCACTGGGCACTCTCCGTCTAGATCCCAGTGCCTCCATTGCCTTGGTTGACGACGCAGGGAGGCGGGTGGCTTGGACTCCCAGTGAGAGGAGGATTGTTGTTCTTGACTCCAGGCCTGCTGAGGATATTAAATGGAACGCTTAGTTGCCGATCGATGCAAATCTTCTGTGTCATGATACGTCTCATTCTCAATTCGAGGTGCCAAAAAATTGGCCATGATTTTGATGCGTTGTGGAAGACGGGTCAACGGGGTACGGTTGGGTGGCAAACGAAGTCGAAAGGGACAATCCCGCGGGCTCCTAAAGAGCTCTTAACGATTGGGGTTAAGGGGACGTCATTTTGAATACCCACGAGGCTTCTGTGGTCTTTTTTTATTATTAGTCTTGGTTTATCTATTCACGCAGGATGATTGAACCACAGTGGTGTGTTGGCGTTCGTATCTGGTCGAGGTCGAGCGATTGGCATGGCCATCGTTCAATTTGGATGTGTTGGTTTCCATTTCATGAATCGAAACCATCGACTCGCTTGTTCATCTAAAATAACATCATGTCCGGTTACAGTCTTTGTCGAAACCAGTTCCTTCCACAGACTTCACGGCCCAGTCGTTGCAATCTGACTGGTGTAAGTCAACTAGGTCGACTGATTTCTTCTCTCATTTGGTCCAATCATCCATACCTTGCCACCAGTCTCACCTGGTCCCATTAGATAGGTCATAGTCAAGCCAGTGCCAGCATCACCAGCTATCAAGGTAGGCATGCGATCAGTCCCGCGGCTGAGAAGCTGCCAGGAATTATCCCGAGTCTGCAATTAGGGAGGGAGTATAATATGTCAACTTGACAAGTAATCAAATAGACATGGCCACCAGCCATGCGCCCATGAGTAGCATTGACAGGCCGACATCAAACAATGCATCACATAAAGGGCAGCCAGTTATAAATGTTTGAGTATCACGGCGTAAACGAAAGCTAGATATGGCTACAAGAGGAATTTTGTTGATTTCTTGGTACACAGCTCACAAACAAGACTTGACGGAGCTTATGAGAAACCTCCCCGGCCCCTGTTCCTCTTCTCTATACACAGGCCCATTTCTCCCTCTGTCTCCCGGTATTACTCAACTCGAACCACTTAGTTCTTCTCCAGCTCAGCGAGAATCTTCTCACCCTTTGCCTTAGCCGACGCGAAGTCACCGACCATGTAGAAGGCACCCTCAGGAAGGTTGTCACCCTCACCGCTCAGGATAGCCTTGAAGGAGGCGATGGTGGTCTTGAGGTCAACGAGAACACCCTCAATACCAGTGAAGACCTGGGCAACAGTGAAGGGCTGGCTCAGGAAACGCTGGATCTTACGGGCTCGCTCGACGGTAAGCTTGTCAGCCTCGGACAGCTCGTCCATGCCAAGAATGGCAATGATATCCTGAAGGGACTTGTACTCCTGGAGGATCTGCTGGACACGAGTGGCGGTATCGTAGTGGTCCTGACCGACGACACGGGGGTCAAGCATACGCGACTTAGAGTCGAGAGGGTCGACAGCGGGGTAGATACCCAACTCAGAGATACCACGGGACAAGACAGTGGTGGCGTCCAAATGGGCGAAGGTGGTGGCGGGAGCAGGATCAGTCAAATCGTCAGCAGGGACGTAGACGGCCTGGACGGAAGTAATGGATCCCTTGGTGGTGGTGGTGATACGCTCTTGCATACCACCCATGTCGACGGCAAGAGTGGGTTGGTAACCGACGGCAGAGGGGATACGGCCCAAAAGAGCGGACACCTCGGAACCAGCCTGGGTGAATCGGAAAATGTTGTCAATGAAGAGCAACACTGAGAAACGAGTTAGCCGTCAACAAGTCATTTTGTTTATCAGGGAAAGAAAAAACACTCACCATCCTGACCCTCCTCATCACGGAAGTACTCGGCCAAAGTTAAGCTATGTCAAAGCGGTTAGAAGAGCGTCCAAAAGCGTGTCGAGGTTGTCATGATGGTGTCTGAGGGGCTGAACGCTAAAGGGAAGGAACTACTTACCCAGTAAGGGCGACACGGGCACGGGCACCTGGGGGCTCGTTCATCTGACCGAAGACAAGGGCGACCTTGGACTCGCCATCAAGCTGGATGACGGAGGTCTCCTGCATCTCGTGGTAAAGATCGTTACCCTCACGGGTTCGCTCGCCGACACCAGTGAAGACGGAGTAACCACCGTGAGCCTTGGCGATGTTGTTGATAAGCTCCTGAATGAACACAGTCTTGCCGACACCGGCACCGCCGAAGAGACCAATCTTTCCACCACGGGCGTAGGGGGCGAGGAGATCGACGACCTTGATACCAGTGACGAGAACCTCAGCAGAGGTAGACTGCTCAACGAACTCGGGGGCCTCAGCGTGAATGGGCAGGCGCTTCTTGGAGTTGATGGGACCACGTTCGTCAATTGGGTCACCAGTAACGTTCATGATGCGACCCAGGGTCTCAGGACCAACGGGGATGGTGATGGGAGCGCCAGTGTCGACAGCCTTGGCACCTCGGACGAGACCCTCGGTACCTGGAACGAAAGTCAGGAAATTGACGCGATTTTTTTTGTTTTGGGGGGGAGCGGCGACATACCGTCCATGGCAATGCAGCGAACGACGTTCTCACCCAGATGTTGCTAGCAAATGTTAGCTAATGGCTTTTGACTGATGGTTGATGGTACGTACGGCGACCTCAAGCACAAGCTTCTGGCCATTGTTCTCGAGTTCCAGAGAGTTCAGAATGGCAGGGAGCTTGGCGGTGTCAAACTTGACTGTAAGATGGTCAGTAAGGCGATTACTGGACTGGGACATGCTCGCTGGGAGTCTGTCGCAAAGTTAGACTAACCATCGACGACGGCACCGATGACCTATGAGCCAGATATGTTAGCATTTGATTCCGTGGTTGTTTGAAGGCCGGGCGACCGGAGGCCCTCGGGACATGATCGAGGTCGGGAGCGAGCTCACCTGGTGAATTCGTCCGGCACCAACGCCGGCAGCGCCGGCAGTCGATGCCCATCGGTTGGTGATGGGGATTCGGAAAGAAGCAGGTCGGATGGCACGGGGGGCGGCCGCGAACGACGGGCGAGCCGCGCGGGCGAAGGAGGAAATGCCGCTGCCGGGGGAAAACAAGCCGGGTCAGCTCAATTGGGCCTCAATTGGGGCGGGAGGATGGCAAAAACATCGGGAGAGGGCACTGCGGGAGTGAGACTCACCTCTTGAACATCTTGACAGATGACAAAGAGCGATCAGAGATGGGAGTGGAGAGAGGTTGGTGAAGCTGAGGGAGAACTTTTACGGAGTGAGCAGTTTTGCTCGGGAGGACGACTTCATCGGTTAGAGCTTTCGCAGCGGGTCACGTGGAGCGCTAGCCTAAAATTACAGGCCAGTTCAACCGGGCTGCGATGCCGGCAATTTACCGGGTTGACGCGGCGGGATTATTCGCGACGCAAAGGCCCAGCCCAGCGGTTGCCTTGCCAGACTCCTCCTGTACGCAGCCCGTAGACGGGACAGCACAGCGTCTGCCAGAGCGGCAGCACAGTGAGCGACAGCGGAGGAACGATACCACCCAGGGAGCAAGCCTTTGGTCAATCGGCCTGAGGCAGCCTCGACTCGGTACCTGGCCGGTACAGTAATGAACTCGAAATCTTACTTGAGTATTTACGGCAGTACAGAAGGCAATTGAGAGGCGACGAAATAAAAAGGGCACAATGCGATGGAAGTTTCTATGCGCAACAGCCTGCTAAGAGAAGTAATGGGATTGACAAAAGGGCAGTGACAGCAATAGCTAGGAACGAGATGCCCGAGAACCCCCCCCCCCGCGTGAGAAAGCGGGGAAAGTAGCATTACGCTGTTGAGATGGATGAATCGAGGCGAAAGGGAGATGCGGGTGAGTGGTGAGAGAAATGAACCGAGGGGCACGACAGTGAGGCCAGCAGCCAACACTGCAAAACACAAAACAGACTCTCACCCGCAGAAAGGGACACAGTGTCCACTTACACAGTGTCCTCCGGTCCCTTTCCGAGTGATCTATTTTGTACTTAACTGTCCTTGTCCACAAAGCAAGATGAGTACTTAAAAAAGGGCCCTTGGCTGATGAGTTAGATAGGTGGTAAGCTCGGCGACGTATTGCAAGCCGTCGGCTCTCCATCTCATGAGCATCCTTCGAACACGCCCGCTGGCTAATAACTTAATGAGGTACCTACCATCGACAATCGACAACCCCAGAGTCAACTCCAACTGGCATCACCGACCCTCTCCCGTGCATGCCTCAGATTCCCCTCTCCTATTGGCCCATCTACTGCACCTGCCTCCACCTCCCTGTTTTCCCACGCTCAGACAACCAACCAACGAGGGCAATTGCGGAAGGCCATCCCCACTGGCGGCTGGAGGGGTCCACCATTTGCCAATTGTTCTCTTTCATTTCCCTCGCCCCGATCAGTTAGTTATCCGTCATGCCCTTGGCCTGGCTTCCCCAAGCCCGGCTGCCCCGGCTCAGCTTCCATTCATTCGGCGCCTTCTCATTATCTAGCCATCCTTCCTCACCAATAGTACATTGTAATGCTTATTGAAAAACATGTAAGTCTAGTCAATTGCTTCCCCTCCAAGCGACTTCAGCAGAAACCCGATGCTGAGACGTCTCCATTCGTGGCCGATCGCTTAAAACCCCTCCCTCCGCCTTCTACGCTCTGTCGCTATCCCGAAACCCCGAGCCGAAAAATCCGAGCCTGGCCCCAAACGCACGCACGGATCTGATCTGGCTCCATCAGGCTGGCGGATGAATATTCGTAGACTTTAGGGTGGCGACAAGTCGATATCAGTACATAAACTCTACTTTGACCGTTCAATTGCATTGATCAACATTAAGAGATACCATTTATTGTCAAGCATCTCAGTAGAGTATCTACCAGCTGCCTGACTTACAGAAGTGAACTACATCGTCATTGACACCACGCTCGTGCGCAGCCGTCTCCGCTCCAAACCGCCACAATCAAATCTGCATCTCCCTAAACCGAACATAGCCATCCTCCTCATACCTCATCGGTTCTAGCAATCTATTCGTTTTCTCAATCTCTTCTAATACCTTGACCACTTTTAAGAGAGCGTCGACTCGAGTGCCAATACCTGTGACGTGAAGTTCTTCGTTAGTTTACTGTCGACAAACCCCGAAGGGAAATAATTGCGTCTTGGGGACAACTTACAATGGCTGTTCGGCACGGAATGTACAGATGAGTCCAGTTCTTCCGCCCATTCCACTCCATTGGGGTCGTAAAGTACCGTGTGCTCTCATCGATCCGGTTGAAACCACCGACTTCAGTCGAGTCGCTGTTCAACACAACCCGGTACGTCCCGGGTACGTCAATGCCTATGCGGTAGTCGCTGAAGCTCTCCTTGGAGTTGAAGTTGAAAATGAAAACGACGCCGGCTCGCTCAAAGACGATCACCTTGTCGCTCTCGTTCTTCAGAGAGATGTAGGCTTGGGGCGCCGCCAGCCACCCGTATTTGGCCTCGGTTTGGTTCATCAACTGGTCAAAGTGGTTGAGGAATTGGTACCGGAGGAGAGGATCATCCGTCAGGTTCAGTTGACGCCGGGCGTACCAGAACGAGTTGTTGTTCCCTGCTCGGGGAAAGTCAAGCCACTCGGGGTGCCCAAACTCGTTGCCCTCGAAGGTGAGATAGCCCTCGCCACCCAATCCGTGTGTCAGAAGCCGGATCATCTTGTGAAGAGCCATACCCCGATCAATGACAGCAGTTAATGGCGAAAGAGTCGACATGTTTGTGTACATCTCGGCATCGCAGAGATGCATCATCAGCGTCTTGTCACCAACAAGTCTGTAATGGTGTTAGGTTCATACTCAAGGAACCAGGTGGTTGGGAAACTTACGCTTGGTCATGGCTTTCGCAGTAGGCAATCGTCTTCTCTCCGTGGCGTCGGTTCGTAAGTGTGTGGCAGATGTTGGCAAGATCCCAATCCTCATCCTTCACCTCTTTCAAGATCTTGATCCACATATCAGGGATGGCCATGGCGAGGCGGTAGTCGAATCCTACACCCCCGAGGGACAAAGGCAAGCAGAGTGCAGGCATGCCCGACACATCTTCAGCGATGGTGATACAATCTGGGTACAGAGTGTGCAGCAACTCGTTCGCCAGCATCAGGTACACTACTGCCTCCTCGTCCACATCGCCGCCAAAGTACTCGTGATAGCCACCAGAAAAGCCACTATTCAAGTTAGCCTAAACCCCGGAGACATGCAACCCATGGAGATAACTTACGTTCCCATGCCATGGTGGGTGTAAAGCATGCTGGTGACACCGTCAAAACGGAAGCCATCGAACTGATACTCGTCCATCCAGAAGCGCAGGTTGCTAAGAAGGAACCGCATAACCTCATGATGACCGTAGTTGAAGAGTCTACTGTCCCACTGGTCGTGAATACCCTTGCCACCACTGTGGAAGTATTGGTGGTCGGTGCCATCAAACTCGTTGAGGCCATCCAGCACGTTCTTGGACGCGTGGCTGTGGACTACGTCGAGGAGTACAACAATACCCATGCTATGCGCCGTGTCAATGAGCTCCTTGAGGTCCTCCGGAGGCCCGTATCTGCTGCTGGCGGCGAAAAAGTTGTTGATTTGGTAACCGAAGCTGGCATAGTAGGCGTGTTCCATGACCGCCATCAGCTGGATCACGTTGTAGCCGAGCTTATGAATTCTAGGCAACATATTCTTGGTAAACTCCTTGTACGTGGCAACACGTTGCTCTGGCGAAGAGATACCGACGTGAGCCTCGTACACACGGACGCTTGCAGGCTTCGGAGGGCGTGCATGCCTGAATTGGTACCTTTCCGAGGCGGGAGGGTTCCAGAACCGGGCGTCGTATGCTGGGGAGACGGATAGGTCCTGGGTCACATACTTGATCCAGGCCGGCAAACGGTCGACATGTTCACCGTTAGGTAGGTCGAGGGAGATCTTGAAACCAATTGTTAGAGATGGATTGAGTTATCAATTGAACAACGACAAAACGAACCTTGAGCTTGGAGTTGTGAGGGATAGCGGGCTGTCCATTCTTGGCAGGGATGGTGATTTCAAACACGCCATAGTCATTCTTCTTCATGGTGTGAGCACCACGATTCCAATCATCTGGGAAACATGTAAGCTTGGTTCTGGGCATGGCAGGATGCCGGATTTACTGAAATCGCCAATGAGGTAGGCACCAACGGCATTGGGTGCCCATTCGCGGTAGATGATGTTGTTGTCCTTGTCGGTGTTGAGGCCAAACTTCTCGATACCCTGCATAATGACGTCTCAGCAAGCTGCTACCCTGAGCTAGGTCAGTTGCGTGGCAGGGGGTTCTCACCCTGCTGAATTCTTCAAGACTGCCCTCGGTATCGGTAATGGTCTTGACCCAGTCCTGTGCCTTTGAGTACCGCCTCTTCAGGGTGTCGCTGAATGGGGACAGCCAAGGGTCCAGCTGGATGACGCCTGGAGCGGCTGTTAACGCAGCTCTGCGCCGGCCACTATCAGATCATCATATGTCAGGGGCTTCACTCACCAGTGCCATCGTGGGGAATGGGGGCAGCGTCCTTGGAGCGAGCAGTGTCGAGCGAATTGGTCGAGGCCTGGGCGATTGCAGTCATGACGAAAAGCGAGAAGAGCAGGAGGTGATGGTGGCGAGGAAAAGGAGAAGTGCACAGAGGTGTTGGAAGGAGGGCGGGGTAGGCTTCGAGGTGGTGTTTTTGAGCTTCGCTGCTTCAGTTGAAATGTTGGGACTAAGTGAGACAGTGGCGGGCAGCTGCTGGTTGACTGTTGAAAAGGGTGAAAAGGGAGAGCCTCTGGAACGAGGAAATTGGATGATGGAACGTCCAAGATTGGTGGAGGACGGAGCGACGGGTGATATTTGAGACCTTGTGCCGCTGTGCAGCCCTTCAGTTAATTATCCTGCTTGCTTGCGTACGTACCTGATCTGACCTGACCACCTTGTCACCGAACAAACTTGGACTTTGCTGATTGACACATAGCTTTATCGATAAAGCGCCCGCCTAAGCTGGGATGACGTCGAGGATGGCGTTTTTTTCTCAACGCCTGCGGTACGTACCGCCCGCTCTGGCCGGCTCGTACCGTATCAGTTGCAATGTGTGTCCTTACACTGTCTTGCACTGTGCCACATTGAACCTGCAGCTGCAGAACTCTCTTTGCCACCTTGCTGGGATATGGGGGATATCTCTGCACCAGGACGGAGCAGCGCAGATGTTGCGAAGGATAGTGGCGAATATATGAACCGAATGCTACCTAATGTTCAGATATTCGTACGTTAGGTTGCTGTACCTCAGGGCGGTCCTGTGGATACCTTATTAATTGCTGCGCAGGCGACCGACAGCAGCTCTAAAGCTAGCAAGGTAGATCTACTAGTCCCCTTCGTAGCGGCTGGACCACTGCCTTCTCGAGTCCGTCCGCCGAACTGAGCTCACCGATAGCGGCGCGCTTCGGCTGACCGAACTGGCTGCAGCATCTCGGAAACAACGACTCCAGCAACCTCATAGAGCTGTCCATCATACACACCGAAACCCGTTCTTTGTATGATCGCACCTCCGTGGATCCCTCCGACTGGTCTAAATTCCCGACTTCGTCGGTCCGTGTTCGTGCCCAGTCTTCGTGTAATGCGATAAGCGCTCCCGCCCGTCGGCTCACTACCGCTCGGCCGCACCAAGCCGGAGCCCGCAGTCCCCCGCATCCGGCATCCGAACATCGTCACACCAGCCTCACCACAGTCGGTCGACCGTCTCCTGACGCAGTGCCCTGGGACTCCTATTATGTGACTCAATTGAACACCATCATGTCGCCCTCCGTCAGGGTGCTTCCTCGCGTCCTGCGCGCCCTCTGCTCCGTCTCGAACCCTCTCCTTCGACCCGTGTTGCGACCTTCTTCCCATTCTTCATCGTGTCCACGCTATCGTCAACTCTCCATCTCCCGCCCCCTAGCCGCCTCGCGACGGACCACCGACTTCAACTCCGGCTTCACCGGCACCTATGATCCCTCAGTCGATTCCGGGCGGGGGCCCATGTTCAACAAGGCCAACTTCGGCGTCCCGCACTTCTATCCCCGCGACTTGAAGAAACGGGTGGATGACTACGTCGTGGGTCAGGACCGCGCCAAGAAGACCATATGTTCCACCATCTTTAACCATTACCAGAGCCTCCGCCGGCGGCATCAACATGAGCACGAGGACCGGAACCGGCGCGACAAGGCGATGCGTCAGAAGTTTGCTAGGGACAGGGAGCTACATCAGAAGCGCCGCGAGATGCACCCTGTCGAAGGTCAGCGTGTGCCTGGTTGTGTTCCTGCGCGATACGCTGCTGATGACCCTCAAGACGAGTTCCCGGGCCATAATGAGTCTGTTCGTCAGCTTCATGATAATGAAGTCGAAGAAGATGCTCTCGATCTTCTTTACCATCCTGACGACCCCTCCGTCACCGAACACGTCAAGATCGACAAAAGCAATCTTCTCTTGATAGGGCCAACGGGCGTTGGCAAGACGTATATTTTAGAGTATGATTCACTCCATCATGCTCAATTCTGTCATGAGCAGTTTACTGACAACTCATAGAACACTGAGCAAGAAGATCAAGGTCCCCTTTTCCATCTGCGATTGCAATTCCTTCACCCAAGCCGGGTATATTGGACAAGACGTCGAAACGTGCATCGAGCGACTCCTGATCGAAGCGAACTATGATATAAAGGCCACCGAACACGGGATTGTTGTTTTGGATGAGTTTGATAAAATCGCCAGGAGGGAGTCCAGCACAGGCCGAGATGTTGGTGGCGAAGGCGTTCAGCAGGCTCTCTTGAAGCTCGTCGAAGGAACAAAAGTCACCGTCAATGTCAAAGACAGCCGCTCATCTAGGTCAACACCGCCAATTACTACCAACTATAACTCCACCGGGTCGTCCTCATCGCCCCAAGCTGCCCCGCCAAGCGGCAAGGTCGATCAGTATACAATCGACACTAGCAACATCCTGTTCGTATTTTGCGGTGCATTCGTTGGACTGGACAAGGCCATCTTGAGGCGGGTGGCCAGGTCATCTATGGGTTTCGGAGGAGAGCTCCGCGGGCGCTCAACCATGTCTGGCACCAAGCAAGTTCTTCCGCCAGAGTCATATACCCATCTCCCACACCATTCCGCGCTTTCCGCGCCGTCCTTCACACCACTGGACCTCACCACTCCCACGGATCTCCAGGCCTTTGGCTTCATCCCGGAGCTGATTGGCCGACTACACAATATTTGCGCTCTTAGTCCCCTCTCCACCGACGACCTGTTCCGTATCTTGACTGAGCCTCGCAACAGTCTTGTCGCCCAGTACACAGCCCTCTTCGAAACATACCCTTCTCGTCTCTACTTTACGGAGAAGGCGCTGCACGCTGTTGCGGAGCGGGCTGCTGTGTCGGAGACCGGTGCTCGCGGGTTGAAAATGGAGATGGAACGGGTTCTGGCCGAGCCAATGTTCGACGCTCCGATGCCGTATGTGCTCGTTACTGAGGCGTGTGTGAGGGGCACAGAGAAGGCTGCATACTGGGGCAAGGATGGCCGTTTCGAACTGGATAGGCGAATGCAGGAGGAGGAGCTGAACCAAGGCAAGACGGACCAGACAGAGACATTTGAAAGGTATAGGGAAGCTGGGCAGAGTGGTGGTTAAAGAACACCACACCACCGCCTTGGCGTTTGGAGAAAAATGGTTCAGCCGTTAGATGACTTATTTGGGCAACTGGGAGACGACATATGCACGTGTTAATGGGTCTTGGATATACAAGCGACAAATTTCAAATAATGACTCGACTCGGGTTCCGTTGTTGTAGTACAGTTTTTAACACCAAGAAGGCTTGATTTCTCTGGAGTCAGCTCGAAACCCTCCATACCCATGCTCCAAGGCCATTTTACACACGGATACGTCTCCATGAGCCACTCCGGCTTCTAGCACAAAGAAAAAAATGTCGTATATTGACTTTTACTCGCTGCTGCCCTTGGGAGGGGACTGGACCATGCCCTTGCCGGAGTATCCTGGCGAAGTGATACCGGTGAAGGGGTCGGATTTTTGGTTCTGGAGGGGGAAAGGTCAGCCGGGCGTCTCTCGATAGAGGGCCATTGCGGGCGAGGCTTACGATGAGGAACTCGTTGGTCTGCTCCTGGTACTCCTGGGACATGGTGTATGGGACGGGCTTGGCGAAGAAGCGGATGACACCGAAGATGCCAATGCTGGCGCCGAGACCGAGGGCAACACCCCAGAGGACGCGGGCACCGCTGCCGGGGGGATCGGCAGCGCGGGGGCCGTGAGGACCAAATGCAATCCAGTACGCTGTTGAGACAATTTGAGTTAGTTTCCTGGACATGACGCACGTTGGGGAAACGCAGGGGTGTGTTCGCCAACTGAGAGCCGTTACACCAAGCTCCCGTGTATCAATCAGGAACCAAAATTGACTACATGGTGCAATTGAGGCTCTGTCGAAACCCCGATGCAAGTCTGATATGCGGTGCAGTGGTTGTGGAGTGAATTGATGCTCGGGAGCGGGATGGATTGGTGGCTGCGAGATAGCTCTGGTGACGAGGCTGCTTCTCGGCTACGCGGGAGGTATTTTTGGTGGACGGGCTCAAAACGCACCAGCTTTCTTCTCCTGGAGGGTCAGCTCGTTCCAGTTGACTCCCATGCGGTCACGGAGAGCCATCCAGAGGTCGGCCTGCTCCTGAAGGGGCATGCCCTCCCATCGCTTCTCAATGTTGGCGAGCGTCGGGTTGGAGATGGCGTGAGTGGAGGCGGCTCGGGTCGCGAAGGCGGGCGAGCTGCGCACCAGGCTCGTGCGCAGCAGGTTCGATGCCGAAGTGCGCAGCATTGTGACGGATGCGGTGGCAATGGCGAAGGCGGAGGGGAGGAAGCTCGGAGACGTCAATTGGGAGGGTTCTCGAGAGCAAGTTCGCGAGGCGGCGGGTCGAGGAGGTTGTGGAGGAGGTTCGTCGGGACGAGGTTTATTGCTGGGCGAGTCAAGCCGGAGCAAATTCGTCGAGCAATCGTATGATGAGCCCCGTGCCAGTTGCCCGGAAGATGCTCGGCTACATGGGTGGTTTTCCTCCATCGGTACATATCACGTGATACTACTCAGCCGCCTTGCCGCTTTGGGCCCAAGCGGTGACCATTGGGAATCTAGTCTTCCCTTATTGGCTGCGGGAATGACGGTATCTCTCAGCCCACTTCGTCCGAAGATATGAGATTGTGGATGAGTTGGGCTAAACATCACGACAAAACGAGACGCTGCGACCTCAATGGCGGGTCAATTGCATATTCTGATCTCAATTATTACGGGTTCTCTATCTACAAACCCGCAAGATTTCCCAATTACGCCAGATTGGGGATTATTCCGTCTCTACCCATCTATGTCCAAGTCCTTAACACCTGATGTTTCCGTGCACCCATGGATGCGCAACCCGCCAACAAGCCAGGGTCCAGCCATTGACACCCGCCCATCTCAACATGCCGTCGTTCGTCCCCTCTTCCCTCCCCCTCAATTAAAACTCCACACCAAACAAGTTTCGCTGCCGGATCCTCTCGCCGTACTTGATGAACACAATCGGCACCGGAATCATGGCCACTGCGATAAATGCGAGCAGGGACGTGCCCCATCCGTATCCCAGCTGGTTATACATCTTTCCTCCAGCCAAGGGGAGAAGCGCTCCCACCAGAGAGCGGAGAACGGTGCTAGCCGCCATGGCGGATGCCGCGTATGAAGCATATGCGTCGACTAAGTAAACCGAGGTTCCCATCTATCTGGTGTTAGTTGTCCCCCATAGATAGCCACGAAAACCACAGCATCCCATGATAATAGAAAGAACCTACCATGGCGCAAATCATTCCAAGACCTAGGAATCCCGTTCCAATGATGGGCAGAATCCAATGCATATTCTTCTCGGCTGTCCAACCGTACATGAAGAGACCCAGGGGAACGGTGAAGGAGGCGATTACCATGACTGGTAGGCGGTACTCTGGTTTGGGCTCACCCCCATTCTTCTTCGTCAGATGCCGTGAAAGAGAGTCCGAGGTGGTGCCTGAAATGGCAAGTCCTATGATTGAGCCGATGCCAATGCCTAGGTAAGAAAGCCCCACGGACCCAGTTGTAAATCCGTACTGTTGCTGGAAAAGAAGAGGCATGGCCGTAAAAATGAGGTACAAGTACCCGTAGACGATGGCCATGTAGACCGACAAGAGGAACACGATAGGAGAGAAGAACAACATCTTGGTAGGTCGCACGATGGCGAACCTGAATAGCTCTTGGGCGCTACGACCAGTGTCGGCAGCTGAGCGAAGCTTAGTGTTGCCGGTCTCTTTCTGAAGCCTCTCCGTCTTATGCTTGAGAATGGTATAGGCATTTGTCTCACGCATAAAGATGAAGTTTACAACTGTGATTACGCCAGCCTGCAAGATGAGTTATCGTGAGTAAGACAAGACGCCGATCCAGGAAGCCTGTAGCAACTCACCACCATCGCCACTACCCAGAAGGACCACCGCCAGCTTTTTGCCTGGGTCAAGTATCCGCCCGCTGGAACAATTTGTAAATTTATGGACTCTCTCCCACCCCTTATCCCTTGAAGAAGCTTACCAATAGGGCCAATAATGGGGCCTATAATAGGCCCCATGATCCATGAAGCCATCGCAGCACCACGCTTTTCTTTGGAGATCGTATCGGCCAGCGTTCCTGCGCCGAGAGCAAGTGGAGAGCATCCCGCGAGTCCAGCCAGCAGCCGTAGCACAATCAGGCCGCTCAGATTGGGTGCTTTGGCGCAGGCAATGTTGAAAACCACGAATAGGACATTATTGATGTTGTAGATGTGTAGTCGGCCGTACATTTCGGACAAGGGCGAGAGGACCATGGGGCCGAAGCTATACCCGATGAGGTACACGGAGACGATGAAGGAGGAAAGTTGTTCGTCTGTGGAGTGGAATTCAGCCATGACTTGCTCGATGCCAGGCGCAAAGATCGACGATGCGAGAGGTCTATAAAATTTTAGTACGTCGCTCCTAACGATTGCGAGGATTTAAATCTCGACCAACGTCACAAAGGTGATTGAAGACACGAGGCAGACAGTTACGGCCTTCTTCCCCAACGACCAGTTCTGCGGGTTCGCTGGGTCGTCCGGTCCATCCCAGTCAACAATATTGGGATCTCGGGGAACAGGCTCGTCTAGATCCACCGACGTCGAACCAGCCTCGATATCCTTATTATGTTCATCGGCGGGGGCTGCAGTGGTACTCGCGGTCCCTAGGCGATCGTCGACGTCCGCGACAGTCATTATGTGTCGCGATTTCGATCGGATGGCAACTGCTCGAATAATACTAGGAACAAGTTAACGCAATGAATCAAGAGCTTTGGAAATGCTTCTGGGGAAAAGAGCCCAATCCAGAAGGAATGAATGTCGTGTGCTTAGTAGTCCAGCTGAAGCAAAATGACAAATGCGCGGAGCAAGGTTGGTTGTAAAGACGCGGATGAGAGACTCTCACGTAGGTCGATGCGAGCCAACAGCACAGGGCATCACTAGCGTGAGCGAGTAGCGGAAGATCAAGGGTACGTTTACGTCAAATCATTATCCTATCCCTTAATTAGTTCTCGCACCCCAGAGTCGTAGGAACGCGCCTGATGGAGTGTGCCTCTGTCCGGGTTCCGTGGAATCCAGGCCCGCTCACGGGAGCGCAGCTAACGGCGACAAATGACAACCAAGGAACGCTGGAAAACCCACTTTACCGAGTGAGATTCTTACAAATATATATCCCCGATCCACGTATACAGCCCGGAAAAAGGATCTTGATCGGATGAGTTGGCGGACATGCTGATGCCGTGCAGGTTGTTGGCCGTCCCGGTCCACGCGGCCGCGGGCCATCTTCCGCGGAAACTCCGCGGACTGTGGAACGCTGCGCCGGTTCCTTAACATTGTTCCCTCCTCCCAGCGCGGGCTCCAACTGGACTCGTGCACCTCGGGACTGCCAATCTCCTTTCGTATAAGTTATCTGATCGAGCGAAAGATGGGTCGACAGTCGCGCCGGCGCCCGATTTCTTGCTACTTCTGCCGGCTGCGAAAGCTGCGGTGCAGTCGCGTCTTTCCGTGCTCCAACTGCACATCCCGCGGACAGCCGTGCCCCAATCTGCAGGACCCACAGGCTTCGGCCAAGCCTACTGCTGCCGAAAAGGCTTTTGCGAGTGTTGCCCCGGTTGTCGATGCGGATGTTTTGAATCGTTTGGAGAGGCTGGAGGCTCTTCTCGCGGTTCGAAACCAGCAGTCCGAGCCAAGAGTCGAGCCCGCTGTTCAGTCCGCGGATCTGCCCGTTCTACAACCACAACAACCACAACAACCCCTGCCTCAACCCCTGCCTCAACCCCTTCCCCCAAAGTTTCAGAACGTCACGGCAGATGTCTTGTTTCTAGAACGAATATGCCTTGGCCCAAAGTTAAATGTTCGATTGCTCTTTTATTGCCGTCTATTCTGTCACGTTGCTCACCAGACGGCCGCCATAGGAATCTGTACTGGCAGAAAACATCGTCTTCCGCATCTGTCCCATCTGCTCGGTTACCCAGTCGTCTTCATCCTATGTCTTCCAAAACCCAACCGTTCCGTCCTCCTCTCTGTCCTTTGAACCAACGAAATGCATCTGGTTACCGCAGCGAGACGAGACCAAAATCCTTGTCGACAAGTACTTAACCTACACCACTTTCATCCACCACATCGTCCATGCCCCGTCTTTACGCGCGCTTGTGGACCATGTCTATGATAGCTTGCAAAATGGCACAGAAACTCCTATGGGCTCGATAATCCTTATCCTTGGTCTTTGTGCCGACGTCACGTACTCGTGGACATCTCGAGACGAAGAGACTGGGTTGTTCGCGAGCTTTCAGGAGGCAAATTCGCAAGCAGTCTTTTGGCTTAAATCAGCCCTAGATCTTCTGGACAATGCACAACGCAACGGGCATTCTTCAGTAGAATGTATTCAAGGGCTCCTGCTCATGAGCTTTGTCATCTTCAACCTCGAAGGCATCTCAACTCGGGCTCGATCTATCATCTCTAAAGGGGTTGTGATGGGTCGGGAACTGGGACTCCATCGCATTGATCACCCAAATAATACTGTGATAAGTCAAATACCTCGCCGCACTGCTTTGGAAAACGAGATTGGGCGGAGAGTGTGGTGGTATATCGTAGGGACAGACTGGTGAGCTCTCTCCTGGACACCACCTCTCAACGCCAGAGTCTGACAAGATCACAGGATGATGGCTCGGTTTCCTGGTCCTCACGAAGGTACCTACTATATCAATCCTAATCAAATGGCTGTGCGGAAGCCTCTCAATATTGATGATGAGAATCTCATCGAGGGAGAAGACTTTGTGGGCTTGCCGATCGAGGAGCCCACTTGTATGTCCTATTTTCTTCAACGTTTGCGTCTGGCAGAGCTCTGTCGTAAATTTAGTGATCGGATGGGTCTCTACTCATCGAACCCTGATACGATGCGGTACAATATCGTCTTGGAAATAGACGAGGCTATTGAACAGTTCATCCAGGAAATCCCGCCGTTCTTCACCATGTCGGCTAGTGAACTACGGAATCTCTTACCCACGGATCGAAGACGGTCTCCTGGACTGATAGTACAACGACATATCATCAACCTGTTTGTCCACGGCCAGCGCTGCAAGATCCATATCCCCTTCTTCGCCCGTGGTACCGTTGAGCCTGCATTCGCACGCTCGCGGGAGGTGTGCCTCAAAACCGCGCAAATCATCCTCGAAACGGAATATCAACTGGAGAGAGAGAATGTGACCTTCGTCTCAACCAGACTTCGGTTGACGGTGGTGCTCCACAGCGTCTTTCTAGCTAGTATAGCGCTGCTGCTGGACCTGTGTCTCGGAACCGACCCAGAAGCAAAGGCCAAGAGCCGAGAGCAGATGGTACAGGTCTGGAGGATTCTGGATGGTGCGCACGGCCAGTCTATTCCAGCAACACGGCTCCAAGAGCTTCTGAGACAGGTGATGAAGAAGAACAAAGTGCCTCTCCCCGTGACGAGAGAGACAAATGCAGGTTCAGGCATGGCAAACGGTCAATGTGACGCGCTCCCACTTACACCCAGCTCGGTAACTAACCAGGGGCCTTCGCCAGCCATGTCATCCACGGAGCCTCTGTATATTGGCTCAGATTGGGATCATTTCGGTTCGGGAATGGACCTCGATGACGTTGATTGGGATTGCATCCTCTTGGGCCTGGAGGCTCCTCTCGTATAGAATATATGGCATATGGCGTTGAAGAAAACACTCCAGTCAAGTTCGATAACTGGCTGTGGGATGTAAGATTAAGACTTCTGCGTGGCGTAATGTGTACAAAGATACCACTCCTATTCATGCGTTCAGTGTGGTTGAGACCATCGACACGGCCGACGGTTTCCATTGACTTAGCCGCATGGAACGACGGTGAGCAAATGATACGGGAAACCGACTGGTATAAGACACGATGCACTTCGCTTGGCATAGGTAAGATAGATGGTTGGAGATATGGTTGTTTCGTGCTGCTCAACACATATATTGTGCTTGTTGGCCAGACCGGCTCCTTTACTGTCCCAGAACTCGGATAAGTCAATTATACGAACTTGAAACATGATAATCCTGTGATTGGTAGTCTATATAATGCAATGCATGTGTGGCTTCTTGCGATTTTTTTTGAACAGTTCTCATACTTTGGCTTTATTTTGACGCTGGTTTAGGTTTTTTTCGGAGGCTCTCGTTTTGTCTCGACGCTTCACAGGAGAACTCTTAGCAGCTGGCTTTAACTAGCTACAATATCAATCGGGGATAGGTACCTTGGCGAAATAGAGCCTTTTTGGAGCGCATCAGGAGCGAAGACTGGTTGGAAGGTGTAGTATCCTATTAGACGAATCAGTCTCAATGTGTGAGTGAGAAAGAGGAATTCTGGGAGTTCACTGACCTCCGATGACGCCACAGAAGACAGTCAGAGCGAGAGGCAAAGCTCTCTCAAAGGCGGACATGATGGCCGGATCTGGATTGGATGGAAGGAGGGAGGATATTGGTGAACAAATCGAGGCAATGGGAGGCAATCCGTCTTCTCATCAATGAAGCATGGACGGGTGGGTCGGGTTCTACCCATCCTAAATACTGTAATAGCGGTAGTGGATTAGATAACTATGGCCTGGAAATAGTGCATTATTCCGCCGGCTTCAGGCGCGTTGCCCCCGACGCCGAGCCCCACGACTCACGGTCCACCGGCTACAGTGGCACGCGCCATCACTACCGGGAACGCGTCTCCTACTTCCTCAACCGCGTTCCCCGCCACACCTGATTACAGCACCAATTAACGAGGTCCCTTTCCCGAGTACTGCTTTGCCTTGGCATTCGACGTACCCTTCGAATCATAGCAAACACCCATTCAACGTCGACTTTGTCTTCGAACTGACCTGGACTCGAGGCCCATGGATTGATGAGATAATGACATCTGTGGACCATGGTCAACTGGCAGGAGCTGGGAGAAGTCCCCGATTCGGAGGATGACGATGCTTTCGATAGCCAGGAGCCGGCCGCTGTGCCTGACCTTGCACCAACGACGACGCCGACGACGACGACAGCGTATCAGCCCGACCATGAGAAGGATAATGCACAAGAAAGAGGGAAGAAGGAAGCAGAAGATATATGGGACGTCCCCGACTCACAGGAATCCGACCCACCCATTCTCTCGAGAGATGTGACCACTCGACGGCCCACGACGACATCACGACCAGTGGAAACCCTTGTCATCGTATCCTCACCTCTATCTTCGCCATTGTCCTCACTACCTTCATCGCCCTCGTCCCCCGCTCGAGATGATCTTGACCTACCCCCCGTCAATTTCGTCTCCGTCCCTCGGAACGCCACATTAGACTTCGACTCTCAGCTGCCGAATAGGAACCACCAACAACCGGTGGGCCGGGACGAAATACCTACAAGCTATGTTGAGCTATCGTCACCACCGCAAAGCCTCCGTGCCGATGCAAGGGATGTGCCGTTGCTCTCTTTGCCTGATGAATCCGACCCGGTTCTCCTGCAAAGCCAAGAGCTTGGTCAGGCCGCAGATAGGCAAGTCGCCGTCCGCTTCGAGCGATCACTCCGCCCTCGGAAACCCATTCAAGAACACCCTTACCTGCTCGAGAATGCGCAGTATAGCAGCTTGCTCAGGGAAAACGGAGTTCGGCCCTTGAGGATGGCCCTGGAGGCTGAGAGACGGCGGCGACAACAGGCGTCTCAAGATAAGGACTTCGAAGACGACAGCCAAGAGGTGGTACAACCGGAGGTTTCTGATGAAAGCCAACTCAACGGCCTGGAAGAGTTCTTGGACGGCGTCGATAGGCTTGCAGTCCTCTCACTCTCGCCCTCACCTCTGAAGACCTCACCTATGATGGATCGTGCTGGGCCAAGCAGTCAAGCCAGCTCAACGGGTGACACAGACGGTACCAGCATGGCCGGGGAAGATCTTCCCGCACTGGCAGATCTTCTCAAGCAACACACACGGCCAGTTCCCAAGAATACTGCCAAGCGAAAGAGTTCCACTCCCCACTCGTCGATGCGGAAACGAAAGAGACACGACATTGTTGACAGCGACCCTCTTGAGCCCGCATCCATCTTCAGGCTGGTGGCGGGACCCTCCGACTCTCCCGCTGCGCAACGTAACTCGAGAAGAAGCCCGGAACGACCAGTAATTGAGATTATCGAGCCTCAGTTGCAACGCTCGCTACCCCCCACACCACTACGACGACCACCAGGAGATCGACCCACTCACCAGTCAACGACGCCTTCCGTACCACGGCCTCTTGTTATCCATAGTGACTCTGAAGATGAACTTGCTCGGGAAGACCCAGCCTCGGCGTCAGAAGATGGAGGTTCCGCATCTGAACCAGAGTCCGGGAGTGGTTCCGAAATGGTGCATACAGTCAGCCGGCGTATCAGGGGTGTGCTTCCAGCATCATGGCTTCGGCTGGATCAGCAAGCTGGCAGAGCAAAGAACCAGAAAGATGCTCACAAACGACTGGCTGACCGGTCCCCAGAACGAGAACAGAGACGTGGTGTCGCACAGAGACGACTTGTTGCGCCCCGAGACCATGCAACAACCCAGCTCTTCTTTGAGGACTCCGATGACGATGCACCTGCCCCACGGCAGAGAACCACAGACGATGTCTTTCATAATCAGACTAGGCTTGTGCTCCAGGAAGATCCAGACATGATGTCAATGCCGGATATATCAGTTCCTGAAGGACCGTGGTCAGACGATGGGGCTTCGGTGGTTGAAGATGATCGGGTTGATCATATGTTGCCATCAAAGAAACGCCAAATGAAGTTGTCAGAGTCATTTCGTGGCACCTCAAATCGACTAAAGACCACAAGTAACCATCGAAAACCAACTTCTGCGAAGCCTCCTCGCCAACCTAGAATCACTAGCATGTTCAATGGGTCTCAAACTCTGCCTTCATCAGCAATGGAGCTGGTAAAGAAGAATTACCGAAAACCCGCTTCAAAGCGAAAGACAAAACGCGGAAAGGGACGCCGATCACAACATACCGGTAGACTGGTGGCGCCTCCACGTCTCAGTATTCTGGATGTGATTGAACCAAATGCTCCTCGTTTTCTCAAGATTGCTGCTCGAGCTGCCAATCGACGCCAAGATATGGGAAGGTCTGGCCCTGGCAAGAAGATGATCAGCCTTGGTACTCGCGAAGACCACGTTGACGCTGTATCTGTTCTCAGCGATTGGAGAGGCGGGTCCATTCCACAGCGGCAGTCTGTCTCTGCCGCCAGGAAGCAGAGGAAGGCAAAGCCAGAGCAACCGAAGACACCATTGAGCGAAACATCTCCAAACATCTCGACATGCCAACAACGTCGGCCACCCACCTCATTGACAACCCGCCGACTGGTTAAACACACTACCAATGGAGGAACCATCAGCTTCCGGTCCAACCATGCCTCTGAAGTATCCCGGGCAAGGCAACGTCGGCGAGCGAGCGGGCAACTGAGTCGATCTGGTTCAGGCGTTGCACGGCCGGCCCAGTTAGAGATGGACGAAACAGACCAAACAGGCAAATTCCACTTCAACGCGACAAAACGACGCCTTGACTGTCTCTATCGCAAGCAACGCGAGGACTTCTCGAACTCGAGTCTTTTGGCTTTCAATGAGACTGGAACTGAGGCTGGAATTCCAGCTAGCCCCCCACCAGAGGACAACCCTGTGCCTCTGCGTATTGTGAAGCCGCAGGGAGTCGAGCAACCGAAGTCTCGATACCGGAAGAAGATCAAACCTCGGCAAGTCGACGTCGAAGCCCCACAATATAGTCGAGCGAATGACCCCATCCCCATCGCAGCTACTCCTGTACCCGAACCTGTCCAAGGAGGAGCAGAGAGTGGAAAGTTTCAGGGGCTCGGGCAATATGGGACCCAGTACACCCACCACTTCGAGGCTTTCCCACTTGGCCCTCATGTCTACTTCCACGAATCAACATTAATTGGTAGTGGTGCCCTCGAGAACGTGTTTCACAACGCCTATTATCAGAAGATTCTGGACTTCCGACCGCGCTCGGCATTCAATCTCGATGGCCAGACTCTCCGATGGGGTCCATGGGATGCTCAGGTGTCGTCAGAAATGGGGGTCGTCCTCGATTTTATTGCCGAGCAGCTTGAATGTGTCCCAATGGCTGACCCTTTGTCGGCCCCTTCGCCTGCCCTCAACGCTGCAGCCTTTATCACGAAGTTTGTGTTGAATTCAATGAGCCTTGTCGAACCAATAAGTGCCAAGTCGTTCGTATGCAGAGTGCTTGAAGCGTTCCGAGGCTTTGATGGACGAGTCAATACCATCTTGGGCCAGAGCAGCCCCGGCACAGAATCTCGCTGCAGCTTGATTGCCAGCGTGTATGACCACTTGCTTATCACTGCCTTTGTGGCCCTGAAAGTCTGCCAAAATGACACCTCGTTAGTGGGCGAGCAATTTCAAATTGAGGATCTTGTGAAAGACCTGGCGAAGACAACTGTTTCCTCTCTCCTTACAACCGGACTGGATCAAGTGACGGAAACATACAAGCACTTACTTCACGAAAGAAGATTCCGGGAGAGTGGACTCAGAGCCGATACGCCGATTCTTCACTCATGGGTCACTGTGATGAAAATTTTGGAGCAAGCTCGCATCCCGCGGACGTCTTTCTGGGATGTGACATACTCCGTGATGGCCACCCCCGAGCTTGTGACAAGTCTGGATGCGCAAGAGCATGAAAAACTATGGAAGAACATGTTTACTCTACTTCCGCTTACCGAGTTTAACGAGAAGGGAATGGTCGTCCCAGGCAGTAGACATGATTCCTCTGTTGATGGCTGGGCATTGCCTCAGAAACTGATGAAGAAGGTCTTCCAACTCTACAAAGAAAACGTGCGCCAGTCTCCAAGCTTCAACAACTACTGTCGCGCGTTAGTCGGACGATGCCATTACCTTGTTCAGCAATGGGGTTGGCGTAAGTGTGTGGCAGTGGTTGGTGTCATCTTTGACTTCTTTGGCTCCCAGAACCTCGCTCACCTCCGCAATGAAGAGGTTTTCAAATCCCCAAAGTTCTTGGAAGAGCTCAGTGGGAATCCATCACTGGCTGTTGAGAAGGAAGACAGATGCTTCCACATCTTCCTCAAGCTTGTGGCTTTGAGTATCAAAAAGCTAAGTGAAGTCGGGTCACTAAACGATATTCGCAATCTGATTGCCCGCACTATGCCAAATCACAATCGGCAGCATCTCAAAGAACAAATTATCCATGAACGAGACTTGGCGGCATTGAGGAATCACCATGATCTTCTTTGCACGTTGTTCTGGGCTTCTCCAACCGAACTGCGACCTGGAGCACATCTGATTGAGCGCCTTGTCGTTCCGGCGAGCTCACACAAGGAGGCGTGCTTGATCAATCTGCGTGCTTGGAAGCAACTTGCCAATTTCATCATTGCGTCTGGGGAAGCAACAACCTCATTCAAGCCATTTGCTCAATGGAGGAACGGTTTCTTCAAATCCATCATGCACCAATTTGATTCTGTGGCCTCAGATATGCACCAACAATTTCTGTTGCTATCTAAAGATGCTAGCAACACTGTCAGTTCCGAGATGGTTGATGCTATGGTAGCCCTGAACAGGGCTGCTATTCAGGACGTTGTTCTCTTCTCCACGACTGCTTCTCTGGATGTCATGAGGCATGCAGGGGATTTGGAAGCCGCCACATTCGCCTTGAACACTCTCCAGCTACAGCATGTGTTCAAACACTTTTCTGTGTGCCCTCCAGAGCTCAGTTGGTCTGTTCTGCAAACATCCTTAGCCACCCTTGAGGTTTTCTTGTCTCGAGTAGATGACTTCAAAGAAAGCGAGGAAAGCCAGCAGAGTGAGAGCCAGCTCTTGAACTCAGCGCAAGCCGATGATGCACTCTTGGTGGTTGATCATGACCTGTCCAGTAGCTTCTTCTCAATGGCGAGGTGTGTAATCTCTTCACGTCGGGATAATAGGCTTGGTGTGCTGCCGGCAATTACAAAACTGCAGTGCACTGAACTGGCAGTTACCCTTTCAGCAAGACTCGGCGTCAGGTTCATCAACGGCGGTGTCTTGCGACTTTGCGACATGTTCAAGGTTGGAAAGTACGGACTCTTTGAAGATGTTCCCGCTAAGATCAGTCTTGACCAACGTAAGATTTTGGTCTTGTTCGTTGCGACTCTATTCAAACATGGTTTTGAGGATTTCGATGACGCTGGGTTCACACTTCCAGAGGTATGGACAATGGCGTTGGTCAAACCACGAAAGCACCTGGCACACGAGAATCAGCTTGCCCAAGAGTTACAACGACAAGGGAAGGAGTTCGTTCCTGAAGCAGCCATTGCACTCGCAATCAACCCGAGCTACAACTCAAATCGGGACATGTTTGAATTCGCTATATCCTGGATGAGAAGATGTCTGGGAGCTGCTGGGCCATCTCGTAAAAAGGACATACTGTCGGAGCATTCAAAGACGTTGAAGGCAGTGATGCAGCAGATCAAACGTGATCTGCGAACTGTGGCCCAAGAAGATGCGCCGGAGCATCCTAGCTTTGTTGCCTTTATTCGAGACATCATCGCTCTCATCAAGACACATGGCTCGGAGATCTGCAAAGTTGACGCTTTCTTCTACCAAATCAACAAAGAATATTCGCCCTCGGTCCAGGACCCACAGCTTCAAGTAGCTGCCATGCTCTCTTACGGACTTCGGCTGAGTGACGGTGACCCCAGGATTGCCCACCAGCTGTTCTTCTTCCTGTTCAACAGCTTCAAACTATCGCTCAGTAAAGACAAGCTGAGGGATGAGGTCAAGTTCCTTCACAAGGGCATGAAGAACCCGGGGATCTTGGCCTTTATTTTCGGCAAGATGCTCCCAGCCATCATCCGTGCATCATTTCTCGAAAGCTCCGCATTCCCGTTGGGCGACGTTTATGGGGAAGCGCTGCGAGTGCTGTTGAATCACCATGTTATCCCGCATGAACTGACGGAAAGTGACTTGCCACATGTGCTTGTCACAATCAAGGCCTTTGTGAACGGGCTGGATCAACTTGGTCAGAACGATGGGCCCCTAACGGAGGAACAAATGCATTTGCTCAGACAGGTGTTGTCGATGATCAATGAGCTGTGGCCGTTTCTGAACGTGCTCTCTAGGTCACAAACGTCGTCTGTGGTCTGGGAACAAATACACCAGGTTCTCAAATACGCGAGCGCCGGTATCGAGACAGCTGAGACTTACATCGGCAATGTCCTCGACGTTGCGGATTACTCTCTGAACCCAAGCCTTCTCCTGTCCGGACTACGGCGACCCACTGTCGATTTAACACATGTCGACACCCACGTCAAAAGTTTCACAAACAACATCATAAGCGACGTACGCAAAAATTGGATCGTCACCGGGAACAAGATGACCATTCAGGGGGTCTCGTCAACCCAGTCCGGCCAGGGGTTGGATGAACCAGTGTGGGACTTGGAGGAACTGGTGGAGGATTTGTATGAACGCACAAGACAATGGAACGACTGGTATAAGAAGGTGTTTGGGGGCCCATTGCGCCCGGCGAGGTATGACATGAGCGTTTTGTTTTGATGAGCATAGGATTGGTGTTACGGTGAAGCCTCAAGGCATGATTTGGAAAACAGGGTGCATTTTTGGTACAGACAGGGTCATGGAACGGCGTATTACAAGGCGTTGGAGATATTTAGAGCAATACTCGAGAAGTATTGCGCCGAATTGAAACAAAGACAATTTCCTAACAGCTAAAGTAGACGATTGCTCATGTCTGCTTGAGGAAGCACAGTGTCTGACACATAATCTGGTGGTTGTTGGCACGGCCGACATTTCGCCGAGTGACGTAGGTATGTCGAGACGCGCCAAACGCGTCTCCCAGCGACTCGACGACGACTTCCAAGACGTCCAATTGCGGCATCACCATGGCGTCCCTCTTCAACCTCCCCGACGAGATCATCCTCACGCCGCTGCTGCAGACTTTTCCCTGCCGCGAGCGCCAGATCCGGTCTCTCGCAACGCTCCTCCACCCAGACGCCGCAGCATGCTGCAACCTCGTCGTTCACGGCACTGCGGCGACGGGCAAATCGGCCATCGTCGAGCAGGTCCTCGAGCAGCTGAAGACGCACGCGTCGCTGGCGGCCGCCGTGGTCAACTCGGTACAGTGCATCACGGGGCGCCACCTGTTCGAGCGCATCGTCGGCGCCGTGGCCGATGCGCTGCAGTGGGAGGACGTGCCGCGCCGCTGCGAGTCGCTGGCCCAGCTGGCCGTCGAGCTCGTCAAGATGCTGCGGTATCCCACGCGGGATCCGCGCTGGCGCTTCGTGCTGGTGCTGGACGCCGTGGATCGTCAGCGGGATGCGCCGCCGACGCTGCTCCCTGCCCTGGCGCGGCTGTCTGAAATGGTGAGGCTGCTCTTGGGGACGCTCACTTCGTGATGCCTTCTAATGCTCCCGGTTACGTTACTGATGCTACGCCCCGTCTAGATCCCATGCCTCACCTGCGTCTTCGTCGTCACCTCCCCCCCCGCCGGCTTCCTGCGCTCGCCGTCCTCCGCCGCCCTCCAGTTCCCCCCTTACGCCAAGGCCGACTTCGTGCGGATCCTCTCTCTCACGCCGCCCGACGCCATCACGGGGGCCACGCAGCAAGAAACCACCGACCTCTGGACCCGCTTCTGCGCCGCCGTCCACGACTCCCTTACGAAATCCGCATCCCGCACGCTGCCCTCGTTCCGCCACAGCTGCCACGCCCTCTGGCCGCGGTTCACGGCGCCCGTCGTGGCTGGCACGCATTCCCCCAAGGAGTTCTCCAAGCTCCTGATCGCAGCCCGCGTCCACTTCCAGGACGAGTCGGTGCTGAACCCCAACATCGTGTCCGTCCGCCCAGGCGAAACCGATACCGCCATCGCCAAATCCTCCGTTACTACGACAGACCTCACCAACCTCCTCCCCACGACCGCGCGCCTCCTCCTCCTCGCCGCCTACCTGGCCTCCCACAACGCCACACGCCACGACCTCACGCTCTTCTCGACATACCACCACGGGCGCAAGCGGCGGCGCGGCGGCTTCGCATCACGCAACGCCACGCGCGCCAAGCACCGCAAAATCGCGCGCAAGCTGCTCGGCGCGCACGCCTTTGTCCTGGAGCGCATGATGGCCATCTTCACGGCCGTACGTTCCGAGTGGGCCGAGGGCAGCGCCGTGGGAGCCGCCGGCCTGGACTGCGATGTCGGCATGGCCGTCGCGACCCTGGCCAGCCTGCGCTTGCTCACCCGCGTTGGCGGCGCCGGCGACGTCATGGACCGCGGTGGCAAGTGGAGGATCAATGTCGGCTGGGAGGTGATACGCGGGATTGGACGGAGTATAGGGGTCGAGGTGGAAGAATGGTTGATCGATTGATGAGTCTGACGAGGCCGTTCGCCAGACCCGGTTGACACGATACAAATCAGCAGGACATTGGCATCACGCAACATGAAGATAAGGGAGTCGTACATGCCAATCATGTAATCGGGGTGTGAATAACACTCGTGTCTCATCTATCTCGAGCCAAGTTAAAACCCGTCCGTATCCGCGTAATGATACATGTTATCGAACAGTCCCCCACCGGCACTCGGAAAGGGGCAGTCTTTTTCTTTTTCTAAAAAACAACGCCTAGTCGTCAATGATATGCCATAAAAACAGGTCCATAGTCTACATTTTTGGATAATCGTCCCTTCCAAACCAGGGTGTAAAGATCCCAGCTCTAGCGGTAAAAGCAAAAAGATCGGCACGTGAAAAGCGAATAGAAAACAAGCAAGCCGTCCTGCAGTGCGCCTACAACCGGGGAACGCGCGCGTTCAGGAGAAGTTAGAGACACGTTCACTGGCGCGCCAAGTGTCTTCGGCCCGCGTGCCTGGAGGGAGCCAGACCGCATTGGCACCGGACGGAGTGCGCCGGCCGTTCTCGTCCGTCTTCTTGTCTACGGAGGCGCCGCGAGCGCGATACCCTTCGTTATACGGGTGGGCGCTAAGCTCGGTACTCCGGGGCGACGAGACAAAGTTGGACGTACTGATGCCGTTTGTAGTGAGGGGCAGCAGAGGGCTTTTGCTTTGTGCCATCATCTGGGCCTTGCGGTCGGCCTTGTTGCTCTCGCTGGTCCGGTCGTAGAGGTAGAGTCCCAGGAAGGTGAGGGCGATTCCCACAGCCTGCATGGGCGTTGTCGGGCTCCTAAACCAGATGATGGCCAGGATGATGACGAAAACACGCTTGATCAGACTTGCGACCGAGTATGTGACGGGAGAGACCATGGAGAGTAGCACAAAGGCGAGGATGTTCTGGGCAAAGTGAGAGATGCCGTTGAACGCAAACTCGATAGATAACCGGCCGTGATCCATCGAGTTGGGAGCGTTGACCAAGTCGATTGAGCCTTCTTCGTAGATGTTCTTAAGGAGGCCCAGACCTTCGCTCCAGAACCAGATAGGCATGGTGAGAATGAACGCCATGCCGGACGAGTAGCAAAGCAGGTTGAGCTTGTCCAGCTTCTTAGACGGGACACCCGGGGCCTCAGCCTCAGCCTTTGCAGCTTCGTTGAATAGTTTCTTGGAGAAGATGTTCTGGGTGACAAAGATGATGGCGGCGAGGAGTGCTTGAATGACACCGAGCAGCTCACCACCATAGGTCGTCTTTCCCGAGCAAGCCAGCATGACGCCCAGGGTCAGGGGAATAAGGGAGAGGTAGGTCGCTGTCGGGTACTTGATATCGTAGACAATCCTGTATGCGACAACGGTGAAGAGCGGCGACAGGCCCTTGATGGTGTGGACGAGAGAGACAGGGATCTTGGACGTGGCGGCAGAGCTCAACAGATGGCCGCCAATCTGGAAGACAGCGAGAGGTAGAGTGGTCATGATGACATCTCGGGTTGGCTTTCGGATGGGATACTGGAGGGCCGATATCTTGGTGCGCAGGACGGGGAAGACGCTGGCGAGCTTGGCGACGGAGATGCACAACGAAGAGACGAAGGCGAATTGGACAAGAGTCAGGGTCGCGGGCTTATCAAAAGCGTTCAAGATAGACTTGGAGGAGGTGTTTGTGAGAGCCGAGGAGGTGTACCACAACAGGCACAGGATCTGTTTGGTGCAACGTCAGTACAGCGCTTGAATCCGGGCCCAAGCCAAATGCTAGATCGCAGATACCAGAGGATGAGGACAGTTCGGGACGGCGTACAATGAGTTTGGGCGACACTGGCGCCCTGAGAGCTTCAGCAATCTCTTGGGCATTCTGGCTGACACTGCCATTGCGGGTTCTGATGTTGCGAAAGGCATCGCCAAGACTCTTCTGTCTGGCGTGACCCCGGCCAGCGGCTGACCATCCCAAGCCTCGGGACTGGTTGGCGTCTTGCCTGCCCACGGGGAGCCAGCGATCGGAGGTTCGGGGCGGGCCGGCGTTGGCGAAGCTCGGGGGCGGTTTGAGCGGGCTCGGAGATCGCGAGAGATCGTCCATCGGCGGGTCTATGAGGTCGGGGAACTTTTCCATGGCGGCGAGTGGGCGGTGGAGCGAGGGACGGGGCGCGGAGGGAGTCGTGGAGGAGGCTGGCGGCGACCTGCGTCACTGCGTGCGGCGGCGGAAGAGAACGTGGCCCCAGGAAGCGAAAGGCGCGGGACGAGGATGACGATGCAAACGAGTGACAAGAGGGTTGGAGGAGGGCGATGGGAATTACAGGCGATGGATCTGCGTGCGCATTGCTTATCGATACCCTGGAAGCGGCCCAAGCCGAGACACACGAGATGTTGGGATGCCGAAGTGGGAGGTCGAGAGGCTGGTGGTAAGTGTGGTTGCGGGAGGGAGATGACGACGCGCTGACAGCCAGCAGATGACGTTTTGGTTTGGCTTTGGTCGGGTCTGCTGCTGTGGGATGTAGGATGGCAGGTCGAGACTCTTCAGGTGCAACACACCAAGAGATTGAGATGGAACTCGGCATGGAAGACGAGACGAAGGATCGGGAACGGCCTCATTACTATGCTGCTAGTCTACAAGCTGATGCCCCCCCCCCGTCGTCGCATTCTCGGCGCTATAATTATCACAAGGGGGCCAATCTAGTAGCTCCATGACCTTAGGCCCCGATCGCAAGAAAGTAAATCCACGAGTACGTGGCGTCTCTGCCAGTCGGCCCATTTTCCCACTTTCCCCTTTGGGCTTCCTTTTTGCCGCACTTGGCCCGAGTGCCGCCCCCCGGGTTACACGGCTGAACCCCCGATAAGCTGATAGCATACCCAAGCAATAAGCGCGGCTAAGCGCAGGTAGCCCTTCTTTTTTTTTTGGTCGCCAGGAGGCTTGTTCCGTTCTGTCACTGCGCGAAAGACTCCACCTCACTAAACTAGCTTGCGCTGCCCAGCTTAACTTTCTCACGCCTTCGTCCATCACGCTCCCTTCGCCAGACCAAACCTTGGAAAGTTGCTTCCCCTTTCGCCTTGCTGTGGGAATGGGAAGAGACCCGAAGCAATACATCGTTGCGCTCGCGGGTTTCTACGCCTTCTTCCAGCTCCTGACTCAGGTCTCCAACCCGGCCGCGTCTCCCAAACACTTCCTGGTCGCGACGAGCCCGTCGCCAACATCGAACTCGCCATGGCGGCCCCAAAAATGACCAAGAACCAGATGCGCAGGGCGAAGAAGAAGGAGCAGAAGAAGGCTCAAGTAGATGTGCGCACGAACCCCCCTCCTCCGCCGTTCCTTGCCTCGCTGTACCCACGCATGCTCACACGCCACAGGTTGTCGCAGCGAAGACCGAGGAAGCCCCCGTCGACGACAAGCCCGATGACACCGAAGCTGCCGCAGAGCCCGCGTCCGATCTCGAAGTGAAGAAGAAGGATGATTCGGATAACGCCGCGCCTGCCGATGGACCTGTCGCCGATGACGACCTGGACGAACACCCAGCGTTCGCTGCGTACAAGGACATCTTCTCCAAGTTCGGCGTATCGCTTCAAGAGGACGAGGTTGCCAAGGAGGCAAATGCTGGAAACCAAGGAACCGTGTTCTTCGGCGACGATGACGACATTCCAGACGAGGCCGACGAGAACGGTCCACCAAAACTATCCAAGAAGAAGAGAAAGGCGCTCAACAAGCTCTCGATTGCCGAGCTCAAGGCTCTCGTCAAGATCCCCGAGGTCGTGGAATGGCAGGATATCTCTGCGTCGGATCCCCGCTTGCTCGTCCAAATCAAGGCCCAGCGAAACGTCGTGCCCGTGCCAACTCATTGGGCATTGAAGAGGGAATACCTCTCGTCCAAGAGAGGTATCGAGAAGCCCCCGTTCCGCCTCCCCAAGTTCATCGCCGAGACTGGAATCACCGAGATGCGAGATGCCGTTCTTGAAAAGCAGGCCGAACAATCGCTGAAGCAGAAGCAGCGCGAACGAGTTGCGCCCAAGATGGGAAAGCTGGACATCGACTACCAGAGACTATACGACGCCTTCTTCCGATTCCAGATGAAGCCTGAACTGACTCGCTTTGGCGAGGTCTACTACGAGGGCAAGGAGAGTGAAGTAGATTACCAGCATTTCCGACCTGGCGATCTCACTGAAGGAACTAAGGAAGCTCTCGGAATGCCTCCTGGAGCACCACCGCCATGGCTGATCAACCAGCAACGGTTCGGCCCTCCTCCTTCTTATCCCACAATGAAAATCCCTGGTCTGAATGCTCCCCCACCTCAAGGTGGATCGTGGGGCTTCCATCCTGGTGGCTGGGGCAAGCCGCCCGTCGACGAGTTCAACCGTCCCCTATATGGCGGTGATGTCTTTGGTCTCACTGCCCAGAACGGCGCGCCGAACCAGGCTGGCGCCCAAGCTCCGGCTTTGACCGGAGAAAGTGTTGAGCGCAGCCTATGGGGAGAGCTGCAACCCAGAGAGGAAGAGGAGTCGGAAGAAGAGTCGGAAGAGGAGTCCGAGGAGGAGGATGACGAGGACGCTCCCGAAGGACTGGAGACTGCCAGTGGTCTTGAGACACCTGGCGGCTATGCCAGCACAGTACAGCCTGATTACGGCACAGGCGTCGAGACGAATATCGGAGGCGAGATGGATCTGCGCAAGGAACGTCGCGGCCACGACACGGAAGAGTCGAGCGCGCCCCGCTCCGCCTACACCATCCTCCCCGAGCGACAAGTTCGAGCCGAGGGTTTCTTCGGTACCGACCGTGTCTACGACCTCAAGCAGGCACCAGGCATACCGGTTCTAGGTGCCGAGGACGACTCCCGCAAGCGCAAGAAGCCCGGTGACATTGACGTCGCGCTCGACGTGGACGCGCTGCACAACAACGACGGCATCAGCAAGGACGACCTGCGGCGCAAGTTCGAGGAGGGCAAGAAGGAAGACGGCATCGGCGCGAAGTGGGCGTACGACGACGACCTGAGCGAGATGATCGCCCAGGAGAGCCGCAAGCGGCAGAAGACGGAGGCGGAGCTGAGCGAGAAGAAGAAGCAGGGCAAGTATAGATTCTAATGAGGGTTGTCCTGATAGGCTGGATAAGGTTTTGTGAGTGGTGAACTAAGCTCGACGAGGAGAGAATGGGTATTGTAAGATGTTGCTGGGCCGAAGCGGCTCTTGGCTGGCGTTTTTCGAGAAGTCGTTTAAAGGAAAGAATAGGGCAAATACCATGCTTGTCGAGGTCTGACTGGTCGTCTCGGGCCGCGAGTCGTTGGTGAATATCAAATATCTTTCTTGTGATCGCTCTCCACCAACCACATTCCAGCCAGGTATTTCATATTTGTCAAAGAATTCTCAAGACCTATCGGCTTTGGCGCAATGCTTTGTTTTACTTATGCTTTCTATGTGCCATTACTTCATTAAGATCAAAAGAGTTTGTTGTTGATGGCCAGGGCGGAGGAATGAAGAATCTGCTTGGTGGTCAGAGTTGAGAGACTTGGCACTTTTGCGAACTTTGCCTTGCATTTCGATAACAAACCCTCTCACTGGCCGCATTCCGTGTGTTAGGTACCTAGTGAGAAACATACAAAAATTAAGCCGAACTGTTACCATCGTCTTTCATATCCAGGCTTACAATCATGTCCTCTAGAGAGCCCACGACTCTCATATAGGCGGCTCTCTGCAATTTCGGATCCTTTAAATCATGACTGTAGCTGAAACTGCAGCCTAGACATCGTTAAATTATGTTAAAATACTTTTCGCTGAAACTGGAGTTCCTAGCAGCCTTTCGCACGGATAGTACGTTGCTCGGATCGAGATCCGCCCACTTGTCAATCCCAATGAGGGCAACACCTAGGCTCCAGAGACGTGTGTTGTTAATACCCGCTCCGAGCAGCTCGTCTGTTGCTTGTGAAAACCCTATGCTCTTCGGGGTCATCACTCCTTGCATGTAATCGCCTTGCTCCTCCAGACTGGTCTCGAGATGCAATGTGCTAAGAGCAGAGGAGATTTCGTCATTCTTTGTGAGAAAGGACAGGTCGTTCAGACGCCAGAGCTCTTTCAACCATGGTGTAGAGTGGTGAGTTAGAGCCGCAATCGCTATAGATCGCGCAATCTTGAGCGATCCAGAAACGAAACGGACTCTTCCTCAAACTCGCTGAAAATCGAACTCAGACGGCATGAAGTGGCTGTCTTCCAAATGCGTTCCTTAGGACAAACCACGGGATAAAAACTGGGGCGGAGGTATTGGTCAGACTCCACATCACAGTGACCTAAACAATGAGCACTTGATGCGTTCATAGCCGCCGTTAGCCTACTCAGGTTGAGCCAGGCATCATTGGATGTCTTCAAGTTGCGCGAGACAAGAGTCAAGGTTCTAGCTCCTAAGAACGGTCCCATCTCAATGGAAGATGCTCCTTGCGTCCCGCTCTCAAAATTCACTTCTTTCTGGCGCTTACGAGGCGTATTATTTCCATGGGAGGGGTTTACCAAGATGTTGGTCACCCCACTGAAGATCTTGAGATTGGACAGCCAGATGGGTGGGTTCTGTGCAACTCCAAGCCTCTTGCAAGCCATAGTGTAAGGCCTTTGAAACCCATTGAGCTTTGCACAATGCCCCAACCACCATAGATCCGACGCTGGCGATCGTAATTCGGAGGTTTCGGGGGTTGTTGAAGTTGATGCAGTTGTTCGCGAAGAGTGGTGAGAGACTGGTTGGATTTCCGTCAGCTCTTTATAGGTGTCGTCGAATTTCTCCACGGAAAAGGAAAGCAGTATTTTCTTTCTTAATCGACGCATCGTATCACTCAGTCCCTCGTCTTCGTTAGTTCAGATTATTAGCCAAAGCCATTTAGACAGGCAGGTGTTAGGCTGGACTGGATCGTACTTGTTTCCTCTCATTTGTAAGTGCATTAAAACACAGTAGTTGGTGGTCCAATTCAGCCAAAGACTCGTTGACATCGCTGGTCGCTTCAACAGACTTGGTGTAGTACTCGCCGAGGGTGCTTTACAGGTCACACCCCAGCTTTGGGTCCGACCAAGCGTGATGGCCAAGGTCCGACTTCATGGTGTTAGCGGCGCTGTCGTCGACTGCTAGTCGAAGGAGAAGACGACATTCCTGCGTCAGTATGCTATGCTCGCGCTTGAATCTCCGATGCCTTTTCGCAAATCGTTAGAGTAATCCCGAGAACGCCGAGAACAAGCTCGGCCATGGCGGATGGAGTGAGGTAAAGAGCAGTCATTGTTCAGTCTCGGTCTCTTCGATCCAATTATACCTGGGGTAGGAGGAACGACTGGGCGATGACGACGACTCAGGAGCAGAATGCAGAATGTGAGTCGTGAGTGTTGGCGAGGACAGAAAAGAAGTCGGGCACCTGAGTCGGCCGAGGGTGAGTGCGCCGTCTCCCGGTCGCTCCTACCTGCATACTGGTCTCATGCATGCGCACCTGCACAGCCAACAAACTACAGCCACAGGCTCACACCTAGGCTCACAGGCTCACAGCTCGGTTGTCTTTTAGGTGTAACCAGCCTAATTCAAGTCAGCCTCCTTCTGTGTTGCATCGCGGAGCTTGCTTCTTGGCATTGGGTCTCTGCTCGTACGTACTCTATACACCGTCGGTTTTTTCTTTTTTTTTCTAGACCTTCCTCGAACTTAGATACTAGCTCGCTCACCAAGTCAACCGCGCCGCGAGCATTCTCCCAATCCCCAGCCAAAATAAGCCAAAGATGGCAGAAACAACAAAAGCCGCAAAGCAGGCTTACCAGGTCGCATGTTGACGTGTAGAGGAGCCAAGCCTCGTCGTGATCAAACCGTGCTCAGCGGTCTTTGCCATGCTTGTATCTCGATTTTCAACGGCATTCTTGCCTCCGACGTCGCCAGAGACAGCCATATAATTTCCGCTCCAGATGTGACAAGGTGTCTGGATCGCAGTCGAAGCAGGATCATTCTCTGGTCAGATGCGCACGGTGTCGTTGAAGGTGACCTTGATCACGTCATGAACCGGTCGCGACTTCCCCGTCGAGAAGTGTTGCAGTTATTGGTAGCCTTCTCTAAAACTCTTAGCCACCGCAGAAGCAGAAACATATCACCATTTTATTATGTTCCTTCGGTTGCTAATCGTCTTATCAAGGATTAGTCCCCACGCTTCGTCTAGGCAAGCTCAGTGACACGGGTGAACTAGACCACTGGATACAAGAAGCCTCCACCAATCTGCGAAGACTACGAAGACGCACAAACTACGAGAGCGATAGCGAAGAGCCGACGGTATCTGTTTCAGATGAGTTGGACGAAATTGCTGATCAACTAGACGTTGATTCCAAATACCTGGTCGAATTGGATTCTTTCATTCGCGCGCCGCCCCGTGATTCCACACGGCAGCTTAGAGAAGACGAGCCTGCCACCACTGCAAACTCAAAGTCTCCCAACCCTTTCTTTTCCTTCGTCAGGGTCCGATTTCCCAATGCTAGCCACGACTTAGCCGATCGCTTGGCCACAGCTAACTTGCAGCGTTTGGAACAATGCAGAAGAATGCGAGAGACCAGCTTAAGAGGCGACGAAATAACCACGAGCAATTGCCCAGCCGCTGCGACAGCCAAATATCAGCAATCAGTTCAAGATTCCGGAATCGGAACATCGCTCCAGACGGCTAGTACCTATACAGGGACAGTGGTGACGACCATGACATACCGCGGTAGTGGCCGTTCTGTCCGCATTCCACCTTTACCAAAGGCAGCGAAGAAGGGCCGAGCCTTTGATTGTCTTGCTTGCAGACGCAGCCTTCGCATCACTAAGAACTCAGCCTGGAAGTAAGTTTGTTTCTTAAAGGACCCCTAATTTATCGCTTTGTTCGTACTAATAGCAGCAAAGGAAGCACCTGTCTGCAGACCCAAGGCCATGGTTGTGTCTTGATTTGTCCTGTGCTCATGGCCATGAACTATTCAAGACACGAGCAGACTGGCTCCTTCATCTCGGGCAGTATCATGCTTACGGGCCAGATTGGGAGTCCATTGAATGTCCTCTTTGTATGAAAGAGGTTGACCAAGGAATGGACAGTATCATCCACCATCTTGCCACTCACCTAGAAGAAATGTCCTTGGCCGTAGTACAAAACTCTGCAGAAGAGGACTTCCCTCATGACGCTCAATCCTTTGATGGGGTAGTGTCGGAGCCTATCGGTCGCTTCGTTGAACCTGACGATAAATATGTGACTGCTGTAGCTTCTCAACAGCTACGCATCCTCTCCACATCCTCCCCGTCCTCATCAAGGCTCATTGGCGAGTTCGTTGGGTATAGCAACTGTGATGTGAGGTTTGATTTCGACAAGGAGGAAGGTTGAATTCAGCATATGGAACACGAACACTTAGTTTATAACTTCCCTACAAAATACATTTGTTGGTTCTGCGATGATGCCAAGTATCATGCAGCATCAGACTCAAGCGCAGACCTTAAGACCTGCTACCGACAACGAATGCACCACATCGCTGGCCATTTTAGGCAAGGTCTTAATGTTAACCAATGCCCCCTGATCACTATTTTCTTAACCATCTCTATCAATATGGATTAATTGGCGAGAAGAGAGAGACCGACCACGCCAAGTAAGGAGGCATCGACGCCCCAAAGCTTCACGACCTAATGAGGAAGGAAAGACAGATGAAGCAAAGTAAAGATGCATATGGTAACATTTGCCCGTCCTTCAGTACATGAATGTAATAAGATATGAATGTAATAAGATAAAGCTAATCCGACCGTTTCAGATAGGCACGATGTTTAGTAGCACGCCTCAGGCAGGAATGTCACCATCAAGGGAGGAACTGGATCACTAATACTCAGCCTTAGGATCGAGGTTATTGTTGGAAAAGCTTCCAGTGGGATCTCTAATTCTTAAACTGTCTCTCTATAGTGTTGCCTTATAGACTGACTCCATCTCTTGTGGACTTGGTTGCACGGTAGACTCAAGTAAATAAAGAGCTGAGGGTGCCATCGCAGATTTTTGAAGACCTCGAGTTTATTAAGGCATCTCAGTGTTTTCCTGATGAAGTTCTGGCACATGTAGGAACATGGCCAATTTCAACCGTAGCCGTAGCAGTATCGCAGTGGGTACGAAATGTACAAGTGCATTCCCAGTAATACCGTCATCAAGTCGCGTTCAGGAGAGGCTGACGAGAGAGTCTCGTAGAAACGTAGAATAATTTTGTATGTGCAGTACTGTTTTTTCTCCAGGACCTTTATTCAAAATATCACAGGCGTACTTGGTAAGACTACACATTGTGTGAAGTGTTCGGCAACGAAAGATAACGGTTGAGCCGAAGTGGGGTCACATTTGGACGTGGCATCACACCAGCTTTGGCCTTTGTAAATAAGTGCTAAACAAGGAAGCGGTCAAGAAACGAGACTCATTACGTATGAATGCGGCGGCAGTTAAGTGGTATAGGAGGAGTAAGAGGGAGACGGGCATTTACGATATTGGGAGTAGTGAGGGGCTGAGTAGCATGGCTCCATCGTGGTGTATACAACTGTGTGGAGGTGGAGCAGAATATCCAAGTAAAGGCCAGAATTGTTACTTCCTTTTTGTTTCATCCCATTCTCAGAAGCGATGTCTCAAGGTTTACGGCGTTTGAGTAATGATCTATAACCTGAATGGTAGTTTGGGGTGGTCTTGTAGCTCTCTTTGCTAACCAGCCGCGTTCTGGTCGTAGTGGAGGTGAGCACTAAGGTAATACACATGCATACCATTGCCTAAACTGAGTTTGTTCACTTGCTCATGATTCAGCCATTGTGATGCTATCGAAATATCCTGCGAGCTGTTCTGATCCATTGTAATTGACCAAGACCAAGACCAAAACCATGGATCTGGCTGGCTCCCGTCTATTTACGGGCCGACCTTAGAATGGCATTGCTTCTACCGAGGTAACTATTGGGAACCCTAACCACTTCTAGAAGCAAGAATGCTCTTGATAGACACCAATCCCTTATTTCTCCCCAAACCGCGAAATGCCTCCACATCCGACTGGACAAGCATTTAAGTATAATATTGTTGTATAATACAGAGCAGATGCGACACAACCTTGGTAACTCAGCGGCGCCCCGCACGAAATTCTTCTAGTATGTAGCAATGAGCACGGGATGCAAACCCATCTTCCGTGACCAATTCCCAGAAGCGCCAGATGCCATTTAAACCATGTCTTCAATTAGCCCACCATATTCCTCGTGGTCTTCTCCGCTGCCCACTCGCATCCCATTCACGTGCCCCCAATTCACGTGCCCCCAGAACTCGCGTCAATGAGCTTTCCACGCTTCTTTCTCACCCGCATCTTTCGAGGGCGCCCAGCTGAGCACCGAGATGAAGCCAAGCCTCCTTCGAAGACGTTGACCATCCAGCTGGGTCTCTCCGTCAATCTGGCCGTGTTTTCTGCACGCCGCGAGGCCAACAGCCCGCTGAAAGCGCGACTAGCGACAGATCGGGAAGTCTCTCCGGCCGAAGATGACTCCTTCTAAGAGGTCTTTTTCGGCTCAGTGCACGAGTTACAGAGCCACTTAGTTTGATTGACAGGCGTGATGGCATTCTCCCGGATGCAGTCTGAGTGGTAAAGGCGATGCGAGCAGGCCTGGGATCAGTGAATTAGTAGAATTCAGAAGGATCTGGGCTTTCACAGTACCTTATTCGAGCACAGAAGTAATCTAGGCCCGAGAACAGGGAGCTGGCACACGACACAACCATTCACACCTCTGCGAATCTGCGACGCGCGGGGGGATTGCTTGGGCGTGACATCTGCCGGCGGCACTCCATTCGTGCCATTGACCTGTTCTCTGGCCTTGGATTTTGCCTTGGCCCGTTCTTCATTAATATACCCAAAAGCATCGTTGATCGTCTTGTCCTCTAAGACGTCGCGTGCAAGAAGCACACTGGTGTGCTTCGCAAACTCCATCATGTGATACTTCGAGCTCGCCAACCAAGAGGCATGATCCCGAACAAATGAGAGCCAGACACGTGGGAAATACGCGCTTGAGGTAAGACTCTGTTCAAGCATGAAGGCATCCCATTTTCTGACGAACTCCTTTTCGCCAGGTGTCACGTCTGAAAATTCTGCTATGTTCTCCCGGTGCTTCTGGATCATCCATGCGTTGTCCTTGACTGGCTTCGGTACTTCATCGCCGGGCTTGAGTCGCGCCTTGCTCACTGGGTCGAAGAGGGGTCGACCTGTATCGGGAATGAGCACTTTCGGTTTCTGAGGTGGCTCGACCCGCTGGGGTATGGGCTCTATTGCTTCAGGCTCAGGCTTCTCAAAGAGTTGTCTGGCTGCGGCTGGTTTTGTAGGGGAACGGACGGGCTCGGTGTTATTGTTGGGTCCCAACCGGGACGTGAGCCATGACTGGTCCCCAGCGACAAAGGTTTCCAGATTGAACGGCTTTACCGGCCGTCCAAGCTGGTAGGTTTTGGTGGGAGTCGAGACGGATTCGGGACGGTGCGAGACCCGAAATTGCGGCCCATGGCTCGTCGGCTCAAGGACGAAATCATAATCCGAATGGTACGTCTGCTGGTGGATTTGCAAGTGAGCCACGGATTGATTGAAAGCGCCGCAGGCTAAGCAACGATAATAATCCAGGGAGACCGGTTGATCGGTTGGAAGGCAGTATGTCACCCGGCCTTCTGAGACGGTGGCCTGCGCAGCTCTTGCCCGCCGCTTTCTCTCCTTCCCTTGCGCTTGATCACTTAGAACCTTGAGATTGTAGACCTTGTTCTTTTCCCGGACTCTCAAAGACCTACTGGGTGTCTGATCTCCGTCAAGGTCATCATCAGGCTCATGATCCTGGGGCGAGTCATCGTTGACGTGCCCGTTAGTATGGCCATTGGTGCCATTGAGGCCATTGATACCATTCGGTTCGTCGTCTAGGTTGGGCTCGAATCGCCCGGTAGTGTAAGTTTCCGCATCCGGATCAATCGCGGTAATGCAGGGCATGGAGCCCTTTTCTAGGCGCTTCAAGGCACGGAAGCCTGATGTCCACCGAAGATCGACGTCCATGACATAATCGGTCTGACGCGAGGGTCGCTGGGGGCCGTAGCCAGCTGTAAGGCGAAGGGGATTCTTGATTCTGCCAAAAACCTGCGGAAACTCGCTAGACATGACCCAGTGGCGCTTGGGGGAGTCGGAAAGAGGGCCTTGGTCTCCCACTGGAATGCCGAAATCGTGAGATTCGAGGGGGGGCCAAGCCCCAACGTTGGCGGCCTCGAGCTCGACCACGAGCTTGTATGATTCAGAAAAATCATGAACATCGTCGTCAAGCCTATTAATGAGGATACTCTCCTCGGGAACAAAGAAGGGATGCGGCAGGTCGACGCGGGCGACCCGATGAGGCCCGACAGGGTTTTTGTACGTCATGATGTCGCAGACCTGGCTCTGACAGTGCAAGACGCGATGCCAGGTTGAGCTCACGTCAAAAATGGTAATACGGCAACTGCCCTTTGTGGTGAGTACATCACGGGGCACAACCGAGTTTTGAAAAGCGCGGACTTTCTTAGACTCCTTGTGAAAGACCTTGAGCACCTCGATGCGCAGCGTGGAACGGGTCTCCGAGGCCCTGGGGGAGGCAACCAGATGGTCGATGTCGATAGAGTCGGGAGACGACAACCGGCGACGCTTCTGAGCCGGCGCGACATCGTCCTCGACCGAGTATGACGCATGGTGCTTGGGGGTAGAGAGAGTGACACCCATGGCTGAATTTTGCAGTGAGTTGACTCCGTTGATCCAATTCTGATGGAGAAAGGGGGCCGTCCGCTGGCTGCGCCTTTTCAGGTTCATGGCGGAGGGACGGCGATCATAGGAAATGACACAGGCGGCGAGACGATTGAGCAGAGCGCTGGCTTCTGCTACAAGCGGGAGTCATTCAAAGCCGGATGGTGATGCGGCTCATTGTCAAAATTGATGCGGTGGTGGCGTTGGCAAGGCGAAGTGAGAAGTGAAGAAAGAGAAGAGAGCCGAGTCCTGAGATGAGAAGCAGGAAAGCAGGACAGGAGGGGGGAGGGGAGGAATTAAGGCGTTCTCGGGGGCAGAGCGATAGCGCGACTATGAAGCCGCAGGACTGAAGAGTTTGAGTCGATGAGTGCCGGGAGCTCAGCGTTGAGCGTGGCAACAGACGTTGATGTGTGTGTGTGTGTGTGGGTGGGTGTGGATGCGGATGTAAATAATGAGGACAGCGCAGTCGCGTGCGGAAGCCGTCAGAGCCTCAGAGCCGCTGTTGTTGCCGAATGAAATTTGGTGCACGGCTTCTCTAGCTAGCAAAGCGAGGCATCCGCGTCGAGCAGCGGTGTCGCATGAACTGATCCGATCAGACGACGGTTTGTCTCTTGTTGCTGCTGTTGTTGCGGGAGTTGCGGTTGTGCAAGCCGACGCTGATTCTTGACGGTGGGCGCGGCAGCAGCGAACAGTGCAGTGAGACGCGTGCCCAGTGGCCGGTGGAGGAACAGGGAGATTCTATCAAGAGGCCCAATGGGGACTAGTGGGGTAATGACACATCCTGGAAGCCGCGGCCGAGGAACCACTCAGACTTGGGCAAGAGCGGGCCACTGTCCTTGCTGCATCGCGCCAGCGAAACGAAATCTTTCGGCCTTTCCGCTTTATGTCTACAAACGGGGCCCCCGCTTCCGGATACCCCTTTGAAGAATGTCGGTTGCGGCTATCGAGACGACTGGTGGATCACGGGTCATGATGGGGGCCATGTTGCGCTGCAACGGCCGTCATGAGATGATATCCAGTCCTCTGTACGTGGATAGCAATCTCTGAGGAGAACCCGGGGCCGCCAAGAAGCAAACGTCACGGTAGAAGCTGCCATATTCTCTCCCACCTGGACCCGTACGAGTCGATTGTTCATCTTTGAATTTCAAAGCCCACGCGCTCACTTACCTTACCCCAGGAACAGTACCATGTACTTTGCCTCCCCATGAAAATTGCCGTGCACCAAATCTTCTCGCCTTACAATGGTCAGGTCTCCCCTGCTTAGATGATTGGCCACTGTTCGCCCCATAATTCAATGTGGGTCGCTAGTGCGAGGCTGACCTCTCTTTCCCAGGCACCAACTCGGTTGTGCCCCTCCGACCCTCCTCCAACTGCAGATACTCGGTACGCCCACACCACCATCGGTTGAAAGTCCTTCGTCAACCCGTCATTATTTCCTCAACTGGGGGCTCAGAAACATAGCCACATGGGGAGAAAGCCGCGATAGTGAGGCCTCAACCCACCGGTGTGCCGTCAGACCTTGTCACGCAATCCGAGTGCATCACTTCAGGAGGGCGAGGCAACAGTTGGCCGTTTCGTTACAGGTGTGTTCACTTCCTTTTGCGCCAGCATATCTCGACAACCACCCACGAGCATCGCTTTTGATTCTTCATGGTCTGAACGGCTCTATCTTGGCTGAACAACACCCTGACATAGTGTTTTTTAATCAGGTATCACTTCGCAATGGCGAGAACACGAGCTCTCGACCACCACCCCCGCGACGAGCATGCGACCCGTCGCAACCCGAGCCGAGCGTCTCGCACCAAGGCCGTCGACCAACCTCGCACCTCAACACGAATCCGTTCCCACATAAGATATGGCGATTACTCTTCGAGCGATGATGACAACGACGACGACAACTCCTCTCTGTCGAGCGCCATTGACGTGACCGAGACGGATCGAGACAGTGAGGCGGCTTCTGGCGACGAGAGTCAATCTGGGTCTCGGTCTCGCCGATACACCCGCCGGACTGCAACAACCTCCCCCGGCAGGCAGAACGGTAGCCGTCGGAGTGCACGCCAGGCAGCCATCTCCAATTCTCAAACAACAGAAGTCGCGCCTAAGGCGGTTCAGAGCAAACCACCACGCGGCCGCCGAGGCACAAGAAAACGCCCGGGTCGCTCAAACGAGCCCACCAGCGCTGCCAAAAAGCAACGCATCGTGTCCCCGACGCCAGATATTCCCTTACCGCAGGGGTTCATCCCAGATTGGTCAGGTCCCCAAATGCCTTATGGCGTGTGGATCGACATCTTCTACTACGCGGCTACCACCGGAGGGTATGACACCCTTGACGTCAACTGGCTGATCAACGCTTCCACAACGTGCAAGACTTTCTGTGATCCAGCCTTGACAGCCATCTATCGATGCCCGCCAATCACCACCTCGGGCAAGGCAAGACGGCTTGCAGCTCTCCTAGACCGTCCGCCCTCTGAAACTCGATTGAACTATCGTGTTAAAATCGAGTCTGTTTACATAGATATTCAAGTCGTACCGCAGACTGTCCTGTTCAAAATTGTGCACCCTTTGCCACGCCTCAAGGAGCTTGTATTCTTCACTCAGCATGATCAACCTCCTTACAGAGAGCTTGATCGCACTATTAGGTGGCACTATTCTGAGGACATCTTCCGCGCACTCATGCCATCTACCGACGAATCAGAAACTGTGGACCAAAAGCCATTTCACACCGCGTTGAGGAGTTGGGAGTGGAGCGGGAGGCTTTTGGGAGGACATGTCGCAACTATAAAGGACATTGGCCGAGTGCATCAAGACCCCTCATTCGCCCATCTCACCAGGCTGAGCTTTACCAATTTCCAAGTCCCGTCCTTGTACAAGCCACGCCCCAAGCCTGGAGACGAGGAGCGCGAATTGGAACTATACAACGAAGACGGTGCTGTTATCGACTCGATTGCGGAAGCCATCTCCAGGGTCCCATCACTTACACACCTTGTGTTCGAATCGTCTACCGTCATGACCCACCGCATGCTTCCGCTACTACCAATGGGCCTGGTTCATTTTGGACTGATCAATTGCTGGGAGGTGAAATCTGATGATTTGCAATCATTCCTCCATTCCCATGGCAGGAATCTCCGCACTCTTACCCTGTCACATAACCAATCACTGGACATGGCTTTCTTGCCAAGCCTGGCTGACGCATGCCCTGACCTGGAGGAGCTGCGAATGAATCTGTCATACTTCCGCCTCCACAACTCGCTTTCTTTCGTCAACAATGACTCGGACCCCATGTACGAACATGCATTGCTTCCCCATCAGATTCCAAAATGGCCGAGTAGCCTCCGCGTGCTTGACTTCGAGCATATCAGGCACTGGAGCCTAGAAACGGCAGAGATGTTCCTCCAGTCACTCATCGACAATGCTGGCAATTTGCCAAACCTCCGGCACCTTGGCGTCAAGACAATGCTCAACATACCGTGGAAAGCGAGAGCAGACATGCGCCACGAGTGGGGAAAGAGGTTGGATAGAGTCTTCCTCCGCCCCTACAAGCCACCGCGGAGCCACACATCGCTCCGCCCGCCACCAGTCGATGAGGAGCATCCACTGCCCCGAGAGACGGTCAGAAAGAAGAGGCTCTCCGATGGTCCATCTCGTCGGAGCACTCGGGTAGCTCAACTTGCTGTCCATCCCTTCGACTCGGAGTCTCGGAACAGTAGCAACTCTAAAGGCCTGCGCGGGCTGTCGCGTAGACCAACCTATATGGACCCGGAAACCGACGAGGGGGAATTTGAATCCGAAGAAGAAGAACATGACTCGCCTGCGCCCCCGTCTCGCAATGCTGACTCGCAAACGCAAGAGAAAGCTGAGAGCGTGTCTGCGCAAGTCATGCCCGTTATCCAGGGACTCTGCACCACTGTTTCCATCGTTTTTGACAACCAAAAGCCCACCGAGCTGCAATACGGTATGGAGGACTTCATGGATGAAGACCGCACGGAGTCTGATGGCGATTGGAACGGCGACGACGACGACGACGAAACGGGCTACGCCTGGTGATCCCAGCGGAGACGGACCAACCAACCGACCCTAACTCAGTAACACACAGCCCTGTGTTTCAAAAGCTGACATTTTGCTCCATCTACGAGCTTCACGCGTATTGTATAATTATGATTTTATGCGTTTGCTACGACCACATCGACGTCGTATGACGAATTTGGAATTGGGGGTTGGAACTCAAACTGGTCGACTGGCTCTAAAAAGCATTGAGGGACGGGTAACAATTCGCCTACTCAATTGTTTTGATGGCCTTATTGCTTGCTTGTCATGTACGTCTACGGGGATCTTGAGCCGGAGATTGACTTGTAGAGCATCCGATCCACGTGGGGAGCTGGAAAAATTCAAACATTTCGTCAGGCGCGAGCCAGTACGAACCAGAGTGTCACCAAGATTATGAACAAGATGAAGCTATTCAACACCAGATTGATTGAAATGGATGACTTTCACGTCATCACAGCGATATTCCTTAGAGCAGGACCTATCGGTCATCAATTGTTACAGTAATGTTACATTTGGAACTGGTGATCCCCTTTGCAGAGGCATTTCATACCAATGACTGCTCTAGAAACGAGATGCTGTAACCCTGCTAATGTACATGCGTGAAAGAAAAGAAAAAAACCGCTATCCAGGCCGGAGCCATGTGCGCCTCTACTGTCGCTGGCCTATTAATGCAAAGCCGTGTTAATGCCCCTTTGCGCCGTATTTCGAATGTCCCGGATGCTACAAGCCGACCAAACCGACAGCATTGGCCCAGCTTAGAATGCCGCGCCGCCCATTCCCTCCCCCGCCATGTTCTTCATGCTCTTCTCGCTCAGGTCACTCCGCATCTCCCAGGCACGCGAGTCACGCTCTAGTCGATCCCAGTTGTACAGGCTCTTCCGCAGCCGCTCCTGTTTAGCCTGCAACTCGTCCCGCAGCTTCTCTTCCTCATCCTTGAGTTTCCGATAGTGAGGCTCGATCTCTCGCGTCACGCCTAGAGCAGCAGGAGTCATAGATGGATCCAGCTTACCTCCAGGGATGAGAGGCGGCAGAGTGGCTAACATACTTTGCGCAAGTGTTTGACGTGCGCTACCTGGATGCTGTGCTGACGGACCAGTGGGTGGGTTGAAGGGTCTGTTTTGCGTGGGAGTCGACATTTGAGGACCGTTGGAAGGCGTCGCTCGTGGGCCGGTGGGAATGGACGAAGGTCCGTTGGGCGTGGAAGGCGTTGGCGAGAGGCCAGACATATGCCTGGGAGGCGGCTGCGGCCAACCGCCTCTTCCACCACGAGAGGCAAACCCGCCTCGAGCTGGAGGAATATATCCTCGCGGGCCTGCGGGGGGGTTTGTCGGACTGGTGGTCCCTGAGCGAAGCGGAGGAGCTGTGGGCGTCTGAGTTCGCACCACTGGAGGAATGGGTGACGACACAGGCACAACAAAGCTCCTATTCGCGGCAGGCCCAGTAGGGGGAGCTCTCAGAGCGGCTGGACCTCGTGGTGGTGATCTGGAGGCTGGAGGCGTAGAGTCATACCCCGCAGGCCGGGGAGGATCCCTGAGAGGTGTGACTCCAGGGGCACCAGGGTGGTGGGGTGACTCTTCGCGAGACTGAGCTGGTGGTGATCGAGCCCTGATTGAGCTCGGGCGAGGCGATGATCTTCCGGACGCTGATTGAGAGGTGATTGCTGAAGAAATCCCTGACTCTCTTGGTGGAGACACTCGCCGATATGACTGGTATCGATCTGCACCGCGACGGCTTGGGGATCGCGAGCGTGGGCGATATGAGCCACCACCTCCGGGTCCTCGAGGCGGAGACCTTCCTGGCGGGGTTCTATCACGTCGATCTCTGTTGAATGGCGACCTAGACCTCCGTCTTTGGGGGTTAGTTCCAACCTGCTCGGAGTATATGGTTTAGTTGGTGCTCACCTCTCATCTCGACGATCAAAGTCACGTTCTCTATCACGAACTCGATCACGATCCCATTCTCGCTCCCTTGGTCGATCCCGCTCACGACCACGATCCCAGTCTCTGGCTGGAGACCGAGGGCGCTCGTACCTATCAGCTCGCATGGGGGAAGGTCTCCTTGACAAACTACGTCGAGGAAGAGACGGTCGCCTCATCGGAGATCTAGTCCGCTCTCGTCTGCGTGGGCTCTCTCGATCCCTTGACCGCTCTCGTCGATATCGATCACCGCCACTTCGAGATCGTCGGCGTGGTGGGTATCTTCCAGGAACGTAACTATCAGATCCTGCAGGAGGAGGACTCCGGGGACGTGGACTTCGTGGTCGTGGACTCCTCACTCTCTCCCTAATCGGGCTGCGAGCTCGGCGAGGTGAACGATCTCCTCCTCTAGGTGTAGGTCTCCACGACTCTCCAGCGCCATACCTAACGACTTCCCCATCGTCATACCTTTTGCGAGTTAGCGCTATCCCAACAAAGTTATCTGCATAATGAAGTGTGCGCTTGTGGGTCGTGTCCAGGGGCAAAGCAAACGAAAAGTGCAAGACAGAAAAAGAAACCCAACAAAAAAGGATCGCTGTTGTTCCTGCATAAGAAATCACACAACGACCGGGTGATAATCGCTGGGGTTTGAAATCGCATTCCGGGAGCGCTGGAAACATGACCGGAAGAGAGCCTCCACTGGTCAAAAATGCATGTCCTCGGGTCTTTGTCGGGCTCCGAGAGATTCAGTCGATTCCACCTGCCACAGTGGGCTGGGACGCATGGTTCGTCGCCGCCGTCCTTTTCCCTCACGGTCTTTCATAGACTCGCGCAGTCTCCTCATGAATAGTTTGGCGGAGTCATGCTGCTAGTGAAGACAAGGGTGAAAGAAGCGCATAGCTGTGCACACGTCACGAAGCTGCATCCAAGGTTGGATGTTCAGAAACAGTACCCGAGCCCATTGTTTGTTGTTCCGGGTGACCTGCTAAACCTCCCAAATGGCCGTGAACTTTTGTTCCTTGTAACAGACGTAGTCGATGATGTGCTTTGCCCAGTCACCAATACAATTGACCGGGTAGAGAAACTGGGCGACATGATATCTCTTCAGGCGTTCAATCTGAATCATTGTATAGAGGTGGTGCAGGTTCAGAGTGTAGGGTCGGCGTTCCCTTTCGGCTATTTCAGGAGCAGTATCGGGCTCTCGGAGTCTGAGTGCAGGAGAATCGCCCCATTCGTTCCAAGTGAGACTGGCCGAGGCCATCATATCGGTAAACGAGGTGCCAGCAATCTCATAGTCCTCATCGACTTGAGGAGCGATATTGGCCCCTCTGACTCTCTCTGCGACATCATCGCTCCATTCGTTCTGGGACAGACTGGCGGCGGCCATCATATCGGTGAAGGAGGGACCAGCATACTCGTAGTGCTCGCTCGTTCCGGTATATCTCGGTACTTCCGGCGAAGGAAGGCTGTCGGTCGAATCTTGGTGAGAATCGGCTCCATCATGCTGTGTGGCGGCTTGACGTGAAGGTCGGCGTATGGCCCGACGTCGTCTCAATGGTAACCGGGACGAACTCATCGTGGGAGGCGACCGGGTAGCGATGTTTCGATCCTCCCAGTATGTAACAGCCCCAAGAAGCAATCCAATAAGGTTCCAGAGTATCCGCGATCGGTCCAGGGGTATCAAAACGAGTGTCGAGTCCAACAGAGTGTCGAATAATGATGGCTTCCAGGGAGGAATGGGATGTTGAAGGGAAGTGGGCAGGACAACGGGGGGCAAAGGAAATCCAGATATTCACGTACCTCCTACTTCGATCGCGGTCCATGTTTGCAGTGCGTGCGCGATGAAGCGTGCCGGCAGGTGCCTTGGTCGAGATGAGCCTGGCAACTGGCTTGGCGTCGTGCTGGATGGGAGGGCGCAAAGCAACGCGTCTTTGCGACTCTGTCAGGAGCTTTCCAGAAAGATGGGTGAAGACCGGTCGGAGATTTTGATCCCGAACCCCGGATAAGGCGATAAAGAAACCGGTACTCCACCGTGTGCGCACCGTGTCAGACTGTATGCCTTGACAACAGTTAGGAAAAGCAATTCAGTTCCTAACATCGAAAACAACTTAGTCGAGTAATATTCAGATAAAAGGCATGGGACTGTGGCCCCGTGGTTATATATCGTGCGAAAGAAAACGGCAACGCGCCCGAGAATATATCTGCAGTCCGTCAATCTCTGTCTTCGGCCTTTGGAGTCCCTGAAAGCCAATTATCAATTCTCTACAACACCATCCCAGATCCTGTATCTTACACATACAGATATATTATTGTGGCTTATCGTCCTCCGTTGAGTCCCCGTCTGAATTTTCTGACGTTCTCCCCATAATCCACTCCTGCGCTTCCTCCGCATGTCCCTGCATCATCTTATTGAGCCCGAACATGGGGCTTCTCACAACAGTCCCGAACCGTCTTTTGTTGACCTTTCGAGTAAGGTCAAGGTCTGACCAGCACGCGTGGTCACCGGCAACGTATACGCGAGAGTTCTCCTTGTACCAGGAGGACAAGTCACCGTCGATGTCGGACTTGACAGGCCGGAGGTTGCCTGTCACAAAGTTGACTACCCCGGAGATTCTCGATTTGCAATCTGGTAAAAAGTTAGCAAAAATGCGTTCTGCGAAAGAAAAGAAGGGAAGGGTACCTCTGTTCAATAGGAGAACTTTAACGCCAAGGTACGAGTTTCCGACGCCCATGACGAATATGTCGTCGGCATCATAGAGCTGAAGGTAGTTGTCCCAGAGATAGCATACTAGGGACTGGAGCTGCTGCTGGAGAGCCTTCTCATTGGATGCGGGTATGTAGGAATCAGAGTCCTGAAATGTCAGAGGAGAGCTATTGCTATGGCCCAGAATGCTTACTTCATCGTGCGTGATGTATGCGGGCACGTTGATGTCCATGACCCCAAATTTCTGGCCCACTGCCCAATCGATGTAGTCGGTAACTCCGTCGACCTGCGATAGTTAGCACAAAGTACTGAAATAGAAACAAGCAAAACCTACTACCCAAGCGTTATGGGATTCGAGAGTTGTGTCGACCACGTCGGGTTGCGCCAGAAGTTGGGGACTAAAAGGGGACAGTTAGCAAGCCCGCAAGGAAATGAACGAGCGAATGACTTACGGGTCGTGGATGATCACCAAGATCCTTTTGGCATCATGAAGATTTGGTGTGACCAAAACTTGATTCTCAAACGATTTGTACAGCTGCTCGCGCTGCACATACAGTGGAACCATGTTGTGCTTGGACTGGAGGACCTGTCGCTGCGCATTTCGGATAACGTCGTGGAGGCGGTTCGCGTTGAGTTTCTGAACGTCAGGAACATTGATAACGCCTGGTCGCATACACTCCCAGTAAGGAGCCTGGTGTGCCTGGACCTTGGCCAAGATGCGTGCTGCCTCCTTGTTGATCTTGGGGATCTCCATCTTTGGTGGAGGGTCGCCCATGAGAGTCCTCGCCACTGCAACTGCAGAGTTTGAGATGGCCTTGAGGTTGTAGCCGCCCTCCAAACACACCGCAACCTTGCCATCGGCCAGCGACATCAACATGTGGGTCATGTGAGCGTAACAGCCAGGAGAGACAAAGCAGCCTCCTAATTCGTCGCCGTCCGCCGCGTCGAAGCCGGCAGAAATCACGACGAGATCGGGGTTGAATTCCTTGGCAATTGGCATGACAATCTTCTGAAAGGCTGCCATGTACTCTCCATCGCCCATGCCCTGCTCGTGCCAGCCAATGTTGACGTTCTTGCCGAGTCCGGCGCCGCTACCGCAGTTCTCGATTCCACCATCAGGCGTCATGGAATTTGGGGGCTTTCCGGGATAGAAGATACCGTCTTGATATACGTGCAGTGAGATATAGAGAACGTTGGCATCATGGTAAAAGATATTTTGAACACCGTTGCCGTGGTGCACATCCCAGTCCAGAACCAGGACTTTCCGACAGATATCTGGATAGTCCTGTTGGCAGACCCTGACTGCCACGGGGACATTGTTGAAGAAGCAAAAACCCATCGGCGCATCGAATTCTGCGTGGTGTCCCGGGGGGCGAATCACAGCGAAAGCATTCTTCACTTGCCCCGTCACAACAGCCTTGCACGTCTCGATGGCACCTCCGGCGGAGAGCATGGCCGCCGGGTATGACATGCTGCCAACGTACAGAGACTCGCGGCCTTGATCATACTGCCTCGTTAGCTCTCGGAGCTCGGCCGTGCTCATGTGTTCCAGGCTCTCGACCCAGCTCAAATGGTCGGGGGAATGGGCGAGGCAGATTTCCGGCCTTGTCGCGGGACGAGCAGGTATCCGCCACATGTATCTTGTCGGACATTCCTTAATAATTCTGGCAAGCTCCGTTGACGGACCGGTATAGACAAGGCCCATTTTCTTGAAAGCCTTAAAGATTTCGTGGATGCGACGAGGGTCCTCGGGATGGTGCGTATTGGGACTGAAATCTGCATTCATGTGGAGTTTCATGCGATCGTCGTAGCACACGCCTGTTGGGAGAAGGCCTCGCCGTCGCATTTGATCTAATGCGAGATCTTGGGGCTCTGACTCGCTGTCTGCGTTGAAACTGCCCTCCTCAGACGCAGTGTCATCGTCATCGATGGCATTGTTGTCAGGCTGGGAAAACCCGTTGGGAGCATCGATATCCTTCATGGGATGATCATCGCCCCCCATAGGGATATCCACGTCCATGTTCACTTGTAACAAGACTCCTCGCTGGAACAACAATAGCACCAAGAAGCTCTGCTGACGTTTGTACTGTGACCACCAAAGAGTCACGAATTAGTTTCGCTATAACCTCCTACTGGTGTCGATTCCTGGGTAAGGTCAGCGTGGATAGCGTGATAGGATGCAAGAAGAAGGGAAAAAGGGAATGCTAGAAGAAAACATAACCAAGAAAACCCAAAACATATCCACAGAAGCAAATGGAGAGTTGTGAAATATAAAACTAGACTCGAGCAAGGCGACCCCTTAAGCCGGCATTTATTCACCAAACGGCACAAAGACGCGTGAACAGAGAGACAAGAACTAGCAAGTAGCAGGTGATGTCCAAAAACCTCAGCGCCGAACAACACGCGACTGGCCGCATGAAAACTGGAGCTCAAGTGAATGCGGGTGAACATACCAAATAAGCGCGACCAGCTTTCCTCGAGCCTCTGGACAAAAGCGAAAGGACCAGGATGGTGCGATGAACACCTCGCAGCAGCTCAACCCAGGGCGTTCCAGGCGATCAAGGCATGTGCGAGGCCTTGCAACCGAGGGCGATGTTCTGCTGGGCGCAGTTCTGCTGGCGTCGCAGCGCCGTGGGGAGCGGCAAAGGAAGCGGCGCGGAGGAGTGTAGATTGGCCTGAGCCGAGCTATCTCTAAGTTGGATGTGAAGGTGAGGCTCGGTGGTCGAGGCTGGTTTCGGTGGGCTGGCCTAGGCTCTGCCGGCCAGTGAGTGAGACGAGCCTCCGCCGTGTTTAATTAGTGGGCGACCCGACCAGCCTAACAAAGTACACGGGCTTCCTCGGGGAACCTCCGCCACGGGCTACCACCACAATCATACGCAAGTCAAGCGGCCTCGGAGTATCAATATGCATTGGAAACGAGATAATTGCCAATGTGTGCCACTAAGGGCGGGCTTTGTGACAAATTTTAGAGACTGTTCGGACTGCATACCTAGCCACGGACGTACTGGCTTATTAGTACCTCTCAAGCATCCACATCAACAACAGACAAGCATCTCCACCAACATCAAGTTAATTCACAGATCAGGGCCGAAGCTCCAATCTTCTACATCTAACTACACTCTTTTGACAATTCTAAAATCTCCCAACATGAGAAAACCCTGCTCACTACCTAAATCTAGGGTCCTCTGAAAACTAAGACCTAGCGCACCGAAGGTACCAGGAACCGACCACCCGCCCAGCTTTGTTGGCGAGACTCTTCCAAATATGACCCGTCGTCTCCCCGGGGTGAATAGTGCGAAAATGGCCGCACGAACTTGAGCCCTAGAGGTAGAGATCCGTCTGGACTGGCGTCGCCGCAAAACGTCACACGTTCGTCGTCACGTTCGTCGTCAAAGTCGATGATGCCTCCCACGCTGTCTTCTGCCAGGCTGGGCATTCTGTCCAACCAGCGTCGCTCATCTAAAGCACATCTGATGGCGATTTGGATAGACTCTTGATCCATGGTGAAGTTGGAGTGGTGCAGACTCGCCTCCACGATGAGCCGCTTGCGAGGGTAACTGTAGATGTTTTCGAATAGATGAATCAACTGATCGGGACCCAGCTTCGCATACGTCTTGACAATACGACTCCATCGGCTTTGATCGTTCCAGCTAGTCATCAGGGACTGAGGACGGTCAACAACGTCCACCAGGTCATAATCATCCTAATCACTGTGTTAGCGAGCGACTTCTTGCAAAACCTCGCGTCTGACTTACATGTTCTTGATTGGGGTCAAGACGAGGACAGAGATAATACAGGACAACATCCTTCATTGTCTCAACCAAGTCCATCAGCTCCAATAACTCACTCGTGGAGTGATACCGCATTTGACTAGTCCGAATGTCATCCACATACGGCTCAGGAAGCCCAGCCCTCGGTCTTGGTAGCTCGCCGTGGAAGTAGAATCCGTAGAGCCACCATCTGTAGAAAGCCCTTCGAAATCTTTCCGCCTCGTGCGGCCGGAGCAGCCTGCAGTCCTCCGGTTCATGAAACCACCTCATTTGAGGAAAGCGTTCCTCCCATCTGCGGACGAGTCGGCAGTATTCAAGAAGCGGCCCCAGGTCACGATCAGTCAAGACGACCAATTTCATAACTGAGGGTGTAGGTCCGTTGGGCTTTCGTGCTTTCACCATGTTTGTAAAGCCATGCCGTGATTCTGGCATGACTGTAGGCAGACATTCCGGTCGTGGAGCAAGAATCGTCCCCCTATCTCCAGCATGGCGCTGAAAGACGATCTGACGTGGGGCATACAGTCCTCCAGGCGACTCCAAATCGTCGCCGGAGGCAGTGTAAATCTGCAAAAGTTCATTAAGCGGGCTGAAGTCCCGAGACAGAACTGGAAGCAATATCGATGCCTTGCTTTCCGTGAACAGGTCGAAAAACGTTCGACTAGTACCGGCGAAGTTGAAGATGCTGTCTAGATCAAGGCTGTGATAGATGTCGAGGAGGATTTCGACGGGAAGACCTGCCAAACAGGGTGCTGCTGTTGAAGATGATGCCATCATGAATTCTTGGCTTTTGTCTAGAGGAAAGATGGGATATGTTTGACGGAATTGATTGGGTAGTGGACAGGGCTCCTGGGTTGGAGACACGAATTTTTGGGGGTTTCAACAGCAAGAGAGAAATATAAGTAACACGAAAGTTTGTGCCGTTTCTTCTTTGCTGTTTATGATTGATCCTTTGTCTGGTATTAAAGACGGCGGACCGCCGCTGCGAAGGAATCTAGGATCATCAGCGTTTTATTTTGAGACAGACGCGGGAAACCTACCAAGTATACAAGTCATTTTTGCTATCTGTTGGGGACCGAAAAGGTCAATGGATTGGTATGACAAGTCAACCAAAGCCGTGTTGTTGCAGGTAGGTAGCTTTGACAAGATGGTATCAAAGCAAGTCTGTAGTTTGGATAATAGTAATATCTTGGGGAAGGCGCCTGAGTTGACAGGTGCCAAAGTGGTTTTTACGGGTGTCTGTAAAATAATTGGTGACGGGAGTGAAGATGAGATCAGAGCGCTGAAGGTCCGGCGTAGCTTCGCGGCGTCGACGGTTGAGTCACCGAGAAGTGTGCAACACCTGAGGCCTACTGATCGGCGACCCCGGCTATGGGGGTTAGAAAGGGACGGGAAATGCACTGAGGCGTCAATTGGGAAAACGAATTCGGTATCATGGTGGTGGGCAAGATAATCTCGATTCCGACCATGCTTGGATGATGCCGCAGATGAGATGGAAGGCGAGAGTTGGAGAAAAGGGCCGTAACTGACACGTCGAAGCAGCCCGCCGGCCTGAGTCGCGTCTCAGGAGATACCAAATCCCCGAGTATTTGCCGACCGCGGAATGATGCAACCGATTACCGAGTTGTTACATCTTTGGGACTGAGATAATTCATCAGAGATGGTCATAAACCATGTGCAATAAAACAAGCGAGATTTCCGTCTTATTTTTATTTATGCACTACAGAATCGCCCATGAACTCCTATACCCCGTCCCGGTTTTAGAGACACAGAAAGCCAGAGCGTCGATGGGTATCACAACGTCTAAGCGAACAGCATCTTGGTATCCAGCTGGTCCTTGGGCGCCCGGTGGCCACCTTGGGACCGCAGCCCCAAGTCGCTCTTCTTGGATAATCGCCCAACCGCCTGCTCCGCGCGAGCGTTGTGTCTTGAGGCCTTTGACTTTCGAAGATCGGCTCGGATCTGGTTTGGCGATACAAACTCCCTGTTCTCATAGATAATGGGGCCACCGAACGACCCTTCCTGGATCACAATGGGCGTGAGGACGAATCGGGGACCGATTTCGACTAGGTTAACCTCCGTTTCCTTGTTGAGAGCCTTCGCCCTGGTGGACTTCTCCTCTTCGCCATCCTTGGCCGTCCCAGCCTCCATCTCGTTGATCTGATAGTTCCGGATCCAGATCTTTCCGTCGGCGAAGCTGAATCCCATGACGTGGTCAATAAAAGGCTTCGACTTGCGGGTGCCTTCGGGAACGCCGAAAGTATGTTGGAAGAGTTCCTTGATGACTCGGAGGTGGGGTTGCTTCTCGAAAGCGGCGTCGAATGACAGGATCGGTCTTGAGCCCTTCAAGCAGTTGCCTGTGAAGTGAAGCTCCTCCATGGTGTGCACTGTTCTGCGTCAGTATTCGGAGCGGGCCCGCGGAATCGTCTATGCTCACGGTTCTGGAGGTGGAACTTGACGGTAGGCCCGTTAGGAACTTTGCTGAGCCAGACGTAAAGATCCTTCCCTTTTCGCGCCTCGAAGAAGAGGACGTTGTTACAGTTGTAGAGTTCGGCCAACTCGTTCAGCTCGTAGAGCTTCGTCTTGGAATCGAATTTGGCATCCTTTCGGCTATGAGGGAGCATCGAAGCAATATCGTTCAACAGATGGCGGTGACTATGCAGAAAACCAACGTCAGGCGAACGCGCTCGGTCATGGTCGAGTCGTGGGCAAGATTTCTTACCGGTAGGTGACACCTCTGGAGGAGAGGATCAGAACCCTTTGCTTGTTCTTCTTGACGCCATTACTTGGCGCATCGGTCTTAGTCGCACTCGACTTGGAGATGGATTTGTAAACGGCAGCCATTGTATTCAGAAAGGCGTTGCGGCTTCGGTTGTCGCAGACTTCACGAATGGTGGAATTTCTGGACTGGCTTTGCGGCGATGGCGGGCGAGGTCCCAAAAAATTTGGTCGGCAGCGGATTTTCTCCGCTGCGATAAGCGCTAGCTGCTCTTATCGGAGGTTGGTGGAGCCGGCGGCGTGGACACCGCTCAGACAGCACAGATGCCACCTGCCAAGAGCCCGCTGGATCGAGGTCGAAACCCAAGCGAGAGAGACCCGGTGCGTGGCCCGAAACTTGCAGGGAAAATTCATTCAGGGCGGCGCGAAAATAGTGGCTGGGCCTGGGATGTTGCCTTTTCTGAGAGACTCGGCTGACGACGGCTTGGGGAGGGACCCCGCCATCAAGTACGTTTCGTCATCTTCTAGGCAAGGCAAGTAGGGTCCAAGCCAAACGCAACACAGGCAGTCCATGGCGAGCATGAGCATTAAAGGATTCATTTCAGCTACGTAAGATGACCATGTCGCAGCGATCGTTGGACGCATCAACCCCAGACAACCATCATGACAAATAAGAACAAAGGAAAGCCGAAGTAACCGCGCCTTCTGATATCAAAAAAGACGTATCACGATTCCTCGTCTCCTCGAGTCTCTCCTTATGTGACGAGCATTCCGGGGAACAAGTGAGATGCCTGGTATCCCTTCCCCCAAGCCCTATAACCCGTCGCGTAACGGTCCCCGCATACTTAACAGCACTTGCCACCCTTCGCGCCCTCGTCGTCGGCGGGCTTGCTGAGCGAGATGTTAGTGCCCGCGCCAATGGTGGCTTGGGCGCTGTCGCCGCTGTCGAGCGCTTTGCTGGATACAATTCGGTATATTTCTACGTGCGTCGTCAGTATCAGATTCAGGATGAGATGCCAGGGGGGTAGGTTGGACTGGGGGAGTTGGACATACCGGTCAAGATGTTCTGGAATGCAAGCTCGACATTGCTGGCATCGAGAGCCGAAGTCTCGATAAAGGACAGGTGGTTCTCGCCTGCGAAGACGAAAATTAGCACAAAAGCTCCTCTACATACACTTGGAAGTGCATGGATGCATGAGTCCGCAAGACGCACTGGCAAAGGACTTGGCCTCCTCAGTGGGAACAGCCCTCAGATGTCTCAAATCGCTCTTGTTTCCTACCAGCATGATGACAATGTTGGCATCGGCATGATCCCGCAGTTCCTTGAGCCATCGTGTGACGTTCTCGTAGGTCTGGTGCTTGCTGATGTCGTAAACGAGCAAGGCGCCGACGGCACCACGGTAGTAGGCGGAGGTGATGGCGCGGTATCGCTCCTGGCCGGCGGTATCCCAGATCTGGGCCTTGATCGTCTTGGAGTCGACTTGGATGGACCTGGTGGCAAACTCAACGCCGATGGTCGACTTGGAGTCGAGGTTGAACTCGTTTCGAGTGAATCGGCTGAGAAGGTTGGATTTTCCGACTCCAGAGTCTCCGATCAACACGACTGCAATTCCGGAAGAGTCAGTAAGAACTGGCGCGGCGCGGATCGCTGGGGATAGGCGGTGGCCTAAGGGGGTGTGACGGCACCTTTGAAGAGGAACTGCACAGGGGAGACTGGTCAGCAAGTGGTGGGAGACGAGCGGGAGCGCATGAGGGGGAGGGCACGCACATCATACTCGTCGTTGGCCATAGTGGCGATGGGGGGCTTCAGCGAAGTCGTCGTGAGGATGAGGGTGAGGGCGAAGGCGCTGGCGCTGGAGACGAGGGAGTCGACGTAGGTGATGTGTGGGATGTGGAGAGGGAGAGAATGCGCGGCTCTGGCGATAGGCGGTCGTCGTACCTTATCCCGTGGTGCCGAGGGGTAAAGTAACGGTGTACTTGGTACTGTCGAAATGTACTGTAATTACCTAGTAACCCAGTGGTAGTGGAGGGGAATGCAACCTGGCCCAAAAATGGATGGCGACGCCCGGAGCTTGGGACAAAGCACCCGGCAAGAAAGGGGGACGAGGACCCCAGGCAACGACAAAGAAGATGGGCTTGTGACTATCATTGGACGACGGTTACCTAGAGATAGGCTCCAATCATAGATGTCGATAATCACATTCGGCTACTCGGGCAATGAGTTAATTATGTACCAGACACTCGTTGGTCTACGCGAATCTGCTGGCACAATGGATGAATCGACCAGTGCGTGCTGCAGGGCGACAACAGAGGCGCTGGGGCAATTGACTGGGTGCTACAGCGCTGGGCAACCACTGGCATCGCATCAGTGGCCTTGCAGGCCGAAACCGACCCGACACGTTGAGAAGGTCGAGGGTCTTGTCTTCCAAGTATCGGGTACTTGTCTCCCCGCTACCTACTACGAGAGATTCCCCAAGGCATCCGTGGAATGAAACTTAGGTTGAGCCAGCACAGCCGCCTTTGCACCACCTCTCTTTGGCGCCAAGTGCTGTTGTTGCCACTTCCCAATAATTGCCGAATACGTGGTACAGCTGGATAGACCTACTACTAGCAAGCTTGCAGTGGGTTGGCCCTCCTAAGGAAGGCGCTGTTAGCACGACCGTCTCTAATCTGCACAGAACCTATGCTCAGGTGGTCTACCTAGTTGCTAAATCTAACCTCTTGCAGGCAGGATGGATAAGTAACAGTTGCAAGCTCCTGGCCTGATTATTTCTCCGGTCACTGGAAGCGAAATCCCTTTGTCCGTAGCATGCGCATTTTCAAGTAATCTCCTACGTTGGAAAGTATTAGACCTTCAATTCAAGTCCTGTGAATCAATGACAAGTGTTCATAGGTCGCCAATTCCTACTGGCAGATGTTCGTTAACACACGCATCACGTGCCGCCCCTTTGGAAGCGCCTGTGTGCAGGTAAACAACACCTAATAAGGCCGTGCGTCTTCATGCAAGGACCTCCAACTCCGACCCCTTCACCAACGCCAGCACTCACGTGCCTGGCTCCTTTACTGGCCCTCACCTAACTCTGAACTTACTGTGATCGTTCATGGGTTTCTCGTTCAAAGCTTTCGCCTTTCGATTTCCACACACGAGAACTCAACTCCGCAACAAAAAACCAAACACCCAGTCAAGTCTCACTCGCACTATGTGCAACCGAGATTTCTAGCGACAGACGAAAACCCCAGCCCGCCCTGGCCCCATCACAGTCCCTTCCATCCTGGTCGCCCAGCCCAGTGTATGGTGATTGCGTTTGGTGATGAGTGTTTGGTGATGGGGCTCCGCACCACCACTAGACACGATGAGCAACTCACCCTCAAAGCCCACGGACGTGGATTCGCTCTCCAAAGCCATGGGTGTGGACATGGATGTGGACACGGGGAACGACGCTGATTCCATCACGTCAACTATTGAAGAAGAGCCCGACTCTAGCGATGAATGGCTGGTCAACGACATCCTTGCAGAGACAGTCATGGATGGAGCCCCAAGGTACCTCATTGACTGGCATGGCTATCCTCTCTACGACGCTTCATGGGAACCGGCTGAGAACCTTGGCGGTGACATGCTCACTCATTGGGAGGAGAGCAAAAGCAAGGAAGGCCACAAGACCGAAAACAATAAGAACATTTTTAAATGGAGACAAGCTGTTAGGCAACGAGTCTATAGCAAAATGGCTCGCCATGAGGAGCGAAATCGCAAGCGCAAGGAACGCGGCCTCAAGCAGTCCGTGTATGATAGATCTCTCGAAGAATATTTGGAAGACTTCGAAAAGACTTTCAAGGAGGAAGAAGACGAGAACTTGGATATCAATGCCTCCAAGGATCAGACACCGGACGGAAACCCGCCTAAGGACCAGACACCAGATGGCAAACTGTCTAAGGATGACAAGCCAGACCGCGAAACCTCCGAAACCCGCCATGCAGACGGCAAGGCCCCCTATGATCAGAAGGGCGCTGCTCCTTCAAAAAGCACTCAAAAGCCATCGCTGGGTCAACATGAGCGACACGACATTTCTCAACCTGAAGTTACTATTCCCAAAGACCGAGCACCCAAGAACACCCCAGTCAAGCCATCGGTCTCCTCAACTTCTGGTCCAGAAACAGCCCAGGGTCGCACTGGCCACACTCCAAGCTCTCGAAAGGTGGTGGCTAAGCCTGCGACAAAGTCAACGCTCATGTCCAAACTGGGCCCCCATAAACCAAAAGCGCCAAACCCGGAGAAAGTTTCTGCACAGCCAGCTATTCGTCAAGTTTCAGGCACCATCAGCAATGTCTTTGCAGGCGGCAAAGAAAGAAAAAAGAAGCTTACCCTCCATGAAGCCGCCGTTGACCCGACCAAGAAACCTCAGCTCCTGAAGCATCGGTATGTAAGGAAGCTTGAGAAAGGTTCTCGTGATAGGGAAGGGGTTGTTGGTCCCACAAAGCTACCCGCTACTCTCATCTCTCTTGACCCGGCCGAGAAAAACCTGGTAGTTCAAAAGCCTGCCTCAGGACCAGATCCAATGCCGACACCGAATAGAGAAGAATCGACGGAGGCGGAGGATTGTGAACAGGTCCCACCAATAGGGACAAAGAAAAAGAAGAAGTCAGTCCATTGGGGTGACGGTCTAGACGCCCAGGAAGCGAAGGAAACAACAGTACTGAGATCACCGGACCCCGAGACCAGTCTGTTCATCGACGATCCGATTTCTGCATCTCCTACATCGATCTTCCGGGTAGAGAACACTGTTATACCTAAAGAAGAAGGCAGCGAGCAGTTTACGGCACTCCCAACCATACCTCCATTACCGTCCGCAATAGCCAGACCACCTCCTGGGGATAGTGGCACCTGCCCAAGCACTAGCAGCTTTACCAAGGACGCAAAATTCAGCCCCTCGTCGACAGATTTGATCCCACTCACCTTTGAAGGGATTCTCCAGGAAAACTTGGCACACTGTCTAGCTATCCTTGAAAGTTCGGACGCCTTTGTTTTCACTCACACTTGTATGGCTCAAGACTTTTGGGTCATGTTTGGAACTTCGGCCATGGAGCAGCTATTCAGAGGTTCCGTGACTGGCCCCGACGACTCCACCAATCTTCAGATCGTCGCAGACCGGCTTTTGCTCGGGTCGTTCGGTATTCTCTGTCACATAGGTGAACTTTGTGTTCTCTTGCATCCTTCTAAATGCGAGCATTGGAAAAAGGGAAGCCAAACCGAGGACACACCCTCTTTTCTTAAGTTCATCATCTTCTTAACCGGTACTTTCTTGGAAGCTTCAGCGCTTGCCCCCATTTCGTTCTCCCCCGATATTGGCAACGAGGATCTACCTCCGGGGATGCGGCCAGCCCTTTTCCGACGAACTCTTGGCTTCGAATATACCAGACTTATACCAGCAATGTCGCAAGATACAACCAACCACCACTTCTTTCTGGCCTTTCCTCAGTCTGCTGCTCCTCAAGCCATGTTCGTGGCCCGTTGGCTTCGGAGCTGCAACGCAGACTGCAAAATACAAACTAGTCTCAATTCAGGCCAATGGTCCAGATTTTTGAGTCAAGATGGAGGGATTGTCATTATCTATGAAGAGGCAGTTTGGGCCATCCGATTGTTTCCCAAGTTTGCCAACCTTCTCAGCTCAAAACCTGAAAGGTTCACCTTTTGGCTTTTTACGAAGTCCTTGAAGGAATCAGCACTTGTGCCTCATGGCTCAAGCTCATTCGCTGAAATAGGGGACATCCGTCTCCAACCAGTCTTTGAGCTGGGGGTTGCTATCCTGATAACACCCAGTTTCTTCGTTTCCCAGCCGGAACAAGCATACGTACTCATCAAATGGGCTTGGAAGAACCGCCAGGGCGATGTCGATCGATTCCAGCGAGCCAGGCTTGTAGTGTGTGCGGGGATTGATGAGTGGCTGTATGAATTGACGATTGAAAGAGCCGAGAAACCGCGATCCTCCGCTGGCGACCGGAGACGCGAGGCGATTGAAGCCGCATATAAGACATGGCAACTGGTCCGACAAATGGTTGTCCTTTCAGTTGAAGAAGAACCGAGCTCATTGATATTTGCACCTGATTCAATTGACGGAAACGATGAGCAGAGCTTGGTTAATTGGTTTGGATGGTGGTCCATCATGAACATGAACACATTCCGAAGGTTCAGCATCCTTGGGTCAAGCGAATCAAGTGAAAAAAGGCTCGTTCGGCACATCAAACGCCCGCGATTCCTTCTATCGACAACGGCTAGCGCAAGAGAAGCACTGTCACATTTTAGCGGGGAGGAACGAGCAAAGCATCTGGCAACGACGAGCCGCCGGTCGTCTCTCGCGCAAGCCGATCCGCAACTAGAGGGAATGCTGAAAGACGAGGTGAGATCAGTTCAATATCGCATCGAGTCGCTCATTCATGATATCGATTATCGGTGTCCTGTTGTGCTCTACAAGTTCCCGGTCTCTTACTGGGCCACGGACATGGCATATCATTTCGGTGATTACTACTCGGACTACTCCAGTTACGACAAATGTTTTAGGTGGTTCAAGCCATTTGAAAATGATAACCCATATCACAACACCATGGGAGCTCTGTTCTACACCATTGAAGGATTGTGGGATCCTGCCTTGTATCCCCAGGGCGTCATGCCCCCTCGCCGCCCGTGGCTGGTAATGCACCGACCCGTCAACGTTCATAGAAAGAAGGATTGGCACGCGTCCGAGTTACTCATTTGGGATCCAGCACCTAACGAGAAATTGAGCCAGAGCCCTCAAATCTACGAGAGCGATCTTCTCGAGGCTCAACGCGAAATGATTCGAATCTGGCAGGAGGGCAATCAGATCAAAAACCGAAATCAACCCCTCATGAAGGTCTGGATTGCGGGGTTCAACGACGCGCCATTCAACCCAACAAATCCGCTTGAAATGATGATCGATGATTTGCGCAACATGTGTTTCGACACCAGACGGTGGCTGCCTGCTCCAGAGCATGCAATGCTGACTAGAGGCTGGAAGCTGGTGAAGCCAGGGTCTGCGCCTGCGGCACCAACTCCTCGATCCCCTGATGTGGATCAAATGGACATAGACGAACCGGATCATGCTGAAACGGGGAATGAATCGGAGATGAAGACCGTATTTCACGTCCCCCGAGGACGGAGTGCGGTACCGACGAAATGCGGCAATCGTCTGTTTGAGTGCACGATGGAATCCCTGAGGAGAGTGCCGGGCGATGCTGAGTATTACATGGAGTACTCGTTTCGCCCTACATTGGAGTGGTATCAGGAGCAGCTGGCGGAAGGAAGAGGTTTTGAGCATATAAGCGTTTTGCCTTGGCAGGCAATCTTTAAGCGCTACCACTTGCCAGATCCTGAGGCGGAGTGACGGAGCAGGATGCAGAGGAAACTTGAGAGAAATGCTATGGCCCAGCTATCTCTTTAGGGTCACGATTAGGGAGCATGTAGACCAAGGGTATCTTGTGCATAGTACAAAAAATGACATAGTAACTGTGCAAATAATCCCCTAACCATACCTGAGCACGGAGTGCGTGTATACTCGATCCCCATAGACTCCTCTCCTCACCTCGCCGTGGTAGGAAAGTTGCGAGTGCTCAGAAGTACACCCTTCACCCGCCGGATGTTATCTCGCACCTTGCGGATCTCGTCCTCGGGCTCGGCATTGCGTGTCCGGCCGTACAGGTCAAAGCTGTTGACCAACTGGCCCGGGTACGTCAAGGAGTCGAGGTCATCGCGGAGGACGTCCACCAACGTCTTGATACCATCCATCCCCTCGCTCTCCGACCGGAACCCATCCTTCAGCCCAGACAGTGTCTTGGTCAGGCCGGCTAGCCGGTCGGCCTGGCGCTTGGTCGTTGACTCTTTACTGGCGTCCTTGTTCTTGGTCGCCGCTGGTGTCGTCGTCAGGGGGAAGGACGTCTGAGTGCCCATGTCGCGGTGGAACATCTCGGTGGGGTCCTCGGCCTCACTCTCGTCGTCGCTGGGCGTGTTCTTCTTCGCGGGGGGCACCTCGGACACGGTCTTCTCCAGTTTGGCCACGAGGGCGTCGAGGTTGCGGACGGTGGTGCCGTGGAAGTCGGCGCGGGCCTCCGTCTGGGCGTCGACCATGGGGCCGAGCACGTACTTGCCCGTGCCATACACGAGCGTCGATAGGCCGACGACGGCGTACATGGTGTTGAGGAGGCGGTTGGTGGTGACGAGCGGCGGGGGGCGGGCGGGCTTGGCGAGGAATTCGGGGTAGGTTACGATCGGAGCGCGGTCGGGGCGCGGTTGTGAGGGCGTCGTTTGGGTGGATGTGGATTGTGCGGGTGGTTGCGCCGAGGTGACTTTTTCTGCTGGAGTATCGTCCTGGAGAAGGGGTCAGTTTATATCGGAAGGTGTGAGGAGAGCTGGGAGCGGACCTTTGATATCACAGGAGCTGGCGCGTCGGCGAGAAGAGTCTGGATGCTGGCGTCGCTGATACCCTTAGCCTCAAGGAAGGCGACCTTCTTCTCAAGGGGAGCATCGCGGACAGCGTCGTCGTCGAGGAACTTGCGCGCAACGTCCAGCATGTTCTCTTCGGGTGCAGCAGGCTTTGAATCGACAGGCTTTGCATCAGCATCGGCCTCAGCCTCAAGCACGGGTTCGGGTTTGGTCTCCGTCCCGGCGTCGGTCGCGGTAGCAGTCGCCGCCGATGACGCTTCTGGTGCAGCGGACTCGGCGTCCTCTGGCTCGGCGCGTTGCCAGCTCGGCACAGCGGGCTTCTCTGGCTTCGATTCGGAGTCGGCCATGGTTGGTATCCGGTCCGCCGTCACGACGCTCGATAAATCACATCTAAAGGAGGAAATGGGCGGAGGGGGATAGAACTGGTCGTTGCGCCGGCTCGTCGAGATGTCCGATATCGTGGCGGCTAAGGTTCGGGATGGCATGTGCCTCGGTAGATTCGGGGGTCGGCGCCGGGAAACGGTTGCGCAAAGTGGATGAATTGGGGAGGTGTTACACGACTACGTAAGGGACACAGGTATTATAAATGAATGATTGACGTTACGAATTAATGTCAAGGATGAATGCTTTCTATACGTTGTGATGACCAAGGTATCTGGGAGGTGCGTAACTTTCTTAACAAGAATTGGAGATGCAATCCGCCAAGAGTGGCCGTTAGAAACGGATCACGCTGAAACGTACATGTAGAGTCGGTGAAGTTTTGTGGAACCGTATGAAACGTGGCCGGCTCCACCGCCGTTCACCGTTCACCGTCCCGGCTGGCACCTCAGCCAACCTGTGAATGGATTGAACCATCGATTGCAGGGAGCCAGCAGCCTTTACGTGACGATTCAAACGCGTCAATCCCTTCAACCCGCCAGCGAAACAGTCATTTGTGCTGAAGGACTGTCTTATACACACTGACCGCCAGAATACGCCACACAGCAAAGCCAATCGCTAGAAGTTCAGCTCTCAGCCTTGTGCCAAAACCCGACGAGTGGTCATTTCATTTTCGGGGGTCAGCCAATCAACCAGACAGCCTGAGGCATCACCAACCCGGGATTCACCTCTCGATCATCGCAGTCTGCAGCTTCTCGCAGAGGGCGCAGAGCGAGAGCGGAGACCAAACGACGGGCTGCGATCCGTTGTCCCTGCGGTTTGCGAGCCGGTATTCGTACAGCCTGAGACTGCGGCAACACCACCTGGCCAGACCCAAGCCAACACGCCAACGCCGTGCCTCACCGAAGTCGCTTTACCTCGCAATTGGATAGTCGGGTCTCAGAAGGGCGGAATCTCTACAGAGACGGTCGAGTGAGCGAGGCTGTGTGACGTACTGTACCTACTACAGGACGAAGTACGAGCGACAGCCGTCTGACCCGCCAACGCCGACCCTGACGCCAACACCGGCACGCCGTGTTTTGTGGCAGGTGAGTTGTGGCATTTTCTACCTCCATTTCCATCATATTCTCTCTGTATCCCTGTGTCATCACCGACGACCCTTGCTTCCCTGGGATTCCTTTCTCCCACGGCTCATCGTCATCACCACCACCATCTCCATCCATCCTTATCCCATCGCCATCGCCATAAATCGCCGCGACACACTCTGCTTCGACTTAGACCTTAGCCGCTGGAGTGAATGAGCGACTGTCCGACTGACCGACTGTCCGACTGACCGACTGACCGACCGAGTGGATCGAATTGTCGTTGATTGGGCGCGCGATTGTCAACAAGCACGCAAACGTTGGGCCGGTGGCAAAAGACAGGTCCCCCTGGCATCTCGGTGTTGGATCCTGAATACCCATATTGGAGTCCTTGCGTCGATTGTGGAGGGCGGACTGACTCTGCTTGACCCTTCGCTTGAGAAACAGGGACGAAGTCCCACGCGAGACGTACTTTCCAATACTCCTTCCTCTGCCTGTAGCTAGAGTTGTGGCGTCTCACCGACCTCCTTCGCGTCTTGCATCCTGCATCTCGCATCTTGTGTCTCTGGCCTTACTTAGGTCTGGACCTTGAACTGCGGGAGTGGACTTGTCGATTAAGGTTCTGCTCCGGACGAGATACCGCGCGATACGGCTGCATCTTCATTCACCATTCACTGCACTACCGTTACTCACACTACACACACCACCTACATATTGCTCGCTGCCTTCCTTCCTGCGGCGCTTGACCTGCAGTTGTAGTTAGTTGCAGGGCCCTCCGGCTGCCAAGCTTACTTCAACCTCTCCCAAAACTCCCTTTTCCGCCATCGTCCATTCCCACTCGACCGTTTAATACTCTCCCCGCCCCAACCCCAGCAAGCCCGTGTCCGTCCCTTCGAGACCATCTCAACTCGGGCCCTTGGCCTTTTCAGCCCAGACTCCCAAATTCTCGCAACTCCCTGTCCCCTCAAGCCAAACCTCCCCGTGTCAACTTGCTGCCAGTGCGGAAGCTGACCATGTCTTCACGACCGCGCCGCTCCGCCGCCACCAAGGCCAATGAGGTCATTTCCGTTCACGCCAGAATGGCTGACTCCCCAGAAAGAGGCGAACGAAGCACCATGTCGTCCCGACGTTCAGGCCGCGCCTCGGGCGTCTCCCGCGACGCGCATTCTCCCGATTCTCGCCGTAGCTTGACCGTCAAGGTTTCCAACAACAGTCTACGCCAGAGCACTCGTGGCGCTGGCGGCCGTGCCTTTACGGGCGGCGAGATTGTCGAGGGCAAACGGAATCGCGGCGCCCGAAAGAGCTACGTCGTTGACTCTAGTCCCGAAGAGGATGACGAGGAAGAGGAGGAGGATGAGATCGAGGTGGAGAACGACGATGAAGATGACGAAATGGATGAGGATGCTGAAGGCGAAGAGGAGATTGACATGGACGCTGAGGGCGAAGAAGACGCCGAAGGCGATATTGAAATGGACTTGGCTCCCCCGCCTCCCACTATCAAGGTCTCCAAGCCTTCCAGATCCAGGCCAGCTCCCAGAGCATCGGCAGCCAAGGTGGTGCCCGACGACGACGACGATGATGACGACGACGACGACGACGACGACGACGACGACGATCTCAGTGATCCTGCCGACAGCGATATCGGCGACCAGACTATGGGTCTCGATGAGACCATGGTCGACGAAGATGCTGAAGGTGAAGAAATTGAAGTTGCCGGCGAAGAAGTCGATGACGACGAGGAAGAGGCCGACAGCGACGACCTTGGCAGCCAAGACGAGGTTGACCTGACCAAGATGACCAAGCGTCAGCGGGCGCGCTTCGAGGAGGAGCCCCAGCAACACATGAAACTCTCAGATGGTATGTCAAACACGCTCCCCAGTACTCGCTTCACGATGCTAAGCATTTATCACAGAGGTTCAAGCGAAGAAAGTCCTCTCGGCCGAGGAGCTGTCCATGCGGAGACAAGAAATGGCACGTCGACGCCGCAATCTTAGCGAAAAGCGAACTGAGGAAGTCAAGGTATGGATGAATCTCCAGCGTAAAGTTCGCTAAGAATGTGGGCTACGGATAGCTAACTCGGCACCACAGATGGAAACCATCAACAAGCTCCTCAAGAAGCAGGCCCCAAAGATCAACCGCAAGGCCCTTGCAGCTGCTGCTAACGGCGAAACTGTCGACGGCTATCCGAAACCTGATGTCGTCTTTGTGCGCTGGGTTAGCAACAAGAATGGCGTCCGCGTGGCGGTGCCCGGCGAGATAATGGAAAGTCCTGTGGGAGCTGTGTTCGGTGGTCCTCGCAAAATAATGCCGGGCAAGATGGTGGAAGAGGTTGCTTGAGATTTTGAGATCGGCTATCTACTTATTTATTCAGGATGTTTGTGTTTCGAGGACCCAGGTAACCGAACATTGCACAATCTGCACATGCTGCAACACCTTCAAGGGTCACCCGAGGTCTCACCAAGATGGCGAGATGGGAGTTGAAGTGCCTGGTCTAGTTTTTTTGCTTGGTCTCAATTTCATATGGGAATATCTTGGTGCCGGGTTTTCAAATACTTAATGGCAGTAGAGACTCGGTCACATTAAATGATTTTCATTTTCACTGCAACGCATCTCCATCAAAATGGACACGTGGAGACTTTGATCGCTTCTTGCCCTGGGTGAATGCTGTGCTTGAAACCACATTCTGGGTTGCGGGTGATGTCATTGGTGATGAGTTGCAACGGACGAACCAGACGTCGTGCCCTAGCCAGCGACAAACCAGAAGGCGTCTTCACTGGGCAGATACCAATGACAGTGTCTAAAATTTCCAGGCAACGCGGGTCCCGCCCTAACCACTGTGCCTCAGGTAGTGTCCGCTGTAATTGTCTGAGAGACCCGACCTCTTGGTAGCTGGAGGAGAGGGCGTGGTGATAGTGGGGTTAATGGGAGCGACAACAAGGACGCCTCACCACTGCAAAAGAAATGGTCAAAGCACCAGACAAACCTGTAGTTCTTAAGATGGTCAAGGCGATGAATTCTATGTAAGTTTTGTTGTTGTGGCAGTAGAGTGCGGACGGAAGTATTGAATGAATCAATGCGAGCCAAAGCCTTGGTTCTCCAACCGCACTCCACCCTCAACACCACCAACAAGACTATCATCCGCACGAGAAACACGCAAAACTCGCCCTCCGAAGGCATTTTAGAAAATTGGATAGTTGCAAACGAATTCTCGAGGTCGGTTTACTACCCCTACACTTACGCGAGTTTCAATTGGGTCTTTGGGCCCAATATGGCTGGCGGGCTCATTGTCAACTCTCACTTCTCACATCGACCTCACTTTGCAACCAACACTCCGGCCACTGAGGCGTTGGCGAAAAAAATTCCCAGCCATAAATTTCTGCCCACAACTCTGAGCACCTCGCCCTTCCTTCTTCCTTCTTCACACTTGTCACCACATCGACGTCTTCATTTCAACTCCAAACCAAGACGTCTTCGGCCGTCTATACTTCTCATTCCACTTACTCTTCGAGAGAGAACTGCATCTTTGTGTACTCGAGCCGACTTCGGTTGTAACTTTGGTACATCTTTGAGGCAGGCCTCTTCCCGGCAGAGTTTGTTCCTCTTGTCTTCCAGACTTCGTTTCTCACTTCCCCAAGCTTCTCTTCCATTTCAATCCTCAGTCATACCCATTTGTCACTTCTCTCTTCATTCTACCCAGTTCCTATCTTACTTCACTTCGGACTACGCATTTTGTCGTACTCCCAAATTCACCCACCTCTTTCCTCCCACTCCGATCCGTTGACTTCCACAATGGATAACTCTTTCGGAGACGGGTTTTTCTCCATGGACTTGGGCAATGGATTGGCCTCTGATGCCAACATGACCTTCGATCCCAACTTTGGCGAGAACGGCCTTGGCGACAATGGTCTTGGCCTTGGCGAGAACAACAACTTTGACGATACGATGCATGGCGCTACCCTTACCAGCGTAAGTTTTCAATTTCCTGACTTCAGAGCCTTGTGGCGAGGCGACTTTTGAGCTGACTTTCTTTTTTCTCCCAGGATATGCTTGCTCTGCAGAACTGGAATGCTTCCGAGACGGTTTCCATCCAGACCGAGAACTTTGGCATGACCGCTGGTGCTCAGCAGCAGATTGCCACTCCCAACAGTTCCAATGACCAGTCGGTGGCTGATTCTGATGATCTCTTCGGAAACCAGAATCTCGAGCAGCAGCAGTTCAACAGCGATGCCGACAACGCTCTGTTCGAACAGCTGTGCAAATTGAACCTTCCAGTAAGTATCAGCACCTCCTAGCCTCTGGCACACAGAAAACTGATCAAGAAACAGTCTCCTTCCCAGTGCTTCAATGAAGAGGTGGTTAGCGCTCAGCCGCAGCTCGATTCTTTCGAGGTGAACTTTTTCCCCAGAAGTTCTTGGTTTCGAAATTTGGCGAGAAACTAACGGATTTTTAGAACAACGCCCAGGTTTCCAACCAGGCAGAGCCCCAGCAGCAGCAGCAGTTCGACAACGATGCCGACAACGCTCTGTTCGAAAAGCTGTCCAACTTGAACCTTCCAGTAAGTATCAGCAACTCCCAGCTTCTGACACACAAAACACTGACCAATAAACAGTCTCCTTCCCAGTTTTTCAATGAGGACATGATTACTGCCCAGCCGCAGCTCGATTCTTTCGAAGTGAGTTTTTTTTTCTCCAGAAGTTCTTGGTTTCGAAATTTGGCGAGAAACTAACGGACTTTTAAGAACAACGCCCAGGGCTTCAACCAGGCAGAGCCCCCGCAGCAGCAGCAGTTTGGCCAGCTTCCTGAGCAGCCTCAGTTCTTTGAGAATGCCATCATGGAAATGCCTTCTGCCACCGTCTCTGCTGCTGCCACGCCAGCTCCGGTTTCGGCGGCCCCAGCTGCACCTCAGTTTGCCCAACAGCAACAGCAGGTTTCCAACATGGCGATGCCTATGGCTTCTGCCTCTGTTGCTTCGACTCCAGCTGTGGCCCAGTTTGCTGCTCAGCAGCAACAGGTTCCCAACATGGGTATGTCCGATGCCTTTGCCTCTGCTCCGGTTTCGGCCCCGGCCCAAGTTGCGCCTCAGTTTGCCCAGCAGCAGCAGCAGGCCTACAACATGCCTATGGTTTCTGCCTCGGGTACCCCTGCTCAGGTTCCTCTTTTAGCTCAGCAGGTTTCTCAGAAGCTCAATCCTACTGCCCCTGCTTTCTCTCCTGCTCAGGCGTTCCATCCTGCCCAGTATACTGGTCCTGCTCAGACACCCACTGCCGTTTCTGGCATGATGAACCCTCAGCAGCAGATGCAGATGCAGCAGACGCAGCAGACGCAGCAGACGCAGCAGACGCAGCAGACGCAGCAGGCTTCTGATAACGCTTCCAACACCGACTTCTCTGCCATTCCCACGGCTTATCAGCAGCAATTCCTTGCCTTTTTGCGTGCCCAGCAGCAGGCTGGTCAGACTCATAACTTCCAAGCTCAGCAGCAGCAGTACAATGCCCAGCAGGTTGCCGCCTCTCAGCCTCGTGCTCAGGCCAGTCAGGTTTCTCTGCAGCAGGTTCCCCAGCAGCAGGCTCCCCAGCAACAGACTCTCCAGCAGCAAGCTCCTCAGCCTGGTCAAGCCGCTAAGCAGGATGCCTCTCAGCCTCGTGCTCAGAATGGTCAAGCTCAGCAGAAGAAACCTTCCAAGAAGAACAAGTATGCCGCTATCGGTGGTAACGGCTCTATTTCCAAGGCGATTCGCCACATTCCCAGCCGTGGTCGTATCGTCAACGGCCAGAGAATTCCCAGCGATGCCACTCTTGCTCATATCAACATGACTCCTGAAGCCGCTGCCGTGGATCCTCGTACCGCTTGGGCCAACGTCGACGACATGTTTGGCACCGCCCGCCGCGACGATGACGAGTGGAGAGACGGGAGTGCAAAGTATCTTCAAGGCTGGAATGAGGGTCAACATGGTAAGTCTTCTCCTGAGTTATACTGTGACCTACCCCCAAGATTAACACCTATTCAGATGATGCCCAGGCAGTTGGCCCCGCTGATGCGGACCAGACACAGCGTCCTGTAAGTTCTATCCAGTCTCAGTTTCAGCATGATCCAGCTAATCAAACTCAGCAGACTGCCGCGGCTCCTGAGAAGAAGGCTCAAAAGCCTCGCAAGTCTCGACAGCCCGCCGCTTCTCAGGCTGACCAGCAGCGGGCTCAAGCAACCTCGGCTTCCAACGCTGCCCCTCAGCAGCCCCAGCAAATTGAATATGTCCCTCTCACTGTCACCAAGACTCGACGCAACACTGCCAAGCCTGAGGCTCCCCAGGGAAAGCCTCTCGAGATCCGGTTTGAGCACTATGTTCCTCCTACGACAGCTACTCAGAAGAAGCCTGCGCCTGCTCGCCCTGTCAACAAGCCAGCCCAAATGCAGCCAGCCCAAATGCAGCCAGCCCAAATGCAGCCAGCCCAAATGCAGCCAGCCCAAACACAGCCAGCCCAAACACAGCCAGCCCAAACACAGCCAGCCCAAACGCAGCCAGCCCAAACGCAGCCAGCTATTCAGAAGAAGCCTGAGTCTATTCACCCCTTCGACAAGACAGCCCCATCGCGGCCATCTCCTTTCACTCAGGTTGCTCTGGGAGGGCTCTCTTCTGCTACCAAGACACTACCTGTTGCCAACACTGCTGAGGCATCCCAGTCCGCGGAGGCCAGCACTGCCCGAAATACCAGCATCACCAAGTTGCGCCAGTCTTCCGCGACCATCGTCGGCTAGAAGCCAACGAATGCGCCTGATGTTTTTGACGAAGGCTTCCGCAGAGCCTTCAAGCGAGGCACTCAAACGACACAGGAAATGTTCCACACGTTCTTGGTTGACCAAATCACACGGAAAGGAAAACTCTTTGGCTGCAAGGTCGAGCTTCCTGCTGGCATGAAGCTCACCACCGTCGCGGGTAAGATTGGTGCCACTCTTCAGGAACTGACCAACTTCGACTACTCAGACGAGGTGACGACATACTCGGAAACCGTTCGTACAACTCTGGTCAAGGAAAACGCCAAGTTCTTCCCTCCATGGTTTGAGTCTCTCAGCATTGTCGATCGCACTGATGAAGACAACACTGCTACCAAGGCCAAGAGCTCTAGCGGTAAGAGAGCTGCAGATGACAACGCAGGACTGGCCCCAGCTCCCAAGAAGCAGCGTCGCGCCGAGGAGTAGAGACAGGCGACCGGAGCCCAGCCTGACAACACCGAAGCCCAGAACAAAGGTTAGGGCTAGCAGTTAGGGTTATATGGGGTTAGGAATTGCGTTAGGGGTAGGGTTAGGAATCGCGTTAGGGATAGGATTAGCATACAGAACGTACTTTTAAATGATTTTATGAGAAAAAGTTGTTTGTTCCCCTGGCAATATCCGTACTCCTGCCAACGTTGCTGCATCACCAGGATGCACGGACGGAAGCTTGATGACCCATGAGCCGAAAGCTCACTGGAGCAATCCCGCAATATCCCCCACTCCACTGAAAGATCGTGCACTCCCTGTTCTTGGATGGAGCGCACGCCATTCAGCGAGCGGGGGGCCAACGAAGACGTTTGGCGGAGCAAGTGCGGAAATGCCATGCAGCTCAACGCAAGTCCCCGGGGGTGATGGACGCTGGCGCATCGCTGCTACGGATGGATCCTCGACCAAGGCGAAGCGATGGGAGGAGGGGAAAGGGGGGTTGGTGATGGGGCAAGCTCCTCTCTACACTGCGTGAGATTACACAAGGGGCGGTGGACTTTACGCTCTCCTGTAAAGTGATGGAGTAACAGTATGTCGTCTATCTTGTGGGTGATAGATAGTCATGGGCATATTATATTACTACTACGTAGTACAGGTGTCTACAGGCTAACATTTGGTACAGTACCACCCTCCAGTGACCTACTCTGCCTCCGCTTTGAAAGTGAGTGCCGCGATAGCCGATGCCGTTGTCGTCGAAGCGCCCGGGCCGCTTGTGGTTGTCTGCAACTCGTGCGCAAAAGCTGCGGGGGCACGACTCCACAAGTTGCAGCGAAGGAGTCTAAAGCAATACAGCACGGATGCCGCCAAAAGACGGGCTACATGCTGGCGCCGGTGCGGTCGGCTTACATACAAGCGGCAGAAGGGGAGCGGCGCTCTCCAGTCTCCATGAGCTGTGGTGGCGTGAAGTGGAGTGGCGTGGCGACAAGGTGAGATGTGAGGTGAACGGGTCTGTCTCTGTGACACGTGAGCCCATCATCATCATGCCTTTTGTCGGTGGCCTCCTCTCGTCTCTTTCCCCATTTCGCGCGTCGAATAAAACAGCTAGGTCGGGCACGGCTCGGACATCCGGGGATGACAGGTCCAAGTCTGGATTTGGGGTCCAGACAGGCTGTTTTATTCCTGTTGAGGAGGCAGCTGTGCGGTGTACGACGTACGAAGCACGGTACGATGAGTTGTCTAGAGCAATAGTACTGTACCAAGTACGAAGTACAACAGGGCTGTTAATTACAGGCCTCTATCTGCGATCCATAGCCTGTCAACTTTGTCACAGAATAAACACGTTTAATGGGGAACTGGGGAACTGTGGGGGGGGGGGGGGGGGGGGGCCGGGGTGGGCAGCTGCTTGCGGGCATGGTTTGGTGGGCTCTGGCGGGGAGGTGGTGCATGTGGTCTGGCAGATGATCGCCGCTTGTTTGTCAGGCATTTACACGGTCAAGACTGGAGATTGGACGTGAGATGGTCCAGGAGGGATAAGAGAGTCGAGAATGGAGTCGGGGCAGACAAAGATGACTGGGGGCAGGCACATGGGCTAAGACGGAATCTCCTTCTTGGATAATATTTGGGTGGTGTCTGGTTATCGCGTCGAGCGTCCGTTCCGTTGGTGGTCTTCATGCCTTGGCGCTGGTTAGCGAATACCAACTGGGGCTCCATTGCTGGTGAATATCCAATGGATGGGATGTTTTTCGTGTTTAGGAATTCTGGGCATCTGTCATGATCAACATGGCATGCCACAGGAAGTTGGCGAAGTGCCAGAAGAGGCCTCGGAGATGCCTGATGGTAAAGGACGAATGCCGGGTGACAAGTGACAAAAGTATGACATCTGATTCTGCATGTGACCCAACTGACCAACAAAGCGACCAGCCGACCGACAGCAACTCACAGAACTGAGCGAACCAGCAGTTGAGAAAGGACCAGGAGATTGAGGCAAAGCGCAGGGGATGGAGTAGCTAGCTGCAAGCCGCAGCCAGGATTGCAGCTAGTACCCGGCAGTGTGCGCTTCCTCTAGTCTCCGCGAATACCTATAGATGGGGTGCATTGGATGGAAGCGATTTGTAGCCATGCCGGACTTTTGTCAATTTGTGAGTGTGTGTTCGACGCGCCGCAGAAAAGCGAAATGCGGATCCTCGGCCGGTGGAATTCCTCAGCGCTGAGTGTCTGTGTAGGGCCCTGTAGCGGAGGTGGTGGTGGACCTCTTAGTGAAGCTGCTGGGGGGGTCGTCTAGGCTCGCCGGGGACCTCCGGCCTGGGGGAATTTAAGCCTGGGCCGGCTGACTCGCGAGCGGCCAATGAGGGAGACCAATTGGGCGCCCCGGCTTTTCCACCCTGGCGTAGGTGGGCAGAGAGGGATCTGTGGTGGCTGATGCGCAAGCGACAGCACTCAGTACTGTTCTCTGATCTCTTGAACGATGATGGATGGCACTTCTCTATTTTGGTGCCTCTTTGTTGGTGTGTCGCTGTTCGCTGTCTTGGTGACTGGGAAGTGGCGCTGCTAGGTGCAGTCACACGACTCACGGCTCCACCTCCAGCTGGTAGTTCGTGGTACTGCTACGACATGCACGACGTGAGGTAGTTGCGAATATTCGTACCATTGGCTGATGGATTGAGGGTAGGCAAGGTATTGAGTACGACTTCGGAGGCTGCTGTGCCGTGCCTTAGGCGATGTCCTGATGGAAGGGTCCGCATTGATGCTTGATGAGAGCTGCTGCTTAGTGAGTAAAGTTAATAGCAGGTAAGTAGATTCAAGGATCTGGCCATGCCGCATCTAGAACTCGCATTGCGCCGGGCAGAACCTGACGTATGCACGGAACTCACCGCCCTGGCTAATGCTTTTCCTCTCCACTCGCGGCGTCGCAAGGTGAAAAGGTGAAGATGGGCGGAAATGCGGATGTGGAGCCGTGTACTGGTGACCTCGCAAGACCTGGACCTGGACCTGGACCTTGGCCTGGTTTTCTTGGCCTTCCATTCGAGGGCCCTTGTCAGTTGCCAGACTCGAGCTAAAATCTGTTCCGTGCGCGCACACGCACAAGCACCAGCGACAATCACCATTCCGCATCCCGCTTCCCGCCCTCCTCCCACATCTCGCGAGTCGCTTGCTCCCCCCTCGCCTTCTCATCTCGCGCGCCGCGCCCAGGTTTAGAGAGGCCAGCCAGCAACGCAGCGCAGCTCCCCAGGGCCAGACCAGCCCCGAGGCCAGACCTATCCGATCCTAGTAGCTTCGCTTGAGTCGGCGGCGCCCAGAGAGTACCGTGTACTTGGTGCCTGTGCTGTTGCTGCAACAGACTTTAGGCCGTCCGAAAACTCAGGAAGCCAACCACCATGTTGTCGCCGCCCATTCTCCACGACTCTCCATCTGCCGTCGGATCTGGCAGTGGCCGCGACCAGCAGACGACGGGGACAACTGAGTTTGGGCCTTTATCTGGTACGTACGAATAGGTTGTCTTTGGCTTCCCCGGACCAGACCCCTAGTCTACTTGCTTGCTCTCCTCCTCTTCCTCTCTGCTTGTTCCTCCTCCTCTCCCCTTCAACCCCCAAAAGCCAACCATCCATCCGTCCATTCTCTCCCACTTCGTGCCTCGCGTGGATTGCATCTTCGCTGCCCGGATACGGGGACGCAGGCATACACCCACAGAGACACAAACACAGGCACAGCAGACACAAGAGACATAACCACCATAAAGGGAACATTGCACATTACCCCAGCCCAGGCCTAGTCGTGCCTGGTCGTGTCGCTCTTTGTTGCCTTTTCGTGTCTTGCCTTAGCTGTGCTGGTCTCGATCTTGTCTCAATCCTATCCGGCCGCTTGCTTTCCTTTCCCGTTTTGCAATTGCACCTGGACTGGACTCGGCCGCGGCGTCGCCGATCATGTCTTGAGTGAGCCCAATCCCATCTTGTCCTCTGCTGTACGAATACTACTACTGCCTTTATTTCCCCTCCGTCTTCTCCTCCTGATCCTTGCCTCGCCCTATTACTCATACTCACCCCTTCCTGCCTTGCCTTGCGCCTTGCTTTTTATTGCTTGCCCGCCCAGCCTTACCCCAGCCCATTGCCCGTTGCCCTGTCTTCTTCCCAGGCCATCTCCGACGTCGCTTTGCTTGTTCGACGTCACATCGCGCGTGCATCCATCCACGAGACACTCTCAGACAGACCACACTTGGAGCTGCCTCTTCAACGCCACCTCCACCACTACCACTACTCTCACCACCACCAACAATAATAACAACACCACCTCCTGCTGCATCGTTCATCCGTTTTACCCACCGCATATATTCCTACCTTCCCCATTACCACAGACACCACCCGAGACTCTTGCCCTGTTTTCAAAACTCCATCATCATCCCGCTCATCCAAGCAACCAAAATCCAGCACTTCGTACTCTCTTAATTATTTCGCCACCACTAACGAGCAACAAAGTACTACCCCAACCGACATCCAACCCCGACATCATACCACCAGCAACCGTGCATCCCCTCCTCCAGGCTGCTCCCCCGCATTCTCGCTCTTCAACTGCCGCTACTGCTCCTATCCCAATTCCAAAGCCATCTTCTTCTTCCCTTGGGCTTGCATCGCGGGCTTCGCAAGCCCCGTCACACCCCGCTATGATCTTCTCAGACATATACAGGAGCCCGCGGTCTCCCATCACAAAACTCCGCCACCAGTCTATCCAGCTGTCTGCACCTTTATCCCCTACAACCCCCGATTGGGTCGCTGAGGAGCACGCCGACCTCTTAAGCAGGGACAAGAACAAGCAAAAGGATGCTGTCAAGCGCTACCTCGATACGAAGATCAAGAACGATTGGGACTTTCAATGGCCATCACGGTCCGTCAACCCAGCAGTGGAAAATATCATCCCCGACGACATCATTGCTGCACCATGCGTGCAGACCAGTGCTCTCGACCACGTTACTCTACCGGGAGTTGAAACCACTACCTTCGACACTACTGAGTCGGTCAAGCCTGTCCAGGACGAAACGCGGGACGACGATGGCTACCAGGTAGATGACGATGACGACAGTGATGCGGAATCGACTTACAGTACCGTCTCCGAAGATCCTGTGCACTACCGCCCCCGCACAGAGTGGACCTCGGACCTTTCCGACGATGAGCCTCTTCCCTCCCGTTCCCCATTCCGCTTCGATAGCCCAGGCAACGTGGGCCCCACGGTCCAAGCTGTTATTTTCGCCAAACAAGCCAAGCGACGTCGAGCTGTCCGAAAGGAGTCGGAATGGAATGAGGGTCTGGCTTGCTTCGAGGCCAGGCGCACTGCTTGGACGGGTGCCCGCACGGTCCGCGTTCGAACCAAGCCTATCTCCTCGCCGTCCGCTTCCCCACGCTCCCCGCGCCGCTTCTTCTTCCGCCGGTCAATGTCAAGCTCGCCACCAAGCTCCACAGTCTCCTCCACTCAACCGCCAAATATTAGCGATGTCTCTGATGCTTCTTCTCTGGCGAAGGGCGATGAGAAGGAATTACAGAAGCAGCAGTCAAAAGACACAAGCCCCTCAACTCCTCCCTCGAGCCAGAATTATCCAGTTGAGACCCTCATTCCCGTCGCGCCACCTCTACTCCCCCCGAACAACATCCTCCGTGCTTCCATCACGCCCTCGGTCTATCTCAGCCTCTACGATAAGGTTATCATCCATAGCCTTCAACCGTCATGTCCCATAAATCTCTCGGACATGCTCCGTGCCTGTGTCACTGGTTGGAAGCGCGATGGAGAGTGGCCTCCGCGCCCTGCTGCTGCAATCCCTGCTCCCGTTGTTCGCAAGAAGAAGAAGAAGCCAACCCCGCCCCCGCAGGAGAACTCTGGTAATGTGGCCCGCCGCATGAGTTTTGGGTTGCTCGGCCGTGATAAGGACGAAGAGTCGGCCCCTGGCAAAATATTTCGACGAAGTCTGCATAAAGCTCTCGGCATTGCGAATTATGGGGCACAAGACATTCCCGCGGCCGCGAAGCCTAGGCAGGGCTAAAGGAACAACCATGATGTAATGACACTTTTAACGATAACCATGGGATGGACAGGGCATCGAGCATGGCTATAATGCAAGGCGCAGATGATTCAGTTTTGCGGCATATCGGCGGGCAAGACGCGATTGCAGCAGCGTGGTCCTCATTTTCTCTGTCTATCCAGCATTCATCTTTTGAAGGGGCGGTGTTCGTGCTTGGCTTTGTATATACCCCCATTCACCGGATTACATAGCCGGGCCCAGAGTTACTTAGCTCAGGCCCATCATTTCTAGCGGATGAAGACTAATTCAAGGTACGTTTTGTTAGAAACGTGCAGCTTACTTGGATTTAAGAGTCTAAACTTGACTCGGACTGGGTTTGTTCACAGTTCGTTTTAGTCTTCGGTACAAGGGCCACATGATACCGAAAGCCAAGATACAGTAGACTTGCTCCAGAGTTTGATTGTATAAGTCTGTCAATTGAAAATGCGAACAAGCGACCTAAACTATTGAAGCGAACCAAACATCGCATAAAAGAACGACAGGTAAAGACATGGAAATGGGACTCCCAAATGACTAAAATAGACGGGTGATAGTGTTGGGCCGGCTGGGTTGAATTAAAAGATTGGACCGAATATTCAGGGAAAGGAAATCGGTCAACAACAGCGCAGGCAAAATTGCGCAACCCCTTCTCGCTCGTCATCATCGTGCTTTTCCCTCAGTTGAACCTATGAGCATCATACGCCTTGTTCTATTCTGCAGAGCAGTGAGCCGATCGGACATGGTAAGCGATATGGTCATCAGCAAACTCGCAACCTGGGTATGGGCATGACAGCTGCATGGACCGGAAACGAGATGCTAGAGAGTATGGTGGCGCATCGGGATGCTTCGATCGGCGGTGTTTGGCGAGATCCTTCTCTCTGAAGTAACCCTTCGCGCCGACCCGGTCGCAGCCAGACACCGTGCACGAGAAGGGCGACATGTCGTGGCTGCTTTTCATGTGTTTTCTATAGTCTGAATACCTTTCGAATGGTCTCTCTTTCTCCTGGACCGAGTACGGTAAGCAATAGATTGCGACGTCTCGGTGTTCCGGACAATCAGGTTCGGGGCAGCCCGCTATTAAAAAAAAAACACGCTTTGGGCTCGTTCGGACTTTTGGCCGGGCATCTTTTGTTCGGCATCATGCTTATGGTATTGAACGATGTGCTGCTTGAGATGGTCTCGCCGAATGGAGGCTGATTCACCACGATGCCTCTTGCAATAAGGACAAGGGTGTTGAGGCTTCTTGGTGTTCTTCGTCTTCACGTGCCGGCCAAGGACATCAGATCTGGAAAATCTGCTTCCACACGTGCACTTAAAAGGCAAATGCCCGTTTCCCACACCATGCCAATCTAGGTTGGTCTTGTTGTCAAAGGTCTGTCCGCATTCGATGCACTGGTTCGGCTGGTCTGTTGCAACAGCTGCGTGGCCCTGCATCGATGTCGATGTCGATGACGATGTCGAGCAGGACTCCGCAGCGGGATGGGAAGGCGCCAATGAAGAGGCAGTTCCGGCTACAGCAGAACCGGAGGACACCCCGCTCGGTATAGGCGTTTGCAAGGGTTGTTCACTGCTTTGACGTGTGAAACGCCCTTTTTGTTAGCATTTGATAAATAAATAAAACTCACGCATCCTTGGGTGACAGGTCCTCCAAGTCGAGCTCCAGACCAATCATGTCGGCGTGGTCCCAGATGTCGAGGCTGAGTAGTGATTCATTGGTCTGAATGGCAGCCATGACCCTGGAACACTGATCGGGGTTGATGTTCTCAGACATGGTGGCGGCAAGTCCTGCGTTGAAGCGGCGACGGGAATTGATCGGTGTATGCGAAGGTGAGTCGGAGGATTTGGTGTACAAAGCGCCGAGGGAGACCGTTGGGGGACTGCATGGTTATGACATCGCTTCTCCGGGGAATCTCTCATCTCTCGCCGCTTTAGCAGATCAAAGAATCAGAAAGGGACGTTGGGACACGGGGGACTTCGTGATAGGTGGCCGAGTGGTTGTGCGAAACAATCCCGCCCTTTTTTGCTGTCAGCCACAGCATCTTGGAGCAAAGACTAGTTGTGATAGGTCGCCTGGTGGTTGAAACCCTTGTCGTTAGCGAACAGAACAGATGACGGGCGGAGGCTGTGCGACCACTTGGCTGGGCTGGCTGGGGCTGTCGGCCGTGGTTGCATCGTAGCATAGCTCAGGTGTTGATGTGCTCGACGATGACACATATAAACTTGGCCTGAAAAGATTCTCATGCCGTGGTTCTTGATAGTCCTAAGTGACGTTAGTACGAGAGTCCTCGACCACTACAAACACCTGGATCTTCCGCGCACGTAGTGGCTTCTCTTGGCTATGCGAAGTAGGTAGGGCCGCAGGGCAGCGTAGTTGCTGTCAGATCCTTAGGCTTTGAGAAGATGCTGACTGTCTTGTAGACAGCGTCATGTTTCTGCTATCCCACGAGCGCATTTGACGAGAACCCACCTAAAGAAGATGAGACCCGAAGACGTCTCGATTAAAAGGCTGAGCTCGGTAAGCTGGCTGGCAAACCCCTCGATGTTGGTGCTAAACTCGGGGTGAACAAAGAAACTACAGCCCCTTTAATCACTACCCTGGACCCTTGGCGGCCGCGGTATCGTAGACGCAATGGGCATCTTCTTCCTGGGATGGCGCTGGGTCAGCGCGCAGGCGTTGGTTTTGGCGGGAACGAGGAGTTCATCGACACACCCTTGGCAAGAATGTGGGCAACGAATAGAGAGTAGCCTTAGCATCAGTGTTTCTGGAGTGTCCTGCCCTCCGCAGAAGTGGTAGACACCTCCTGATTGTCGCGCAGGCTTCCATCAATGAGATACACTAGCTTCCCACAGTCATATATTCCTTCTCGGGTCAGCTACTCAGCAGCCTTATCGAACTGATGTCGTATCCGCTGTATTCAGGTATCGCCATAGTAGTAGAGCCGAAGCTAGCAATGACAAAGAAACCACCGAGATTGACGGGAATACCGGCATCAGCGCGGAGGCCTTGAACTCGAGTGCCTCTTGGACTGCTTCTTTTTCACCAGAGGGGCAAGAAACTTGTGGACATGTCCTCGCGGCAAATCTCGTCACCGGCCGTGGACGAGGCAGTTCGGAGTTGGCAGTCGTTGGAAGCTTCAGCACTGACATGCCGGATGTGCTGTAGACAATATTCCTCGTAGCCTGTTTATAAAGAACAGGTCTCTCTGAAACATACCAGACGTGCCCGGAAACTAGAGCCTCGTAGTGAGCCTGCACGTGTACATGAACAGTATTACTCATGCGTCCGTTGATTTTCTCGATACCAATAACAAGGGTATTTCGGACCGTTAGTAGCTTGCGATAGACGACCCCGTTTCTGTTAATGTAATGCAACACGAGGAATTTCCAGGCGGCTGAATAGCAGTCGTAATAGTACACAGAGCTATAGGTGTTTACCCCACGGACATGTAGGAAGGAGTCTGCAGTGAGACCTATTAGATGTTCTCGCTAGTATATTTACGAGGAGGAATTTGATGAAGTTATTGAAGTCAGCGGTACGGGTAAGAATTTGGTTGTTGCAGGCCTTATTGATACGTCCTACGATCAAGCGGGATTACCCAGCTGTCGCATTGAGAATAGTGCCCGCCTAGGATGAAGTTCCGGAATTAGATGATGGGATAACGAATGGCTTGCCTAAGTCAAAGATATAGCCTCGGTTCTAGATGTGACACATACTTAGGTCGGAAATTTACTGACGTTATGCCCCCAAACGACATCCACCTCAATATCATTAGGGGCAGCAGCGCGTCCTCTACGTTGCAGTCCTTTGACGAGAGTGAGAACTGGGGGAAATGCCTTCTTGCGATGTTGGAGTACTGCACTCCCTCCTCCGCCATGTTGTGTAAAGTGGCGTTGGAGATGACCTTAACAATAGTGGGGGCGAGGCTGGCGTCTCAGGCAGCAGCCATGAGTCTCATATTTCGGAATGAGTCTTCGTCAGCGATACAGTAATTGCTCTGGTGGTTTACCTGGACGTCGGCACTGAGAACAATCTCCGCGAATTCTTTAGCTCCTCGTAGCAGCCGGTTAGGGAAATCTCGACGTCTCAAGAAAACAGTTGGACGTCCTCCTCCCTCGAAGGTGTGTATCGTGGTGTTCTTCCGCTGTAGAGAGAAGTCGTCCATCCAAAATGAACTGCACTTCGGAAAGATGTAATACCACTGACGCAAGCTCATTTGCTTGGTATCGGACTGAAGTCCATGCTGTGAACAATTCTCTTCGGAAGGCTGAAATATTGCGAACGTCGGAGCTGAATACCTTTAAGAGGTTGTTCAAGACCGCAGAGTCTCTGAGAGTGTGCGGGAGATAAGACGAGAGTCGAGTGGGATGACATGGCACCTCCGTGATCATCAATGATGTGCGTCGACGCGGTTTCGTTGGCAATAACCTGTGCTAAGCGAGGAATGAACGTTGGTAAGATGAGTTCACCGGCGGAAGTCATTAGTCAAGAGGACGCTTTCTTGTCCCTTGTGCCAGAAGTGACGGCTGCGGGACAACCCTCTGCCGGCTACCTTGCGATGACGAAGTATCGCAGTATCCTTGAAGGGGCGCTTCCCTTTTTGGCATACGGCTATGAGTGAGATTGCCATTGCTTGGTCTTCCCTTGGCGGTTCTGAGTCTGACATATGGTCCCACCGCTTACTTAAGAACAAGATGTTTGTTCCTATCTCGTAACCGAGTTTGCATGGATGGGGGATTGGAGTCGAGCCGTAGCGAAGTAACGTTGAGAATAGAATGATCAGGGCCTTGGCGAACTCACGGACTACGTGTCCAAATAAGGTATCTAAACGTTCAGACCGTCTATAAGTTTCAGACAATCTCATTTATTCGGGCTGAAATTCGTGAGTCGATGATGTACGATGTGTTTTGGGCGAAGCTGCTCAGTAACTAAGAGTCCCAAACCACATAGGGTCACAAAAATGACGGCTGTCCAGAATTGACAGGTCATGTACATTGAAAAGAACGAAACCATGGGATATCCCGAGTGCATAAGCAGATATGCGGGGCCCCGAGTCTCACACGGGAGGTTCCTGCATTCCGGGTTCCGACTGACGCACTCTCCCTTCACAATGAACCAACAGGTTCCCGTCCAGTTGGAACCCCCACGCTTCGTTTATAAGGGCCTCACTAGGCAAGCGCTAACACGGAGTCTAACCGATGGTAATGCACCTTCTTCCGTTTTTGACAAAGTCTCCTCAAGAAAGCGTATGAACAGTGCTTGTCGTATGTACTTCGGACTGACAAACAACTACGCGAGGTTCGCGAGGAAACCCCCCAACGCGCCTAACGCCTGATGCTCACCAGCACCCACATGCCTTTTACCCCATACGCGCCAGGACCGCCCGGTCTGTGCCGTGAAAGCAGAGCCCGAAGCCAAGGCATCGGAGCGGGTTGATCCCGCTACTATGCCGGGAAGTGGCTTGCGGCTTGGTGAACTGCCGGATGTTGCTTCCGCGCTGGATGGGGGCGTCGTGCGTCATCTAGTCAACTTTGAGCTGCCCAGATTTCGTCTAGCTTCCTGAACCGCGACCAAAACAACATTATTATGTCGGGGTATTTCCCGCCCGTGGTGACTTGGCACTTAGCTCTGTCATGGCTGCAAAACGGTCAGTGGAGTGGGTTTGGGAAGTGGCTTCTGGACACTTTAATACCAAGTGCTAAGGAAACCTGGTCTTCGTCACCCTCCACCGTACAAGATCAAGAGGAACTAATTTAGGCCATGCCACCCACTCAGCATGATGATGCGATGAAGTTTCTCCCACGGCCCGAGCTTCAACTGCCCTGAGCCATCCCTGCTGAGACCTTGGCAGAGCTGCACAAACAGGGGATATAAGGCGGGACAGGCACGGAGCATTGCACAAAAACAAGACTCTGTTCACACGCCCCCTCAGAGGTGCCTTGGATGGACTCCAATCGTGTACGTAATAATGGAGTCCGAGGTTGTGCTCCACTCCGCCGCCGGTTGATCAGATAAAAATTTTCAATCGGCCGGTTTCGGTCCGGGCGGGGGTGTCCCTAGACCCATAGTGGAGTGCACAAAGTGGGCCACTCATCTTATCAGATCATCAGATTAGATGCCTCCATGTCTTCTGTCTCTTCCTACCAGAGAACGAAGAGCGACGCTAAAGGATTTCGCGCTCACAAGCTCCATGACCGGCGTCATGGCCCGGGTGTGCTCAGAGAGCAGTGAGTGGAAGAGAGACCCCAGGGTCTCAGAACACGACCCAAGAGATGCAGGACGGGGCCGAAGAGGCGAATAGTCGCAAACTAGCCATGTCGATGGCGACAGGGTCTCTGCACCACGATCCCGGAACGTAATTGCCGCACCAGCGCGCGCCGCGCAGGTTTTCCACCCTCCTCGACTATGGAGATGCGCCTCTTTCGGGCGCCCCACGTCCCAGAAGTTCCAGCAACGGCAGAAGCAGTGGGTCTGGACCGCAAAGACTGAGAAAACGGGTTAACACGGGTTGCACGCGCTGGCGGGCGTCGCCGTGGGTTGTCGATGGCCGCCATCAATTGCATATGGGCCGGATGCCCCAGACGAAGCCCCTCTCGCAAAGTCCTGCTTTGAAGGCCTCCAACATCACGGCCAGACGAATTCGTGGTTTGCTTGTCGCCGCTGCCATCGCCCATCATGACTGTCGATCCTTCGCACATCCAGCCCGAGCCCACGAGGCCAACGCAGAAAATGTCGGTCCTCTCCGGCCCTGTCGACCCTCCGCTCGTCGACCTGACCCTTGGCGAACTCCTCGAGCTCCAGACCTACCAACATGGCAACCAGGAGTGCCTCATCATTCCGTGGACGGGAGCCCGGTGGACGTACAATGATCTGAACCAGCAGAGCTCGGCGCTGTCACAGGCGCTGCTTGACATGGGCCTTGGTGTGGGCGACCGAGTTGGAATCATGGCTGGAAACTGCGAACAATACGCGGCGGTCTTCTTTGCCGTGGCCAAGATCGGAGCCATCCTCGTCATTCTCAACAACACGTACACGCCCACTGAGGCCATGTACGGCCTCAAGTTCACCGATTGCAAGGTCTTGTTCACCACGTCTCGCATCGGCCGGCTCGACAACGCCCAGCTACTCAACGAGCTCGAAAACAAGAATACGGCGCCAAAGGTTGTCATGCTGAGGGACGAAAACCCGGGCAAATACCAAACCTACGACGAGCTGATCCAGTCTGGTCGGCGACAAAGTCACCAACGGCTATATCGGGCAATGAGCAAGGTGCTCCCCCATCAGGTAGTGAACCTGCAGTTTACCAGCGGCACAACGGGATTGCCCAAAGCGACCATGCTCACACACCAGTAAGTGGAGCGGGGACCACGTCCATTATACATGTGCCAGGAACCGGCGGCAACGGAGAAAATAGGAAACTGACTAGACCTCAGCAATTTAGTTAACAACTCGCGCTTCATTGGAGACCGAATGCGGCTTACTCCCGCGGATGTCCTGTGTTGTCCTCCACCGCTATTCCACTGTTTCGGCCTCGTTCTTGGACTGCTCGCTGTCGTTACCCATGGCGGCAAGATCGTGTATCCGGCCGAGGTCTTCGATATCCCTGCCACCCTCCAAGCAATCTCTGACGAGCGATGCACTGCAGTCCATGGCGTTCCCGCCATGTTCGATTCTTTGTTTCAAGCAAAGTGGCCGGAAGGCTTCAACTGCGAAAACCTGCGTACTGGCATCATCGCCGGTGCCCCGGTGCCGCGATACCTCATGGAGCTATTAGTGAACCGGTTCGGAATGACCGAGTTCACCAGCAGCTATGGCTTGACTGAGGCTTCCCCGACGTGCTTCAATGCCTTCACAGACGATGCCATTGACAAGCGGCTGACGACCGTCGGCACTCTGATGCCCCACGCCCAGGCGAAGATCGTGGACCGTGATGGCAACATTGTCCCCATCGGTGTGCGCGGTGAGCTTTGCATTGGCGGATACCAACTCCAGGCCGGATACTGGAACAACTCTGAGAAGACCAGCGAGTGCATGATCCGAGATGCCTCTGGTGTCTTGTGGTTGCACACTGGTGACGAGGCCGTCTTTGATGAGAACGGCTATTGCAGCATTACCGGCCGCTTCAAGGACATTATCATCCGAGGTATGATTGATTCCTCTCTCTTTTTCCCTCTCGATGTCATCAAGCTAACCCGTTGCTCAGGCGGAGAGAACATCTACCCTCTTGAGATCGAGGAGCGCCTCATGGCCCATCCCTCCCTCTCGCGAGCCATCGTCGTTGGCCTCAAGAACAATCACTATGGCGAAGTTGTCGGCGCCTTTGTCGAGCTGGCCGAGACACAGAGCCAGCCGACCGACCAGGAACTGCGCGACTGGGTCCGCAAGAAGCTCGGCGGCCACAAGTCGCCCACGCACATCTTCTGGCTGGGCCAGAACGACGTTCCGACGCTGGTGCCGCTGACGGGCAGTGGCAAGGTGCGCAAGTTCGAGATGGCCAAACTGGGCGACGAGATTCTGAGGAAGCAAACGAATACCTCCAAGTTATAGATATTTTATTTTATTTTAATTTTTGTTATTTTCGAGATGGGCGTTAGACGCACGTATATTTTGGGACCGTAAATGATGACGATGATAGAAGCAAGTAGCGGACATGGAAAAGCACTTACATACGTAGTTAGAGATTGAAATATAAGAATGGATATTTTAGGCTTTCAAATGCCTCTCAAATGCTGCCCAGCCTTAGATTGGCCTGTCGGTTCACTTGTGTTACTTTGTTGGTTCATAGCACGGCATATGTCTCACAGCCGGGGAATTTTCCTCGGCACTTGTATTTCTCCCGCAATCTAGATACCTTAGGAACATGCGCGGATACACTCACCCTCGATCTTTTTAACCGGCCTTGGCAAAACTTTCTATCACAAAAAAATATGCTATCACGTATTAAAATCCCAAAACAAAGCTCCATGCATATCTTTCTACAACTTGGGCACCAAACCGAGCCGGATGCCGCCGATGACCTTCTCGTTATCAGCAAGCGGGCACAGCTGGAAGAAGTGCTCGCGCGAGCATCGCATGAAAGCACTGCGCTTGCCCGGCAGGTCGACAAACTTCTCCAACCCGAAGCCGTGGATGAAGTCATACATGACGACGGTCGAGTTTGTCTCCTTAGGCTCTCCCACGACGTTCATAGTGCGAGGATCATCGAGGTACAGGTAGTGCATCAAGCTGCTCCACCACGCTGACACTCGATGAGGGCCGCGGAAGCGTACGTCGCCGACCAGCGAGTGGCGGCCTCGATCGAAGTCGCCGGCATCGTAATACCCGCCGAGAGGGTCCTCCTGTAAGCAATCTGTTAGCTTTCGGTGCATAAGAGGAATGGGGACATGGTATTCACCTTGGCCCAGTAGACCTCGAAGTAGGCGAAGTAGGTATCATCCCACTTGGCCATCACGGCGACCTGGTGAGGATCCTTGTGGATATTTTGGAGGTATTCGCGGTGTTGCTCCAGGGTCCCGGTTTGGTTCCAGCCCTGCGTGACGCGAGGGTCGTTCTGCCACTCGTGGAATAGGCGTAGGTGCTCCTCGTCCTTGTAGTCGAGCGAGATCATGGAGAAGGTCTCCTTGAGATGAGGGATCCATCGGCTGTAGATGACGGAGCCTGGAGCGGGCTTGGCTGGTCGGATCGGGTGCCATGACTGCTGGCGTCGCTCAGGGTCTTGAGGATCACCGGCCGAGGCCCAGGTCATGGTGTGGTGGAGAGCTGTGAGAGGATACGAGCCCAGAGGACTCGAAGCCGGCAACGACGATGGTGACTCGGCTGGGCACCAGACGGGTCGAGGACCAAACGGCGAGCCAGCACCCTGCCAGAAGGTACTGCGCAGCAGAAGCACGAGGCTCTCGTCGGTCTTGGTCGAAGGCTCTCGCTTCTCGCGGGTCTTGAGCGGGTGGTCGATGGCGAGCAGGACGTCCACGAGCTGGCGGCCTAGGACAGTAGCGTTGGCGCCTCGAAGCTCAAGCCGAAGGGACTCCTTGTCTGGCCGCAGAGAAAAGAGGGCATATACAAGCAGCCATGCCTGGCCTAGAGTCGGCGTCTCACCACCCTCCCACTGGACGGCGACACGGGGCGAGCGGCGAGCGCGGGCCCAAGGGCTGTTATCCCCAGAGGCTGGCAGTTCGCTCGACTTGAGGTCGATGGGGCCGGTGAAGACGAGGCGAGCGTTGTGAAGTTCAAAGGGGACGGGCTTGGACGTCGTGGTCGACTTCTCGACGATCTGGTAGACGGGAGTGTCGACTGTGGCGTCGGCGGGTGCTGCGGAGGCCTTTTGGATGGCGTACTCAGTCTGGTATGGGTGAGGAAGCTTGATTATCGTCTCGTCAGCCAGGATGGCAGAGAACGGTACTGGCAACGCCATTATTGAGAAATTGGGTGTCTGGTAGACGCGGACAGACTCAAGAAGGTAAATTGGGAGGATGATGGAAGCAGGAAACAACAATCTGCTAGTTCACGAGGCTATTCGCAAGAAGTACAGTCGGCCGCATCTAGCTGTCGGCGTCACGTCGAAAATATTCCGCATCCGCAGTCCACCCCCCACCAGGGAACTCGCCTTCAGCTTCGGTCTCTCATGTGCCGATGCCCCAACTTTCGCAGCTAGCCCGGACGCTTGGCTCTCTGGCCCTCGACTTGCAGGAAGTCCCTCCGCAGCTTCGGCAATGGGCATGGAATTATCCATCATGATGCGCCGGCTTCCCAGACGGAAACTGGCTGCAGGCTTGGTGCGTTTGGCGTCATGAGTGGACAATGGCTGGTCTCATGCCCGCACTCCCTGTTGCCGTGGTTTGCCCCCACACTCCCGCCTCCTACCCACCGGAACGGAGGTACAGGAGTGGTACCAGAGACTGAAGAGGACGCGACACTGCCGGTACTGCAGGCTTGACCACCTCGGCACGGTAGTGTAACCATTCTTGACCAGATGGAAGCTTCGTGGGGTGGGAGGAGGTCCGCATGGTCGGCACAGCGTAGGTCCACAGGGAAGTACTCGAGCCACCCCTCGAGCTCTTACGAGAGAGGGATGCTTCATGACTAGCAGGTCTGCATGGCTTGCACAACTCGGGACCGCCCGGCGCTGTGTTGCTTCCTGCGCCGGCGGACAAAGCGGATCTGATAACCTTAACGGACGATGCGTCCCCGGTCATTCCGTCCCCGGTTGGACATCCCTTCCTCCTTCAGGCCCTTCACCAGGAGGCCAGGTCCGGTCCTCGGAGCATCTCCGCCACAGTGAGCAGTAAGACATGCCCACAGTGCTGTGTCAGAGCGTGACTTGAAGGAGTCGAAACGAGGGTCTAACATTTTGTTCTGCCACTTCAGACCGCCTACTCGCTGATCAGATAAAACCCTCACGTTAATCAATCTCCCCATTCATTGGCTGGAGATCGGCCCACTAGGGTTGGACCGAGATTGTCGCCGATGCACGCTAGCCTCAACTTGGGAGATACGCCGGCCCACGTCCTCTTCCCCAACTTGGCAAATGATGTTCGGGTGTGTTCGTTCCATGCTTCACAATACATACTGTACGCAACCTCTTGGCCAGGATTTTCATCCATCGTGCAGTCCACCGATAGTGACCCCGTCGTTCGTCAAGGATCACCACGCTTGCACCCGTCCTAAGTGGGAAGTATGTGGGAGAATGGCCCATGCGGCGTCAATAACCTCAACTCACAAGCTCCATCGCCAGTGCGACTGAGTGACGCTTTCGGCTCTACTATTCCAGTCCAATTGGGTTACCCATTGGCTCAAAGCCCAAGTCAGCCTTGTGCATGTCTTGTGGCAGGCCCAATGCTGTGAGCTCGTACGTAAGCCAACCAGAGCGTTCTGATTATCTGATCAAAACACCTCCATGGAGATTGTTCGTCCCACGTTTTTGCAAGGCTCAGGTATCGGAAGGTGATGGAGAACGCGTACTCCATGTGGGAATCCTGCATCAAGTCTCACGCGATTCATGGATCTCACGACGCACACTACAACTATGATAGCTCATTTTCGGACCCGGTTTCCCAGCTTGCGTTGCCTCGTGGCCCCATGAGGAAGAGGATTTTTCACAGTCAGACTGAAGCCAGGCCTCATGGATCTTTAGAGGTATGAGCTATTGGACCCCACGAGGTTTCCACAGGCTAAATTCAAGCAAGTATCACAAACCTTGTAGATGCCTTGTCCTAGTCTCGATCAAATCAGAGCAACCGTGCTATGTCGTTGAGTCAAAACGGTTCGTTCCTTGTTCCCGGGTCTGATGACTCCATGCTAAAACTCCTAGGGCAGTCCCCAGTTGCTTGATCTTCCGATGTTGATTGTCGATCCATCTGGTCTCTTCCCGCTTTTCTGTCCACTTACATGGGCTTGCAACGGGCCATTACGGAAATCGGCGCACAAGGCCAAAGGCTCTACAGTTGACATTTCCGTGGCTCCCAATGATGGCCGTGGATACAGTACCCTGTTTAGTCTATCCAATGCTACGTTATATTACCCACATAGTGTCACCTCGTACAGGTTGATAAGAGCCTCGTAGCGCTCACGATCGACGGTCTTTCTCTGTCTCTCCTCACTGACGAAGCCTCTTCTTTCTTTCCCTTCCGTTGACTCGAGTTACCTCCCTTCAACGCCGCAACCATGGCAGTAGCACCAGAAGTGACGCCTCAAGTGACGCCTACAACACCTCCCGATGCATTCGATGAGTCTGGCGCGCAAAAGGAGGCCGACGGCACAGTTAACCACGCTCATGCCGATTCTGATAGTGATGAGCCCATCCACTCAGAGGCCCAGGCCGGTGTGCGGAACATCGAAGCCATCACGACGGTATGGACCAAGACTGCGCTCATCACCGCCTACGCCATGATCTGGGTCATCTACTTCATCGAGTCGTTGCAGTCGGGCACGACCAACTCGTTGTCGCCCTACGTGACCAGCTCCTTCCAGGCACACTCCCTGACGCCCACTGTCGGCATCTTCAGCTCCATCATTGGCGGCGTGTTCAAGCTCACGCTCGCCAAGATCCTCGACGTCTTCGGTCGGCCACAGGGCTACGCTCTTTCTGTCTGTCTGCTGACTCTCGGCCTCGTTATGATGGCCGCCTGCAACACAGTCGAGACATATGCTGCGGCGCAGGTCTTCTACTGGATTGGGTAAGTTTCTCATATTATACTTTCTCGGTAATCTGACGCCACCGTTTCCCCGGGTTGGTGGCGCTGCGCCTCGCCAAGACGGGCGTGGTGCATATGTAATCCTCAGCCCAGCTGATCGGGGCTGCGCAGAACCAACACCGTATTCCATGTTCTAGAAGGCTAATGGAAATTACAGATACAATGGCCTCGACTACTCGCTCAGCATCTTCATTGCCGATACTTCGCACCTCAAGAACCGAGGCCTGATGTTCGCCTTCACCTCGTCGCCCTACATCATCACCACCTGGCTGGGCGGCCGCATTGCCGAGTCCTTCCTCAAAGGCCCCGGGTTCCGATGGGCTTCGGAGTCTTCTGCATCGTCATGCCTGTCGTCACCGTGCCACTCTTCGGCCTGTTCATGTACTATTTTTACAAGGCCAGGAATATGGGCCTCGTCCCCAAGCACGAGACGAACCGCACTTTCATGCAGTCGTCCCTGTACTACGCGCGCGAGTTCGACGTCATCGGCCTGTTCCTCCTCAGCGCCGGAATCTCGTTGTTCTTGCTGCCCTTCAACATCTACTCCTACCAGAAAGAAGAGTGGCGCGCGCCCATTATCATCTGCTTCCTCGTCTTCGGCTTCCTCCTCATCGTTGGCTCTGCCGTCTGGGAGAAGTTCTTTACGCCCGTCAAGTTTCTCCCTTATCATCTCTTCCTCGACCGTACTTTCATGGGTGCCTGTATCCTTGCGGGTTCAGTGTTCGTCAGCTTCTACTGCTGGGATGGTTACTTCGGCAGCTTCTTGCAGGTTGTCAATGGCCTCAGCATCACTGAGGCCAGCTACGTGGCCAACATCTACACCATCGGCTCTTGCCTGTGGTCCATTGTCGCTGGACTGTTCATTCGCAAGACCGGAAACTTCAAGTGGATCTGTCTGGGCTTCGGCGTGCCCTTCACCGTGCTCGGCGTTGGCCTTATGCTCAAGTTCCGTCAGCCCGACGTCAACATCGGTTACATTGTCATGTGCCAGATCTTCATAGCCTTCGCCGGCGGCACCATTGTCATCTGCGAGCAGACTGCGGCCATGGCAGCCGTCTCCCATCAGTACGTGGCCGTCGTCATTGCCATCGAAGGCATGTTCTCCAAGATCGGCGGCGGCATCGGCTCGTCCATTGCTGCCGCCATCTGGCAGGGCATGTTCCCCAAGGCCCTGGGGAAGTACCTCCCGGCGGAGGAGCAGGGGAACCTGACGCTCATTTACGAGGATCTGACAGTCCAGCTCTCGTACCCTGTTGGTTCGGAGGCTCGCCACGCCATCCAGCAGGCGTACGCCGATGCCCAGCGGATGATGTTGATCGCCGGCACTGCGGTGTTGGCTGTTTCATTCGTCGCTGTAGCCTTCTGGCGTGACATCAATGTCAAGGAGCGCAAGCAGGTTAAGGGTCGTGTTGTCTAACCGCGGCATTAATTCTCAATAATAGAATCATATTCTAATACAATATTGTCCACCGGCTGTACAAATGGATGAGACTCCAACCAGAATTACAAATCCTATAATCAGCCCGACCAACGCCTGCTCAATCGGCCAGACCGGAAGTTCAGCAGCGCCAATCGCTAGAACTTTTCCAGAGTCACTTGCTTCCGGCTGTGGTTATTCAGACTATAGCGCTACCCAAATTTATGACAGGGCTTCGACCGAGGCGGACGACTCGTACGAAACATATGCCCGCCTCTGTACCCAATAACTGCACATTGTATTAGGAGTGATGTTATCAAGCAGGCAGCTAAGCACACATGTCCCCATGCTCACAATACTCGAGATTTAACGACTCCCAGAGCCCAATCCTCGAACTCCCTGAAAGCATCCTCGAGATTATTGTTGATGATCACAAGATCATGAAGGCCTGCCATCTCCGCGTGAGCTATCTCAGTCCTAGCTTGTGCTAGACGTCTTTGATGAGAAACTCAAACTCCCAGGTAGGGATAAAATGGTAAGGTTCCCCGTCTTTTTCACCTGGCCTTGGTCGGCGTGTGGTATGCGATACAGTGGTGATGAAGGTGTCGGGATGGCCTTCAAGAAGTTTCGCAATTAACGTTCCTTTTCCAACCCCCGAGGGTCCGAACACAATAATGGGTCGCTGATCCTGCCTAGCCGTAGTGAGATTGGTACTCATGGCTGTCTCGCGCAGTGTACACCTACAGTGAACCATCGTGGCTCGGCTGCTTCTCAGTGAAGCAGAGAGTAGATTGTAAGAAGCACGACTTCTAGCACAAGGCACAGCAAATGCTACGAATATGGTGATCGGAGAATGTCTAGCTTTTAAACCGATGGGGCATTTGCTTTTGTGTTTATACTCATAAGGACAAATAGACGGGTGACGAAATTAGAGTTGGGTTGGAGTTGATGCTTAAAACCGTCATGGCATTTTGCAATTACCCCAACACGGGTTCTGCTATTAGAGAGGATCGCTATATTTTTATCAGATGAAAAGCAAGTTTCAAGATCTCATAGCTATACATCTAACTTTTCGAGGAATATGGGCACAGTACCGGTATGCAAAACATATTTGCAGATCTTCCGTGTTATCGTCAAGTATTGGGACATGATTTAAGGTAGGCATCGGAGTCTCGGCTTGTCACTCACCACGAATTGGGAACTTCCATCCGAAGATGGAATACATTTCGACAGCAAGGAATTTGCCTCATCGATACATGGACTCAATAGGTGAAAGAGTATGAGTTTGACATTTCAATTAAAAGCTGTTCAATTCGTAGCATGAGTCTCTATACCCGGACGAAATACATCGAGTCTACGTTACTTCATTTTGACGTCGTCGACGGAACAAGTGACGATATAATTCCCGAATCCTGAACGCCATTCCCTAGAACCGCCCGCTTCTCACAATTCAGATTTGGCCTCGGCCTTGACCTCAGCCTTAGGGCCACCGAGCTGCATGTAGTCCCAGCAAACTGAACGTAGCGTTAGCATCCGAAAGGTGTTGGAAGAGGATTAGGCACTTACTGGTCCAGCCAAGATCGCCGCGGAAGTAGGCGTGAGCCACGTCCTCGCCATAGATAGTACCCTGATCGGGGCTGTACGCAACAGCTTGCTTGCCCACAGCCAGTCCAATCATGGGAGGCACAGGTCGAATCTCCTTGAACGTAGGAGTTTTGCCTGTGCGGTGGCTGATGATGGACTCGTAAATATTCTCGGCCAAGTATTGGCCTTGGTGCATGGCAGCACCGCAGCGCTTGATACCGGACCACTTGACCACGTCACCGGCACCGTAGTGGTATTCGGCGTTGGGAGTGCCTTCCTCGAAGTTCAGGCTAAGGAGAAGATTAGATAATGCTGGTGCGAGTGAATCTGGACTCGGTAGACTTACTTAGGCTTGATCTTGACGTAACCCTCCTCGTCAACAGCGGAATCCGGAAGGTAGTTACTGGTACGAGTGCTCTTGGAAATTGCCATGACGACCTCGCTGGCGAACATCTTGTGGCCGTTGGTGAACTCAATCTCGTGCTTGGTGCTGCCATCGGTGGTCTCCAGCTTCTTGGTGTTGGCCACGCGGTGACTCATGAGAACCTCAACGCCACCAATCTTGAGGAGCTCGAGAGCGCGATCCTTGGTCTCATCGGGCAGACCCTCGGAAGAAAGAAGCTTGTCTCGGGAGTGAACCAGGGTCACCTTGATATGAGGCTTGACCATCTTGAGCTCGGCGGCCATCTCAATACCAACGGCACCGCCGCCAACAACGATGACGCCGTGCTTGGCGTTCTCAACATTGTAGATCTGCTGTTCAGCCTCAAGGAGATAGGCCTTGCGGGTCGTGGCCTGGGGCACGACGGGCCAGACACGTCGTAGGCCGGAAGCGGCAACAAAGTAGTCGTATTGCTGGGTGCTCAGCTCCTTGGTAAGGTGGTGCGAGATGGTGGCCGTCTTGGACGCAGGATCAACGCTGCTGACTGAGCCATGGATAACCTTGAAGCTGGGGAACTGCAAGGCCTTGATGTCTGAGAACTTGACCCAGTTCTTCTTGGCGTAGTCAGAGTCGGCCAGTGCCAAAGGAGAGCCGATCAGGTGATCTGTGATTGCATTGTAAGCGCGATGATCGCTTAAGACAGCGGCCTTGGGAGCCAATGGCGGAGGTGGAGGCGGAGGGAAACTTACAGTAACCGTCCCGCTCGTCGACGATGGTGATCTCAACATCGAAGGTGGGTAGATCTGGGTGAGGGGTGAAGGGGTCGTCGCTCTGACGGGGTGCAAGACCCCGGCTGAGATCAAACAGATTGAGAGCGGAAGCCAGGCCGGCGTAGCTGCCACCGGCGACCAGGAGGTGGACGGCGTGAGATGCTTCAGGGAGTGAGCCCATCTTGGTTGCGTCGGAGGCTAGTTGGGAGATGGGACGATACGACGATGCAGGCTGGGGAAAGGGAATCGGCGCTGCGGAGATAGCACTTGGGCGGCGAAGAAGTGATGATGTGATAAGGATGGGGGAAGGGGTCGACGCGGAGATCCAGGCACGACAGGTAAGGGCGCGAGTGGTGTAAGGGGACGCAAAGACGTGGGGGGGTCTGATCAGTTCCGAGAGTCTGGGAATGACTCGACGGGTCAACATGAGCTGGCGAAGCTAGGCCGTTCCGTGGTGGGAGTGAGAGGGATGGGATGAGGTTTGTATTGGCATTGGGGTCCGGGACGGGGTCGGTTTTCACTTTTTGAGTTGAAAGGAGACAGACAGGCATATGAAGTGCCGAAGTTCGCAGCCGCGGGAATACATAGGACCGGGAAAGAATAGCAGAAGGGATATAAGTGACGCAGACGCAGACGCGGACGCAGAGAAGGGGCTCGGTGGACCGAGACGGCGGCCCGGACATCGGATCAAAGGCTTCTCAAGGGGCACGCAGCACAGCCTCAAAAAGCCAGCTTTCGCTGTCCGGAACAAAAGCGACCAAGCAGGAGAGCCAGTCTCGCGCGCGTGGGTGGGAACGCGAGGTCTCCGTGGAGCACGCTGTAAGCTCCATTTGCTCTCCGCGCGCCGGCGTCACGGCGATGACGGGGAGGGAAATATGGAGTTAAAGTTATCAGATCCGTGTCGCCCGCCCGCCGACAATCAATCAGACAATCAATCAGTGCTAGGGGGTGGTCCGGCCCACCCACACCCACAGCAGCGCAGGGCAGCCCGGAGTAATGAGATGACGCTGGAAAGACAGAATCCCTACCCGGAATTGCGTCTTCCACCTGGCCTGACCACCAAGGATGCGAGCGCAAGTCTCTTGAGAAGCCGCTGGGAAGGGTCTAAAGATGAGATGCAATGCGTTGCCACCTCGTTCTCAAGCCGAAGGTACTACGGGCCGCAGGCTCTTGACCCTGTTCGAGATGCAGATGGGAGGGTCACCAGAGGAACAGAAAGGAAAAAGAAAAGTTGCACAAACTAGCTACGGTAGTAAGATTTGCATGAGCCATTTTCCACGCCGAAAACAGGACAGTCGGTTCCGTGTTCCTTTTGCCATGTGTTAAGTCATTCTTAATCTGCCCCTATGCCAGTACATAACATCATATCTCGACGGCTAGGAACGGCCCTGAATAATGCTGTCCGTGTAACCCCCTCGAAGACCCCACCACCTAACCTAGCCCGGCTGTCGTGAACGGCGGTGTCGTGGCCGGCAAAAGGATGATGATGGCGCTTGGCAAGAATTATCTGATCCGAACATCCCTGACCAAAACACCCTCCCGCGGACCAATCCCTGTCCAGCCCAAACCCGAGCCCCGATCCTCGGCCGTCCCAAAGACCCTGGGGCCGGTGGATGGTCCAGGGATGAGGGCCCGAGGAAATTTTCCCTCGCGTATTCGTCCAGAATCATACATAATAGTATCCTCGCCAGAGAGGATCCAAGGCCCAGCTCGTCCAAGAACTGGTTTTGGGGGGGTGTTGCCGTAGCCATTGTGGTCTGGCACGTGCAGGTACTTGGCGAGACCTCATCGCTACCATACACCACACGCCACACTTGACGCCAACAAGCTTCAACCCGAAAAACCCACGGCCGCGGGCCACCACTCAGGATCACCACTCGGGATCACCACCAAGTCAACCACCGCCGCCGCCACCACCACGGCGACGGACCTCGCAACTTCTCACCGTCCTCCGTCCCTACAAGGCTGTCGACCTTGGCACAGCCCCCGCCATACCCCATGAGGCTGGTCCCCAAACCGAAGACGCGGTTTGATTGATAGAAATCCGATCTCAGGATTAAGGTCGCATGGACTCCGCTCTAGCCCTGCCATTGCCTATTCCTAGTTGGGATGCCAAACACCGCGTCGTGGGCCATGATGCTCGTTTGGCCTGGCCCTCTCCTCCGTCTCCGGCTCCGTCCAATCTTCTCGCCTGGAAGGATTCCTGATGGTTCCTCTACGAAGTAGTGATTGCTTATATGCCAAGACAGTATTAAGGACCGATCTGCACTGCGCCGTCGTGAAGTTTTTCTTCATCATGGCGTCTCCCGGCCATTCTTCCTGTCCCTGTGACTCTCTTCTTCTTCTCCCGCATGTGTTGTGTGCTGTGAACTGGCCCCGATTCTCACACTTTCCAGTTCGAAAATGGTCGTAGAAGACCAGAAGCAGCAGATGACTGCTGACCACGATGCTGCAAAAGATGTCTCCAACCCCAGCTCTGGTGATGTGGCTGTAGACGCTAGTAACAGCGCACCGAAGACCGAGACTGTACAAGAGGCGCCCATCAACGCTCCCACGGATGTCGTCAGCAACACGAGCGTCCCTGATGCGGAAGCTTCAAAGGGCGTCGCACCGCAATTGGCGCGACTGTCTTCATCTTCATCCTCAACTTCGTCATCGTTGAATTCCCAGGCGCAGGCCGAGAAGAAGCCCAAGGTTAGTGGCAGAAGAGAACGCAACAACTGAAGAACGATGGAAACTGAAGGGGCTCTATGACCCATCAATACACATTGTCTCAACTGCTAACAAATCAATTCGTCTTTCAGGGCTCTTTCTTTACCTACTTCCAGCTACTCGTCTACGCCAACCCCAAGCCCTTGGATTATTTGCTCCTCATCGGCGGTACCATCACCGCCATCGCCGGCGGTTCGCCCTTCCCGCTCATGGGCATCATCTTCGGTCAACTTGTGAACGATCTCAACGAGGCTTCCTGCATGGATGGCGAGCAAGTGTCATCCCGAACTCCTAAGGACATTCAAAACAGCGTCAACGAGAAAGTCTTGCTGCTCACTTACATGGCCATCGCCAGTTTCGTCCTCATCTACGTCTACATCCTTAGTTGGTCTATTTTCAGTCGACGCCTCGAGACCCGTCTCCGCGATCGCTATTTTATGAAAGTCCTCCTCCAAGATGCAGCCTTCTTTGATAAGCGTCAGGCCGGTGAGATCTCATCCCATCTCAATGCCGACATCCAAGCAATTCAGACAGGCACATCGGAAAAGGTGGGCATCTGCATGGCATGTACCTCCTTCTTCGTCACATCCTACGTCGTGGCCTTTATCAAAAACACCAAGCTCGCTGCCATGCTTGTCTCCCTCATCCCGGCATTCTTGGTCCTTGCTGGCGTTGGGAGCTTCTTCACCGCAAAGTTCACGAGCAACATGTCCGACAAGATTGCCTCGGCCTCTTCCATCGCCTCGGAAACGTTGTCCAATATCCCCGTTGTTCAAGCCTTTGGTGCTGGACCTCGCCTTGAGGCCATTTTTGCTTCTAGGATGAGCTCAGCTAAGAAGGAAGGCATCAAAAAGGCCTTTGTCGCTGCGGTCCAGGCTGGTATGCTGTACTTCATTGCCTACTCGGCTAACGCACTCGCATTTTGGCAAGGCAGTAAGCAGATTGCTGCTGCCGTAGATAACGACGGTAATGGCGCTACCGTCGGTGATATTTACACTGTCATTCTTCTGCTCGTCGATGGTAAGCATTCTGCACTTCTCTGATTTGTCCTTTCTGACATTGTTCACAGCATGCGTCATTCTTGGCGGCATTGCGCCTTTGCTTCCTCTCATCGGTGCAGCGGCTGGGTCTTTCCAGAAACTGCGTCAAGACATGGACTGCCCTTCTATCATTGATGCTGGCTCAGACAAGGGAGAAAGACTTTTGAATGTGGAGGGCTCGGTTGTGTTTAAGGATGTTTCATTTGCTTACGTCTCGAGACCTAATCACCTCGTGCTCAAGAACGTTTCTTTCGAATGTCCTGCTGGAAAGCACAGTGCCCTTGTCGGCTTTTCTGGTAGTGGAAAGTCCACAGTTGCTGGCCTGACCACCCGACTCTACGACCCCACTGAAGGGACAGTGACGCTCGATGGTCACGACCTGAAGGATCTCCATGTCAAGAGCCTGAGGAGCCACATGAGTCTTGTGCAACAAGAACCATCTTTGCTGGATCGTTCAATCGTGGAAAACGTTGCTCTTGGTATCCTCAACTCGCCTCAACCAGATCATCACCGATTTCAGGCCACCATTCTTGGATCCGGTCTTGCCCAACTTGCAGCAGAGGTCCGAAATGGTGAAGACATCAACGCTGTTGCTCAAAGCTTTGGCCAGGATATGGTAGACTTGGTAAAGCGTGTCGACGACGCTATTGCTCTCGCCGATGCATCTGGTTTCGTCAACAAGCTTGAGTATGGACTTGCAACTAAAGTTGGCAGTGGTGGAAAACTTGTAAGCGGTGGACAGCGACAGCGAATTGCCCTCGCCCGTGCATTGATCAGGGACCCCAAGATTCTCATCCTGGATGAGGCGACAGCATCTCTCGACTCCGCCAGCGAACACCGAATCCAGATGGCTATTGAATCGATTGCCAAGAACCGAACAGTTATCGCTATTGCCCATCGCCTATCCACCATCAAGAACGCCGACAACATCATTGTCATGAACCATGGCGAAATCGTTGAGCAGGGCACTCATCTGGAGCTCATGGCTCTGGGAGGCTCTTACGCCGGCATGGTACGCCTGCAAACTGTCGATACGTCAGACGCTGGTTCCATGACAAGCACCGTGAAAGATGACGTTATTCTGACCCCCAAGGATTCCATCGGCCAGGAGAAGGCCATGATCGCTGACAACGTTGAGAAGACAATTGAAGCTAAGAAGGATGGGAAGGTTGAAAAGGTTGCGCCTGGGGAAGACGCCGCCCTCGACTCTAACAAATCTCCTTGGACGGTTATCAAGAGTGTTTCAGGAATGGCTCGGTCCTATCTACTCATAATCATTGTGTCTTTGTTCTCTGCCACAGTCGTTGGCCTGACCTTCTCGTCATCAGGTCTCATTTTCGGTCACACAATCAGCAAGACCAGCCCCTGTAATCCTACGGCCGACATTATTAACGCCGGCAAGTTCTTTGGAGGAATGTGGTTCCTGGTTGCTTGCGTAGAGCTCGTCGCCAATACGACGAGCTGGACCGGGTTCGGCACGATAGCCGAGAAGCTTCTCTATAAAATACGCGTCCTCTGCTTCCGTTCCCTGTACGAGCAGGATTTGGACTGGCACCAGTCAGAGGGCCGTACGCCATCAGCCCTGATGTCTGTGATTACTACGGACGCTGCGGCTGTCGGTGGATTCAGTGGCTCGATTATCGGAACCATCTTCTCCATTCTGGTCAACTTCCTTGTCGCCATTGTTCTGTCGCATATTATGGCTTGGAGAATTGCCATTGTCTGCTTGGTCGTGGTGCCCATCCTCCTCGGCTCGGGAATCATGCAGATGCGATCGCTGTCCCAGTTTGAGCGTCGCCATGCTGGCGCCTTCTCTGGAGCAGTTGGAATCTCGGTGGAGGCTGTCAACTCGTTCAAGACCATTTCGTCGCTGTCTATTGAGGAGGAGGTCATGCTAACCTACAACCGAGCCCTAAGAGCACCCAGGAAGGAGATATTTTGGTCATCGGCCTACGCCAACCTTTGGCTGTCCATTGCCAACAGTTGCGGTAACCTGGTTTACGCCTTTGCATACTGGTGGGGATCTACTCAAATCACCCAGGGCAAGGCCACGCAAACGGAGTTCTTTATCATCCTTCTCTGCATGCTTGTTAGTGCCCAGCTTTGGGGCCAGATGTTTAGTCTGGCTCCAGAGGTATCTCGGGCGAGAGCGGCGGCTTCGAGAATCCTGAGTTTGATCGACATTGGCTCTTCCAAGGATCAAGCCAAAAAGGGCAAGATCGTGCTGGCAACTTCGCAGGCCGAAAAGGACATTGAAGCCACGGCAGACGCGGTACGGAGGAGCAATGGAGACAAAGGCGCTACTATCACTTTCAAGGATGTAGCTTTTTCGTATCCGGCTCGTCCACATATCCAGATCCTGACGGGTATGTCCTTTACAATCTCGGCTGGCCAGTTTGTTGGTCTCGTAGGGTCTTCAGGAGCTGGCAAGTCGACCATCATGTCACTAGTTCAGCGAATGTACCGGCCTTTGGGCGGAACAATTGAGATCAACGGAGTGGATATTTGCGCTCGCGAGGGCACCGAGTTTCGCAACGACATCGCAGTCGTGCCGCAGGACTGCGCTCTATTCGACGGTACGGTCAGGTTCAACGTGGCGCTGGGTTCAACCCCTGACCACGAAGCGACGGACGAGGAGATTAAGGAGGCTTGCCAGCTGGCCAATATTCATGACATGATCATGGAACTCCCCAACGGCTACGACACGGAATGTGGACCCAATGGATCACGCCTCTCTGGAGGACAGCGCCAGAGGCTGGCGATTGCACGAGCGCTGGTGCGCAAGCCTAAACTTCTTCTCCTCGACGAGAGTACGAGTGCTCTGGACGCCGAGAGTGAGCGGGCGCTGCAGGAGGGGCTGGAGCGGGTGGCCCGCGGGATCACGGTGATTGCCATTACTCATCGGCTTCATACCGTCCGCAAGGCTGATGTCATCTTCGTGGTGGAGGCTGGAAAGGTGGTGGAGAAGGGTCGACATGAAGATTTGGTAGAGAGGAGCGAGTCGTACCGAGTCAATGCTCTTCAGCAGATGCTTGGGCATTAAGAAGAATAGGAGAGGAGGACTAGGTACTGATGGGCAGCAGCGGTAATGTAGAGGTTGCTTTAATACCAGTGAAAGGGGAATGAGAGTAGTGATTAGCACCAGAGCAAGATAGCTTCTTCTGGAAGTTGAAAAGGACATTACATAACAAATTAAAATTGTTATAACCCCCCCCCCTCCCCCGTTCGTATTTCCTTTGTGTGTTATAGAGATTGATTTGGGTTAGGGCTATGAATTGATGATTCGTGCTGGAGTTGACGCATTTCAACTTGCTATTTGACACTCTCGAATGAATGATGGGTCCAAATGCTGGTCCCGTGGAACACTCCTTTTTGAAGCGGGCTGATGACTTACAAGCTGAATGGATCCCAAGCCTAGTGGATTGATGCAGACCGGATGATAGATGGACGGGTAGAGCGCCATTGTAGCAAGCTAGAAAACATGACTATTGTGCGGATACGGACACTATTAGGCCAAGGGTCCATCAGGGTCCAACGGGTGGTGTGGGTAGTGTGTGGATTATTGAGTTCGTGTTGGGGGAGTATGAAAATGAGCATGTGAACAAATTCTATCGTCTCGTTATCTTAGGTACCTTAGAAGCTGGTCCATTCGAGAAGGCATCAAGACACTAATAGGGGCCATAAATCCAACCATCTCATCTTAATTATGGATCAGTATTCCTGATCATGACCACGGGATCATGCAACATAGCCCGGTCGTGGGTACTAGAAGTGAGGTAGTACAATCCGGCCCAGGTCAGCAGGGCTTCGCAGCGTGGGGAGAGATCGAGCTGTGGACCGTGGCTGCAGCCCATCTGCGGCTCGGTGAGGCGAGTGGACGTTGTGGGCGTGGGAAGAACTGGGGAGATGTTGGACCTATGAGATGTCGCAGGTATGTGGCATGTCCTTGGGGCGACGGATGAGTGGTCGGATCCGTCGTGGACAATGGAGGTGTGGCTTCTGAGTCAACCATCCACTGGGAAATTTTGTACCTACACTAAGCACAGAACTGGACGCCCGCATCTTGATCATCATGACTGCCTGTCCGCGCATATGCCTGGGCTGGCCCATCATGACTCGGCTGGGTAGGTCTTCTGCGGTGGTTTGCTTTGCGGTGCTTGGGCACAACCCAACATGCCGTTCCATCTCCGTGTGATATGACGCAATGTCCCCGGGGTCCACTGTCAGTGACTTTCCAGCGTCCGAACTCCGCTGGCCTGGGATCCGATACGAATATACCCTTGCGACAGCTTGTAAACGCAGACAGTTTCCAAATGGTAAATAAGCTACGTGGTCGCATCGTGCAGTTCACCTACACCAAGGTAGTTCGTCGTCCGTCTTCTATTTCCATGCGCCCGTGACCCAAAAACCCCACGCTGAGCACCCCCCAATCCAAGCCCGCCGCAAGACACACCTTCACTCACCTCAGTAACGGTACCTAACCCGTAAGCTAGGCCCGGGCAGCCAGGGGGCCAATCCCAGGCTTTTCTGTGGCGCGCCACCTTCGCTGCACCGCGCACCCGTCGCATCCATCCAGACCGTCCACCAACAAGAATCCGACGAACGAGACAAAGCACAACAGAGCAAGACGGGGCGGAGCGGATCGTCATACTTTGAACCCCCCTCTTCGCCTTCGTCATCCTCCGTTCTCTGGATCCGTCGGCTGCTTTGGCTCCACGATTGCACTAGATGCCACCGCCTCAGCAAAACAGGTTCCCGCTCTCGCTTCCGCATCAGACTCCGCTCTTGATGCGATAAGACACACAAAGGCACACGACACCTCGCCCTGTTCGTTTTGTCCCGTCGTCAACATTCCCGCCCCGACGACCTTCGAGAATCCCTCCTCCTCCGTTCCCAGCGCCGTCCTTGCTCCTGACGACGTCGCCACCGCCGCTGCCAATCCATCCGCTGCAAGCCGCCCGGGTCACCACCAACAGACCCTATCCACGACAGGCTTTGGCGGGCGAGGAGGGATTGTCAATCCTACTGCCGCGCGAGACTCAGACGGAGACCTCGTGCTGGCTCACCACAGCACCGCTGCACCTAGCTCCCACTCCGGTCACCTCCATCGCGTCGTCGACGAGTACGAGCTAGACGACTACCCTCCCATCCAAGCCAACCGCGAAGCTGCCGAGCGCGAGTCCCAGCGACGGACAAGACGAGACGAGAAGCGCCGGTGGCTCGAGGAACAAGACGAGATGAAGTTCTCCCACAGTATCCAGTTCAATGCTGTCCCGGACTGGAGCAGCCACTACATTGCCTACAGCAATCTCAAGAAGCTGTATGTAGCCCTTCCCTGCTCTGTCTCCTACCCCAACCTCCAGCGCACGTCACTGACCCTTGTGCCTCTCCAAACAGAATTTACCAGCTCGAAAAGACTGTCCATCAGACCCGAACCGGCGATGCGGAATCCAGGCCCCTCATCGGTCGCGAAAGCCCCGAGGAAGTCTTTTCCGAGGCCCTCAACCAAGAACTAGAAAAGATTAGCACATTCTACGCCTACAAGGAAAAAGAGCTCTTGGGCGAGGCTGCCCAACTCCTTGCCGACGTGGGCGACGAATCCGCCATCGAAGATCGAGCCTACCTACGCCGGCTATCCTCCTCCGAAACCCAGCGTGTTTCGAACCCTCGTTCCAGGAGTCCGCACAGCCGTAGCTCCGATAACGACGACAGCGGCAGCGATGAAGACGAGACGACTGGCCTGACTCGCCGAAGGGGGAGTGGCCGGAGGAAGACGGCCCCCAATATCAAGCCCCTGCAGTCCGACTTGAGCGCGTCCACCGACTTTGGCCGTGCTGGTAGGAGACACAGTAACACGATGGACGAATACGGCGACCAGGCCATGATGTTCTCCTCGGGGCTCTTCTCATCAGGCATCATGCTTAAGAAGCGCATCATCACCCTCTATGTTCAGCTGTGCGAACTCAAATCGTATATCCAGCTGAACCGCACTGGTTTCAGCAAGGTGCTCAAGAAGTTCGACAAGATCCTGGACAAGGAGCTCAAAACGAGCTACATTCAAGCGCATGTAGACTCGGCCTACCCTTTCCAGGACCGGACACAGCGCACTGTCGAGGAGAACATTTCCAAGATGGAACAGGCCTACGCGGAGGTTGTCACTGACGGCGATGAGGCCCTGGCCCGCAAGGACTTGCGATCCCATCTCCGAGAGCACGTTGTGTGGGAGCGCAACACAGTCTGGCGCGACCTCATTGGTATTGAGCGCAGGGCAGAGGCCGCTGGCTTGGGACAATCGCTTCTGGGCCAGGAGCGTTCCATTGCGACCAGGAGACTGCAAGGCGACGAGGCCAAGGCACTCGTGACGACATGGATTCCTACACCATTTGGAAGCCTCACGCTGCCCCCGTGGCTGGCTAGCTCGTCCTTGTGGACCCTCATCCTCTGCATTGTCGTCTTCGTCGCCCTCCTCGTTGTGCCTCTAATGGAGAAGCCCGAGCAGCAGAACTGCCTGGCAATGCTGATCTTTGTCAGTTTGCTGTGGGCAACTGAGGTGAGTGCCGTGTATCCTATTCGGCATATCTTTGAGACTGACATCATCTTAGACCCTCCCCCTATTTGTGACATCTCTGTTGATCCCCTTCCTTGCTGTCGTTCTTACTGTTGTCCGAGACGAGACGCCTGGAAAGCCCCAGACGCGTCTTGGTGCCAAGGAGGCTACTTCCGCCATCTTTGCGGCCATGTGGACCCCCGTCATCATGCTGCTGCTTGGTGGTTTCACTCTGGCTGCCGCCCTCTCCAAGTGTACAATCGACAAGCGACTGGCGACGCTGGTCCTCAGCAAGGCCGGCACCCAGCCGAGGACGGTGTTGATTGCTAACATGTTCGTGGCTGCTTTTGCATCAATGCTCATCAGCAACGTGGCGGCGCCAGTGCTCTGCTATTCCATCATTGAGGTGAGTAACTCCAATCACGAAATCCCCGTTGATCATATCTGACTTGAATAGCCTATGCTGCGAACTCTGCCTTCAGATTCAAACATGTCCAAGGCTGTCATCATCGGCATTGCTCTGGCCTCCAACATTGGCGGCATGCTGTCCCCGATTGCGTCGCCCCAAAACGTTGTGGCCATGGGGATCATGCAGCCCGCTCCTACCTGGCTGCAGTGGTTCTTCATTGTCATCCCCGTTGGAACCGTCTCCCTTTTCCTGATCTGGTTCCTCCTCCTTGTGACGTTCCAGCCCGGCAAGGGGACAACAATTGCCCCGATTCGACCAGTCAAGGAAAAATTTACGGGCGTGCAGTGGTTCGTGACCGTCGTGACGATTGTTACCATCGCCTTGTGGTGCGGGAGCCACCAGCTTGAGGGTGTCTTTGGAGACATGGGTGTTATCGCCATCATTCCCATTGTGCTCTTCTTTGGCATTGGCATTCTGACGAAGGAGGACTTCAACAACTTTCCCTGGACCATCATCATTTTGGCCGCTGGAGGTCTGTCGCTGGGTAAGGCGGTGCGATCCTCGGGTCTTTTGCACACTCTCGCCGAGTTGGTTTCTCAAAAGGTCGAGGGCATGAGCCTCTATGGTGTGCTGGTCGTCTTCTCCAGCCTGATTCTGGTTATTGCCACTTTCATCAGCCACACTGTCGCTGCGTTGATCTTCCTCCCCCTCGTCTTCGACGTCGGTATGGCTATGGAGCAGCCTCACCCTAACCTATTGGTGATGGGCGGTGTTCTCATGTGCAGCGCGGCAATGGGTCTGCCTACTAGTGGATTTCCCAACATGAGTAAGTTTGCACCACATCTCGATGTTCGAATGAAGCTGACACAACCTAGCTGCGATTATGAAGGAGGATCCCTTTGGCCAGCGATACTTACAGGTCAAGCACTTCATCAGCCGTGGAGTGCCGAGCAGTCTCATGACCCTTGTGGTGGTGGTCACGCTAGGCTACGGAATTATGCAAGTTGCAGGACTGGACTAGTTGGCGGATGATGCGTGGTGTTCGTGACGGGTGAATCAGTAACCAGAAGCTGGGAATGTGGTTCGGTTTGCATTTACTCTGGGCACTGGTGTTTTTCTTTACATTTATTAGATTGTGGAATGGTGCAATATCGGCTCTGGGATGGCTCATGTTTCATTCATAGACGAGGCGCGGGATAGACTGGCACATATCGACTTCTTCAAGGTAGACGAATCTGATGTTGTATGATGTCGTGCAAATGCTGTTGCCTTTCCCAGTGTCATCATCTGTGTGAGCCATGTGCGCTGGTTGCCTCAAGTTGTCAAAATGAGAATTGGTAAAGGTGCGGTTTCGCACTGTCACACTGTGCACATGCAAGAAGCTCTGACCATCCGACTACTGACGTCGATGTTCCCGCCAAAGGCGGTTGGGCGGCTCCGTCTCCAGCACCCGAATGACGCCAATTGCATTTGAAGGGCTCGCACAACCGCGAATCGAGCCGAAAACAGCACCTCATTACACCCGATATACTCTGCTGTCTCCTCCTGAGAAATCATAGCTATTTCTCGGTCTCCAGGGCCCCTTCTGATGCGCTTCGCCTCCAGTTAACCCAATCAGCTTGGAGCTGGCCGGCGCCATGCTCTCCGCCTTCACGGCCCGCCCCATCATCGAGCTGCGGCCGCGGGACAAGTCTAGGATCGAGACCATACTCGCGTATGGTACGCGCGCTCTCTTATTGTTTCTTTCTTTCTCGCGAGGGCTGTAGATTGACTGATTTGGCAATTACAGGTGATCGGGTTCTGGTTGGCTTGAATAGTGGCGCCCTCAGGGTCTACCGCCTCAACGAGCTTCCTCCCCAACCGACGAACGGCCACGCGCCGCCCACCGATGCCGATGCCCCTACAACCCCCCCGATCAACGGGGATGCTCCCACACAGACGCCTACCTTGAGGCCGACGGACCTTCTGCGTGAGGTGGAGCGGTTCTCCTCGCGCGCCATCGAGCAGCTTGCCATCATCAAGGAGGCCAACACGATTGTGTCGCTGTCCAACTATCACATCTCCCTACACGACCTGCAGACCTACGAGCCGATCGAGACGCTATCCCGTACCAAGAACGCATCCTGCTTCGCTGTCACGTCAAATATCGTCAAGGACCCAGATACGGGCATCCCAGAGATCATCAGCCGGTTGGCTGTTGCGGTCAAGCGACGGTTGCTACTGTGGAGCTGGCACGAGAGCGAGCTGGCCGAAGACGTAGGCGAGGTCTTGCTGTCCGAGTCCATCAGGTCTGTGACGTGGGCGAGCGCAACCAGGCTGGTATGCGGCATGAACGGCGGGTATGTCATGGTCAATGTCGTCACTCGCGAGATCGAAGAAATTGTGAGCCCTGGAGCCGGGCCCGCAGCTGGCCAGACGAGCCGCTTCGGTGCCATGAGCAGCGCGGGCATGGGATACATGGGCTTGGGGGGCTACATGCCCAAGCCACTGGTGGCGAAGTTGGCGGACGGAGAGATGTTGCTGGCGAAGGATATCAACACGCTATTCATCGACGACAGCGGAAAACCCCTCGAGAAGAAACAAATTCCGTGGCAATCGGCTCCCGACTCGATAGGATACTCATATCCGTACATCCTAGCTCTACAGCCCCCTTCCAAAGGCTCCCTTGAGGTCCGGAACCCGAACACCTTGTCGTTACTGCAAAATATCTCCCTACCAGGTGCGGCCCAACTGCATTTCCCGCCGCCCACAGTCAGCTTGGCCCACGCCGGTAAGGGGTTTCACATCTCGAGTGATCGATGTGTCTGGAAAATGGGTGCGACGGACTATGACTCCCAGATCCAGGAGCTCGTGGACGGTGGCAGGTTCGATGAGGCCATCAGCATTCTTGGGATGTTGGAGGATGCCTTGCTGAAGAACAAGACGGAAACGCTTCGAGAGGTCAAGATGCTCAAAGCAGAAACGCTTTTCAAGAAGAAGAGGTACCGGCAGGCAATGGATCTCTTCAACGAGGACGAAGTGCATGCCCAGCCCGAGAGGGTACTCAAACTCTTTCCTCCGCAGATTGCAGGAGAGCTGTCTGCTTGGGCAGGTCGCGAAGACGAACAGGGGGAGCAAGAGGCTCCCGAGACGCCAAAGAAGGTGAACGGGTCAAAACGAAATAGTACTGACATGCCAGATGGGCCCGCAGGCCCCCCATCACCAGCGAACGTCGGGGGCTTCGCAAAGCTATTGATGGGAGGCCACAAGAAACCCCAATCCGACGCTACGTCGATTACTTCATCGAAAAAGGATGGCACCGATGCCGAAGATGGGACGGACAGCAAAGAGATGACAACAGGCGAGGACAGGCCGCTTGATGGGAAAGACTTGATGAATGCGGTCTTGGAGTTGAACAGTTATCTTGCTGGAACTCGAGCTCGTTTACAGAGAGTTCTTGATCCTGTCACAGGAAATCTGAAGCCCAAGAACGACCACAGCGGCTCTCCTGAGGAAGAGGTAGAGAACTTACTGAGAACGACACTCAACGAGTCAGAGAAGCAGCTTGAAGAAGAACTACGAAGTACTTTCCGCTTGGTTGATACGACGCTCTTCCGCGCCTACATGTACTCCCGTCCGACTTTAGCCAGCTCACTCTTCCGCATTCCCAACTTTTGCGATCCCCAGGTGGTCAACGAGAAGCTCCTAGAACATAACCGGTACACCGAGCTTGTCGACTTCTTCTACGGCAAAAAACTACACAAGGAGGCCCTGGAGTTGCTGCAAAGATTCGGCTCGGCGGAGTCGCCAGATGATGCTGCGCCAACCCTTCATGGACCTGGCCGTACGATCCAGTATCTCAAGAACCTACCCCCTTCGGAGATCGATCTCATCCTCGAGCACGCGGAGTGGACTCTTAAGGCTAGCCCAGACCAAGCACTCGAGATATTCACGGGTGATACGGAGAATGCTGAGACGCTGCCGCGAGAAAAGATCGTGGCATTCTTACATAAGCTTGACCCCCAGCTCGAGGGCAAATATCTCGAGCATATCATTAATGAGCTGGAGGATATGACGCCGGACCTACACAATCGCCTGGTGGAGCTGTATGTTCATAATTTGAAGGCTGCGGAGCAGGACGACGATTGGAGTGCGCGGATGGAGCGGTTTGTTACGTTCTTGAGGGAGTCGCGGCAGGTGTATAGCCTGACCAAGGCCTTCCAACTGATTCCAAGAAATGGTGAGATACCCCGTCCAGATCTGTTAGCCAGCTGCTGACGTGGATCCAGATCCGTCGTTCTTTGAAGCCCAGGCTGTGGTGCTCAGTAACATGGGCTCGCATAAGCAGGCCTTAGAGATCTATGTCTTCAAGATGGGTAATTACGCAAAAGCGGAAGAGTACGTACTCCCGTGCGGGTATTGGGGATGTTGGCTAACTGGGATAGTTACTGCAACCGCGTGCACAAGTCTCAGGATAGCCCACCATCCTCTCAGGCACACGCAAAGGACAATTCTTCAGACGATCCCGAGAATACCACGCCCTCTATTTATCACACGCTTCTCTCACTCTACCTCCATCCATCTCCGCCAAACAAGCCCAACATGGAACCCGCTCTCGACCTCCTCTCCAAACACGGGTCTCGTCTGCCGGCAACGTCAACACTGGGCCTGGTCCCCGACGAACTCCCTGTCAGCTCGCTGGAATCGTACTTCCGCGGCCGGATCCGATCGGCCAACTCGCTCGTCAACGAGTCGCGCATCGTCGCCGGACTGCGCAGGGCAGAAAGCATCTCCATCGCGGCAAGGCTGCACCTAGGTGACGACGCGGTAGGCGGGCAGGGGGGGCGCAACCGGCACGTGGCTATCACGGATGAGCGACACTGCGTAGTGTGCCACAAGAAGCTGGGTGGTGGCATGCGCATGGGCGGCAGCGTGGTGGCGGTCCTCGCGGACAACACAGTGGTGCACTACGGTTGTCTAAACCGGGCGACGGGGAGCAAGGTGGATTCGGCTCGAGCGCCGAGCTGGGGGAGGGGGTTCTAGATATCCATTTTTCCTGTCTTTCTTCCTTGTTGCGTCGTGTATAGGAGCACTCGTTTCGTTCTGTCGTTTTGTGCGTCCTTTGAGTCGAAGGGGTTTCTGAGGAGCATTTGCATGGGTTGGATCCGGTGGCAGGCAGCCAAGATGATTTAGCAATACCCATGAAATAAACCAGCAACCGGGTTATTGTTTGAGACTTCGCGCCAGGGCCCAACAATGTGGTTTTCATCCTCATCCATGTCGTCGACCGCGTGTAGGCTACAGCCTTCAATCCTCATCCTCTTGGACCTCCTCGCCGTAGTTCTCCTCCTCCTTTGCATTGTCAACGGCCGCAGCGTCGCGGGCCTTGTCCTGTTCCATGCGGGAGGTGAGCTCCTTGTTGATCTCGGCCTGGGCCTCTGTGACGGCGGCACGGAGGGCGGCGAGGTAGGCCGTCTTGTCGGCAACGGAGGTGGGGCATTGCAGGGCGGGGAGGGCGTGGGTAGTTGTGAAGGGCTCGCTAGCGGGGGAGGCGTAGGATGTGGTGAGTGAGGGAGAAGCCATTTTGAAAGAAGGTCTGGATGTTGGTTGGTGATGTCAACGTGGTTGTGTAGTGGGAGATGGAGTTTATGGGTCAAGGTGGGCAATGTTTTTGTTGGCGCGGGGTCGATGGACGCTACTGCCCACTGCACATGCAAGATGCAGGGACATGGGGCTCACTCAGCGACGGGCGTGAGCTTCTCCAGCTTTCAACTTTCGACCTTCAACTTCCTCCCTTGCGACCAAGACCCAGCAAAGACTCTCGACACACCGAGAACCACACACCAGCCTTCGAGGCTCGTCCCACGCCCTGGACTCCCCGGCGAGCCGACCGATCTACGCCGCATACCACTCCGCAATCTCCGATCGTCGCTAGTCCGGTCGACTCTGGAGCCGTGGGGATCAACATGTAACCACGGCCGCCTCACGCATCAACCCCCATCATGCAACCGACACGACCCCAGCAGTCCCGCGGCGCTGCCGGCGGCTTCAACTCGCAGCCCTCGCAGCCCTCGCAGCCCTCGCAGCCGCCGTCTACGTCCTCGCGCCCTCCGCTGCGCCGCGTCGAGTCCTCCGGCAGCGAAGGAGAGAACCCGCCCCGGCCGTCCATCACCATCCCCAAGGCCCGTCCCACGCTCCAGCAGCAGCCCTCGTCGCCGGCCACGCCCATCTACTCCCAATTCGCCAACTCGAGCACCGCCAGCCTACAGCAGCACCACCATCACTTCTCCCGGCCCGCAGGCGCCCGGTCCGTCACCCAGGGGTCTACCGCTGGGCTCAAGGGCCATTCGCGCAAGCACTCGGCCACGCAGGGCATGTTTGAACCGACGCTGCCGTCCACCAGCACGTCGAACCTTTCGTCCCACGTCGGCATGAACCATCAGCCTGGGCCTTCCTCCGCTGCGGCCGCGGCGGCGGTCGCGGCCGCTGCATCATCCTCGGCGAGCCAGATGGCCGCGCAGGCTGCCGTCATGTCCCACCAGAACAGCCTCCACAGTCGGCAGCGCTCGCAGACGGTGCCGTTCCCCGGCGACGCCAACGACGGTGCTCGTCGAGGTAGCGGGGGCAAGGGGCCCGCGGGTCCCCCAATGCTGAGCCTGACGGAGGCGAGTGCGCCGAGGGATAGCGGGTTCGGACATCACGGCGGACCGTCGGATCGATTCCCGGGCTCGCATGCCCACTCCTCTGCTGCAACAGCGGCTGCCAACGTGGTGTTCCCGCGCTCGGGGCATAGTTCTCCTCGAGGCCCGCACTCGATATCGCCGCAGCCGTATTCTCAGCCTCCACCGCCGCCCCCGGCGTTAGAGAAGCCCAGGGCCGAGAAGCCCAAGGTCAAGCTGTTCTCTCGCCCGGGCAAGATCATGACCAAAGGCGAGACCAAAGACAAGCCGCTGCCCAGCCCGGGCAAGATCGGATCCGCTCTATCTGCGCTGCAGCGTGGGAACTTCAGCACCACCAGTCTGGTCGAGTCGGGCAACCAGTCTATGTATAGCCTGAACAACTCGTCATCGGCTACGATTCGACCCATCGACTCACAGGTGGATGAGAAGGATAAGGGCAAGGAGAAAGAGAAGAAGCATCATTTCCTCTCACGGCAGAAACATAAGCTCAAGGATGAGTATCATCTGCCCCTGTCATCCGCCTCGAGCAATTCAAGACCAACAGACCCAAATGCACCTAATCCCCTCTACAACTTCAATATCCCGCCGAGCCCCGGGCCAAACTCCACCGGTTTCTCCAAGGCCAAAAAAGAGAAGAAGCTCGCAGAGCAGCGCTCTGAGAGTCGCCCGGAAAACGAGGGAAGCTTCAGTCTCCAGAGCGAATGGCTCGGCCCAAGCAGTCTACCGACGCTGTCCCAACAGTCTACTTTATACGACCCCGTGGACCCTGGAAAACTTGGCCTTCACAACCACATGTCGCTGGACGACGCCTGGCCATACCTCAAGGCTAAGCTCTTGGTTATTTTCGAAGGCGGGGACCTGCGACTCCCGGTTGAGGACTTCAACGGAGTAGTTCAGATGCACATCCAGTGGTGCATGCACCGACGGTCACCTAACGCGATGCTGGAGGATCTCAGGGATCTGCTGAAGACGGGATTCTTGTCCTTGGATCGGACGCTGCGTTTGACGGCAGACGAGCGCTTCATCCCGGCCCTCGTCGAGCTCTGGATGTTCACGTTTACGTCTATCCTGCCGTACATGCAGGCCGTCTTCTTGCCGCTGGACCTGGAGGTTTCGGGTTGCGGTTCCATCATGACTGGGGAGCAGGCTCGCGACTTTTGGGGCGGCGTCATATCATCATCCTCTTCGTCGGACAAGCAGGCGAGGGTGACACCCGCGGCGACAGTGCTCGATGTTCGGAGGCTAGTCCTCATCGCGTACCGGGATATAGTGATCCTCCCGCGCTACGAGACCCTCAAGACCATCTTTTCCCGCCTGTCTCTCGATTTCCTGCCCTCCGCTCTGGCTAACACCTCGTTATCATCGCCTCCTCAGGAAGCCATCCTGTCCACCTCGCCGTCCGAGTCCCTCACCTCCATGGCCCGCCCGGGCACGGCCATGTCGATGGATCCCTCGGTTGGGTCGTACAACTCGACGAGCACAACGCTGCTGGGCGAAGGTTCGGCAGGCGGGCGCAGCCGCGCCATCAGCAACGTCAGCTTCGGTAGCCACGCAAGCGACGGCGCCCTGCGCCCCTTTACGCCCTCGGGCATGCCCGCCGTGCGTGAGGTCGTCGACGACTCCAAGCACGTCACCGACATGGTCGGCCGCATGCTGCAGTGCATGAGCGTGCTGTCCAGCCTCGGCAGCGGCTCGGGCGACGACGGCAGCACCAAGATGGTCGAGCTGTGCAAGATGCTCAAGCTCAACTGGTTGGGCCGCGGCAGAACGGGGCGGAACCGCAGGGGCATCGTCGGCGGGAGGGTCAGGAGGGAGGATCTGAGGGATGAGGTTCGTGTTGCATGAGGGAAACAAGGAGTTTAGCGTTATGTCATCGCTTCAGAGACGCTTCAAGAGCCTGGTGATTTATTACTGTATGAGAAACGATCGAAACGGCAGGGCCTAGACAAGGTAGACTGACACATGAAGAGATTACTTCTGTTCAACGCACATGATTCGGCGTTCATTCTGGCACGCACACGTCTACGCCAACAGCAGCTTTGCAATGAAGAAATATTGGTGACTGACTTCCCAGGCAGACAGGCATTCAATTCGTCACTTTGATTTGTTTCACATGCCAAGACGTTTCACAGTCGGACAGCAATTCAAGCAGGATGATGTATCATTTTATTTTCAAGTACTTCGTACATATATACGCCGCAGTTGCGAATGTTTGTTACAACACTTTCCGTTCAGTTAGCTTTTGTTCCCAAATATGATATTCAGATGACAAAACATTGAGCTGGTATGTGATAAGACATCCAAGGAAGTGCATAACCTTCATTTGTCCCAAAAAAAGGCTCAATGGGACTCAAGTGGAAACTGCGAATGTTGTGGAAAATTTC